>CM068367.1:1408992862-1409590362 GCA_034769895.1 Magicicada septendecula
GGTGACAGACAACATCCTCGTCGCACGCCTTGGTTTGTTTCAATCGGGATAGGTTCTTCTCCGTCGTCTATGATTATCGCAGTACGCGTTTAAACTCTTTATGGTCTGAACTAGGTGTTGTGGTATACCTTTATTTCCAAGTATGTCCCATAACTTCGGTCTGCTCACTCTATCAAAAGCTTTGTTGAAACCGATAAAGGCAATATGTGTTTCTAAATTCATTTCACGTCGTTTGTCTATCACTTGCTGTATGGTAAATATGCAGTCTGTGCAAGGATACAATATCCTAAAACCATGTGCATCCTAAAACAGCGTCCTGTAGACAACACATGCATAGAACGAGTAAGACATTTCAACTATCTTGGACGTGACATTACTTTTGATCAAGATAGAGATATAGAAAATATAGTGACAATCTTTACAATAATGTGTGGAACGATTTGGAGAACGCTGGGAAATAAATGTAGAAAAGAAACCCAATGAAATGTTATAAAACAGTGGCAATAACTACACTACTGTACGGTTCTTAAACGCGAGTCGTAAAGAAGAAAAAGTGAACAGAAGATAAAAACAGCAGAAATTAAATTCCTGAGATCAGTTAAACGATCAGAAATTGACGTGATCAGTAATAGACGAGATCGTATAAGAAATGAATAGGTAAGAAGTGATTTAGACATTTTTCAGATAATAAAAGGGTTAAAGAATACAGAAGAAAATGGATTCAACACATCAATAGAATGGAAGAAAGTAGAATACCAAAGATAGCGAAAGATTACACCACTAGAGGCAGAAGAAAAGTTGGTAGACCTAAGAAAAGTTGGACTGTGGAATAGAAACAGACCGCTAAAGCTTAAAACCATTAAGAAGAAGAAGAAGAAGAAGAAGAAGAAGAAGAAGAAGAAGAAGAAGAAGAAGAAGAAGAAGTCATTATCATCCTCAAGGTGTAAACCAAGAATGGTTTGTTCCGGTCTCAAATAGGCAAATATTACAGCTGGTCACTCCAGCGCTTCCTCGGACGTCCCACACCTCTCCGTCCCCTCGGATTACAGTTCCATAATTTTAATGAAGAAAGTTGTGTTAGTGGTTATAATCACAAACAGAATTATCACTGTTGCACACCACTATAGAAAAATTATTCCGATTAGCGCTTTCAAGCTTCTCGGAATTCCGATCTGACGATGAGCTGAGAAGCTTGAAAGCGCTAATCGGAAATACTTTTTCTATAGTGGTGTGCAACAGTGATAATTCTCTTTGTAGTTCCATAATTGTTTGGGGATGCGGCAGTCATCCATTCGGCAATTATGTTCCCACCAATTTAGCCCATATTGGGCGATTCTGTCGAGTATGCTCATAATATTCAGTTCCTGCAGTATATCTGTGTTTCTTCGATGATCATGGAGAGTATACCCTGCCACGTGCCTGAGAAATCTCATTTCTGCCGCATGGATGCGACTGGCCTGGCCTTTCGTTTAAGTACAATTCTCAGACCCATAAACAAGTGTGGGAAGAGCCATCACCTTTTAGCATTTTAGGCGTGTTCATTTACTTGCTGACTTAAGGGTTTGCCTGATGGTCCCGCACACAAGGTTGACCTTATGTAACTTATGCACCACGTCGTTGCTTGCATTATAAGACACACGGGAGCCCAGGTATTCAAAACTGCTAACTTGTTCCAGGACAGTATCATCTATAACAATTTTTGCCCGTACGGGATCAGTTCCACAAAAAGGCAGATTCAATTTAACAAATGTATAACCATCTGCAATCTGTTTTCTTAGTCCGACAGAATAGCCTGATCGTCTGCAAACAACAAAGTGTCAATTTGCAGAGTGACCGATCATAAAATGGTCTGGAAGACACATCTACCAGTTTTGTATGACATCGTCAATATATAAATTAAAAAGGGAAGGTGATAATGGAAGAAGAAGAAGAAGATGATGATGATGTTATTCTTAGTCTTTTTGAAATCATTGTTTCCTTTTATGCAAAGTAAATAAGCCAGCCTAATTAAGTGCACGAGCAATGTGATCTGCAGGCAAGGTTAGTGATCTTGATGAAGCCCGCCCGCATGTATATGCTAATTACGTGGTGGCAACTAGTACAGATCCGACTGCGAGAAACACAGACATTGTCGTACACCGTCCAGTTACAGTGTAGCCATGTATACAGTATTTGTTTATTTTTTTCTTCTTCCGTTTATTTCTGCTTATGATAAACATATTGTAAGTTACATTTATTGTCTAAGTTTTTTTGTATAATCTGTCCATTTTGTACAGTTACTAGTTCACCACTAGTGGCAACGACTAAAGATTGTATAGTTAAATGAGACTACAATGAACACAGCTACTGGTCTCAATACTTTACACAACAGACTGAGAACAGTTGCATTCTAGGTACAAAAGTCATACAACAGTCTTTTTTAATTATATATTTAAACTTATCTACGAGTATATGACAATTATTTTAAATAATGAAGACGCAAACAGAAAAGACAACCAGTTGATCATTTCAATGGTATTGTAGTTATTATCGTTCATGCAAAATTATTGTTTATTATTCTATATAAAATCACAATTACATACAACTAAAAAATAAATACTTATATACTTCATACACGTAAATCAATAAGTTACAGATAAACTACAATACAAATACGACAAAGCTTAATTAAAAGGCAAAAAATTCTGGGCTGCAGTGTGTCTTATAATACAAGCAACGACATTGTGAATAAGTTGGATAAGTTCAACCTTGTGTGCCGGACCATCAGGCGAACTCTTTAGTCAGCAAGTAAAGAAACACGCTTAAAATTCTGCAAGGTGTTGGCTCTTCCCACATTTCTTTATGGGTCTGAGAATTGGACTATAACGAAAGGCCAGGCCAGTCGCATCCAAGCGGCTGAAATGAGATTTCTCAGGCACGTGGCAGGCTATACTCTCCATGATCATAGAAGAAACACAAATTTAAAAGGAATAATTCCAAATATTTAGTACCAAGCCACGTGTTGTTCAATCAAATATATTGCAACTTACCGTCTGCGGCTTCCAGAAACAATGTCTTCACAAAGTTGACATGTTTCGGGACACTTGTCCCATCATCAGAACTTAAAATAATCGTGTATCATTTAAGTTGATACATTTGTCAATTAATTAAAATATTAAAATTCAACATGCAATAAATAATTTAAAACAATATAAATACGTAAGTGTCTAAAAGCGAGCGCGAACGTTTAACGATGTACATCGTACGAAGGTTGACCGCGCAATCTCCATTCGATGTACATCGTTAAACGTTCGCGCTCGCTTTTAGACATTTACGTATTTATATTGTTTTAAATTATTTATTTCATGTTGAATTTTAATATTTTAATTAATTGACAAATGTATCAACTTAAATGATACACGATTATTTTAAGTTCTGATGATGGGACAAGTGTCCCGAAACATGTCAACTTTGTGAAGACGTTGTTTCTGGAAGCCGCAGACGGTAAGTTGCAGTATATTTGATTAGAAACACAGATACACGGCAGAAACTGAATATTATGAGTATGCTCGACAGCATTGGCCAGTATCGGCTGAATTGGTGGGAACATCTTTGCCGAATGGATGACTGTCGCATTCCCAAACAACTATGGAACTCTAAGCCGAAGGGACGGAGATGTGTGGGACGTCCGAGGAATCGCTGGAAGGACCACCACTAGACTCTTTGATTGTTTGAGACCGGAACAAACCAACCTACGTTTATTCCTTCCAGATGATGATGATAAAGAAAATCCTTTCACGGAGTACCTACCAAAACAGTAGACTCTGAACTAAGTAGTGGTGTAGGGGGGGGGTTCTAGAACCTCATGACGTCATGAAGTTCCAGGAGCCCCCTACTATCAATTTTTATATAATAACGGATAATGACTGAAAAGAATGACAGGTGAGAAAAAAATCTTTCAGGCTTGTTGCAGTTTTGTAGGAAAGACGAGATATTGGAAGACGATTACTGCGCAAACAAGAAGATATAAACAGAAGTTCAGTTTTTGCTACATGGTACTGATTCTCATGGTGGCGATAGTTATGTATTAAGGAGGTACATAAAAATACTACCGTCGTATTAATATGTGGGTAAATTATTATTCAAGAGCAGCATTATTCCCTGAAGGTAATTGTTGTACGTGAATAATTTATGCGTTATGTCTGAAAATGTTTGTTCACTGCTGTTCATCCATTATTCATCGTGATCGTCCTGAGTTAGCTTACTATCAGAAGATCTGCAAGCATGTATTATACTCTTCTTGCTTCGGTATACAAAAAACAGACAAATATATCACTGTGTCAGCTGTGTTACTTGAACGTTTCAGGTCTTAAAATTTGGCTTTTCAATAAAAGTCTTTACATGTAGTCAGGATAATCGTTTAATATAACAGAATCTAGACAAGGGGGAACAAGGTCCATATTTAAATGAATCCAATTTTTATGTGGCAATTAATTGTATCGATAGATCAAGTGCACAAGATTACAAGTATAATAGAAAATGGACTTGAGTATTGTATGAAAAATGGACTTGAGTATGAAAAATATGCGCAAGTATCTTTTTGGATGTAGCACAAGCATTTGATAAGGTATGGCATGAAGGCCTGGAGTAGAAATTACAAAGAGACCTACCAAAACAATATTACAAAATACTCAAATCATACATAACTGACAGACATTTTCGAGTGAAATATGAAGGAGAATATTCTGAACTGAAGAAAATAACAGCTGGAGTTCCGTAGGGTAGTGTTTTGGGACCGGTCTTGTATTTCTTATATACAAGGGACCTTCCTACTGTAGAAGATGCAACCATTGCCATCTTTGCAGATGATACTGCAATTCTAGCGACTGGAAAAAAAATTGAAGAAGCTTTAGTAAAACTTCAAAGAGCCTCTGATGCTGTGAGCAAATGGACCAAAAAATTGCGCATTAGATTAAATGAGATGAAGTCAGTTAATGTAAATTTTACAAATCTAAAGATTGGTCATCGGATACCAGTTATAATTAATTCATTACCAATTCCTTATGCTAATACAGCTAAATATTTAGGAATGACATTAGACGCAAAACTTAAATGGAAGGAGCACGTCAAAAAGGAAAACCAGAAGTTGAATCTAAAGTTCAGGAAAATGTATTGGCTCTTTGGAAGACAATCACAACTGTCAATCCATAATAAATTGTTGTTGTATAAGCAAGTGCTAAAGCCTATCTGGACCTATGGGATACAGCTCTGGGGCTGTGCAAAGAAATCAAACATAAATATAATTCAAACATTTCAAAACAAAGTGCTTCGGTGAATTGTTGATGCACCATGGTATGTAAGAAACGACAACTTACACAGGGATTTAAAAATTGAACTTGTTATTGAGGAAATGCAAAATCAGACAGTGAAGCATGGGCAACGCGTCTTGCAGCATGCCACCCTGGGATACGGCGACTGCTGGATACAACTAATGCAGTAGAAGGCTGAGACGAATTAAACCACTTGGTCTGATGGATATTAGTTAAATGGGGAGATTATAGCCAATGGGTTATATCTCTTGATTAGTGTCTTTAATTACGAAATTTAAATTACTAGATGGGTAGTAATCAGTTGTAATAATAATAATAATAATAATAATAATAATAATAATAATAATAATAAATATAATAATAATAATAAAAATTAATTGTATACGGAAATCTTAAGAAACCACCCAAACAGAGCAGTAACAATTTAAGTAGAGATTTATAATAAGAACTGTACACAAGAAAAACGTCAAATTCACATTGGTTTTATCACTTTTATCAGTGATTAGAGAAAACCCCGATTAGTTTATATGCTGGCTTGTCATCTGCAACGCTCTACTGTGTTGTATTGAGTTCGCCTCCAATAAAGGAACCTCTTAGCATTAGTAGGTATAGTAAAGTACCATTATTCATGTGGTTTCTCAGACATTTCACTAAGTTTTCTGCTTTTTGTTTTGATAACGTCTTCTACAACCAAAATGTATAGTCCATTGAATAAAGGCAGATTTTGTGAAAATCTGGACAAAAATCCTCCAGACACGAAATTTGGTAGAAAGTTAGGTTTTGGGGTCACTTCAATGGGGGAAAAAATCGGACACTCCAGCTCACCGATGGGCCCCCTTGGGGGGGTTAAAAGGTGGGGCAAAACGGTTTGTTGTAAATATCTCAAAAACTAAGCAAGATATCAAAAAACGTTAAATACAAAAGTTGTAGCTGACCATATTTCCCATCAAAATGGTCGTTAGTAATTGTTTCGTCAGACGCACTGGGACAGAGATATGAGCGCTCAAAGTTGAGACTTTTTTTTGCAATTTTTCGTATAAGGCATTTTTACTAAAAAAAAAACTTGCATTTTTTTGAGTTTAGGCCGATTTTTGTATAGTAAAAAGCGCTAAATATGGGTATGTAAGTGTTTGTACATGTAATACCAAGTATTTGGATGTAAATTTTTGCATGTATATATTTATGCACACATATACACACACACACTACAACTACAAAAACGTGCATTTTTGAACGTAAGCGTTACATGCATATACTGACTAATCCATGCGTATAGATGTGCATTTTTGGATTTAGACAAGTATAATATATATGCATGAAAATATTTCTACACATATTTGCACATATATGTGTGTGTTTATACATGTATACAACTAAAAACGCTTACGTTCAAAAATGCACGTTTTTGTAGTTGTAGTGTGTGTGTGTGTATATATGTGTGCATAAATATATACATGCACAAATTTACATCCAAATACTTCGTATTACATGTACAAACACTTACATATCCATATTTAGCGCTTTTTACTATACAAAAATCAGCCTAAACTAAAAAAAATGCAACTTTTTTTTCGTAAAAATGCCTTATACGAAAAATTGCAAAAAAAGGTCTCAAATTTGAGCGCTCATATCTCTGTCCCAGTGCGTCTGACAAAAAAATTACTAAGGACCATTTTGATGGGCAATTTGGTCAGCTACAACTTTTATATTTAACTTGTTTTGATATCTTGCTTCGTTTTTGAGATATTTACAACAAACCGTTTTGCCTCACCTTTTAACCCCCCCAGGGGGCCCAGCAGTGAGCTGGAGTGTCCGATTTTTTTCCCCCATTGAAGTGACCCCAAAACCTAACTTTCTACCAAATTTCGTGTCTGGAGGATTTTTGTCCAGTAAAAATCTTTATTCAATGGTCTAGTAGTTCTACGTGTAGGATTTGATTAGTAACACGTCAATGACACCGTTGCTCAGTTCACATACTGTGCCGGTTCGAAGCCGGCGGTTGCAAAATATGAATTCTAGAAGGTTTTCATGGTTGTAATATGCGTGAGTGAGGCGCGGAGCCGGCTTTTACAAAATATTTTAAAACAAGTCAGTTTACGGTAACTTAACGTGATACACTCGCGGACTTTGGTCGACGGTATGAGGGGAGCGGTGCGGTGTGCGGTTGCGCGCGCAGCTCGGCCAGTGAGGTGGAAATTGTTCTCTGCCGGATTCAGTCAACGCTCGTCCTTGCTCACAGAGTTCTTCCCCCTTCGTCTCTGCTCTTCGATTCGTTTCTGCGCAGTTTGGTATCTTCTACATGATTGAGTAGAGAATATACGACACCCCGGTAAGATTTAATTATTTTATTAGTTGTGTGGATATTTAATAACAAGATTTACGCTATCTTGTGAAGTACGTATTTATGTGTGTGTGCGACCTGACAAAATTATGTAAGACATAATTTTTCCTGTTGTACGCTACGCCCTTTGTATTGCCATGCCTTAGTATTTTCTGTTATAATGCGAGAAGTTTCAAGAGTCATTCTCATGGTAAAAGTGCTTTACATAAAGAAAAATTTAATTACAAAACTTGGTGTGCAGTCAAGTAGTGAACTGTGTGGTGCATGTAGCATACTGTCCCCGTCTTTGTTAATTATGTTCACAAATAGAGAATGAAGTGTGAGAGCTTCTGTGTATGAAACTTAATTGAAGGTAAAACATTCTCAAAGCTGTGAGTGACTTGCTGTTAAAATTTTTCTGACTAAATTATGATTACTGCTCTGCACGTGGCCGGTTTAACCTGCAAAAGTTTGTCGAAGCATGTTGACTGAATACAGTTCACTTTATATTATGCCACAATTTAATAAGTTCTGTTCATAATGCAAATTCACTTATTCCATAGCTGAAGGTAGACTATTTAAGCAGGTTGTAAAAACTTTAATTAATTAAATTTGTGCCTTTGGTGAGAGTTAGCTGGCGGCCCGTTAAGAGGTTAATTACCTTAACTCGGGTGTACATTCTTATAGACTGTTCTCTAATTTACTTGATTCCTTAGGGTTCTCGCCCTAAGTCGGGTTCCTGGCTGGCTGTGAGCCGATCACCTGTTCAAGCTGTGAACCATATCAAGACCGCCTACGAAGAGGGAGATGGAGACGGGAGCACCACGTTGCACTCACCAGCACTTATGAGGTGACATTTATGCTTTTTCCTTTTTTGGGGGCCGAACCGGCAGTGTGCCTGTTTTATGAGAATAACTTAGATGCCCGGGGACCATGTGTCCAGACTCTATTTGGGAAGTGAACTGTGATCATGACTCTGAACACTTTAACTTAAAATTTCATATACCTCTTATAACTCAGTTAAGTAACACTAAATGCTATGTCTGTAAGTGCGTGCTGCACTGCGAGAGCGCGCCATAGAGAGATTTTAATCTTGTACCATTTTTATTGTTGCATCTGATTTACTCTTTCAAAATTTATTATTGCCCAGTAGTTCTGTTCCGGCTGGAACAGCTGCGTATAAATTTTTTAATTTGACTAGGGATTTCATATTTAAGGGCTGGGGACTTTCCGGGGGGTTTTCTTGGGGACTTTTCTGGGTTTACAATATGGGACTTAGTTTTCTGACACGCTGGTACAACTTCAGACAGGCTGATGTCCTGTCAAGTTTTGTCAACTACATGTGGGCGCGCTCCCACAGATGCCAGAGCACAACCACCTTATTGTACTCTTTTTCTAATTATTTTATACAGTTATCTGAGGCTAATCGAAATGATTTATTAATGTTCTTGAAATATTTTAGCCGATTTTGCCCCTTGCACAAGGGCTAAGCTGATTGTTTTCTTAACTGGCAAACACATATATGGGTTGACTTCACACGTAGAGAAGTTGCTGTTTAATTTTGAATATAAAACTGGTTTTCATCCTTTTCTTTTTGGGTAAATTAAATAGATATACATATTGTCCAAATCTTCTGATATTGTAAAGCCTCAATCAATTAATTTCTGTTATTAATGTACATAAGGATTTAATTCCTTTTTGAGATTTTGTGAAGTCAATACTGTCTAGAATTTTATAAACACTGTCTGGAAGTAGGTGAGGAGTTTGTTAACATTACCTGGTGCTGTGAACGGAACAAAGGTTCACACACTCATCATGGGTCATTAATAAACGGAATGCTAGACAAATGGGTGGTCCAGTTTCATTTATGCTTCATGAATTATTCGTCTTTAAAGGGGTTTAGAGTTTATGTTATCCTACTGAACGGGTGGCCGACGGGCGTATATTTTGTCACTGCCGGGACATAAAATGATAGTTGCTTAACTCAGTGGGTGGGTGCGTTACAGGGGCATGCGTGTTGAAAGTAAATGACTGTGAGTTGTGTACCTTGTGTTCTGTATGTGTGTTTTATGTGTCTAGCTAGCCACACGACGGGGAGAATGTTACATGTGTTTGTGCATTCTATATTTTATTTATGTATGTACATTTAACTTATATGCTGTTATATACACTTGTTCTTATGTAATTCTATTCAATTATATACACTTGTTCTTAGGTAAACTGGAATTATATATGCTAGTTGTGATTCAAATTTTTCTATTATATATATGTATACACATTTACTTTGTGCACACTTATGCTGATGTACACTTAATTTATACATGCTTGCCATGATGTACCTTCTGGTAGTTTTTATATAGATACATATATTCATCTCGTACACATGTATGAATTCCAAAGACATAATAAATCTGTTATTGTTATATTATGGCTGAGTTCATTGCGAGTCCCGTCATACTGGACCCAGCATAATTTTGCTTCTCTAGGCTCCTGCCTAGTTCTATATAACTTGTAACCTCTCTTTGAAAGCCAACAAGCAAGGAGATAGAAATTTAAAAGCAAATAAAATAAATTCCTAAAGCCAAGGAGAGGTTACAAATGGTAGCAGAGCGTGGTTCATTCTGGGCTTGAACCCTTGGGTCCTGGTGTGTGACGGGGCTTGCGGACTCGGAAATATTAATGCAGCTGTAAATTAATGGTTGTTGTAAAATAGTTGATGTATGCCAGTGTAGGCTAATTGTAAGTTGTTTAAATTTGTGAGTCGGGTCGCACCACTGAGGCGGTTAATAGTGTTAAAAAAATTTTGATAGCTTGTATTGCCGGGGAGTCTTAAATGGGGCCTGGAATATGGAATGTTCATTGGGGTCGGTGTTGAGCGTAGTATATTGACGGGATGCGGTATGGCCCGATCGGAGATCGGTACCGGAACCGATTTGTGTCCGGTTGATGTCGAATGAGTCTGCATTTCTGAATTAGGACTTGTAGTTGAGGGTTAGTTGGTTGTTGTCAATTATGTGTTGGTACGACGTGTGTGTCGAGTTGCTGTTTGCTGTTATGTGTGTGTTGTATTCTTGTTTGTCTCTTGTTTCCTTCCATCGTGGAGTGCATGGTTCTGAATAGGCCAGGTTTCCGCAGCGCTAGAGAACCCGGGGGTCTACTCAAAGGAAGGACAGTACTTGAGTTTTTCCGATTTTTGTTAATATGTTTTTGTAGGTTATGTTTGTGTTAGGTGTTTAGTGGGGATTTGTTTTATGATTGTTTGTTTTGAATTGTGTAATTCTGGCGGGGATATGCTACGAGAAATTGCCCCACCCTCTTACAGGCGTTCTCCAGAAATTTCCGGTGGTGGATGGATTCGATGAGGATCAGCTGTTGGTTTTCTTGGACCTGGTCCTGCAGGTGGCAGATTTCCCAGGGGTGTCCGATGGGGAGGTCTTGTTTCTTATATACCCGTATTGCCGGAGTACGTTGGCTAATCTGGTCACCAAGGCTCTGCGTCGGGGTGACAGTGTTGATGCTTTCCATGGGGAGGTGTTGAACTTCTTCATACCCACTCGACGACGCTTCAAGCTTGAGTTGGAAAGATTCTATCGCCCACAGGCCTACGGAGAGGCGTTAGGAGACTTCGTGCGCGATATACGGAAAGCGGCCCGGGTGTTAAGATTGGGGTTACCGGAGACGGAAGTTATCCAAGCAATTCTGCAAGGACTGACTCCCCAGGAGAGATCTCGTTTGGCATTTGCAGATCGTCCACGTTGTTTTGCGGACCTTGAGCGACTGTGTGTGCTTTCAGGAACGGTCCAGGCGGCTGACGAGTCCCGAGGAAGAGATGCCACAGATGTCCAATCCTCCAGTGGTTCATCAGGAAGAGCCAAAAGGGACAAACATGGAGGTTGGAGGAAAACCCAAGAGACGCTTAGAAAGCCTGTATATTCCGGAAGTGATGGAGGCTACAAGGGGGTGGCAAGTGTGAAGACGGTAACAACAGCTACAGCACAGAAAACAAAGAAACATGAAATTAACAGGGAAAAAAGAAATTATGTTAGGGAACAGCCATCGGCAAGTAGGGAACCTGCAGTTAGGCGTTATTCCTATTTGCAGAAAAGTGAGAGAGTAAAAGTTCCAGAGGAAGTACAAGGGCCTAATAGAGTAGTAGATGAAGAAAAGGAAGCAGAAGTAGAAGAGCGGAATGACTTTGTGGGAACAATACAAGAGGATAAGAGCGCGTCAGTTAATACTGAGTTACCGGACTCAAAGAGGACGTCATGGTTGAATCCAGAGGCCGCAGAATTTGTTCCGGTATTTACATCTCGGTTCGTGAGGGATCCAGAGCCTGTAACATCACCATCGCCGGTCGAAATTAATGTAGTCATTGCACATGAACCTGGACAGCTGGATTCCAGGGTGGAAGATGTTGAGGACGTTGTGGTTGCTGAAAGTGGTCAAAGAGTGGAATCGACAGAAGAGTCAGAGGAGCGGTCTGCAGATGCTGCGCAGGTGAGTATAGTTGTAGGTGTTAGGGAGACTGTAGAGTCTGAAGTTGCAGATGGACACAGGGATGTCCGGGCTGCAAGTGTTTCTGAGGTTGTGGATGGACAAGGGGATGTCCATGCCGCAAGTGTAGTAGAAGTAGATGAGGTAGAAGTTGAGGAGAAATTTGGTGGCAGCGTTGTAGAGTTTGTGAGTGAGAGTGATGTAGTGGGTGAGGATGTGCAGACGCCTTCTGTAAGTATTGTTGAGGATTCCGAGGAACGGGAGGAAGTTTCAGGTGGACCAGGTGAGCAACTAGAGGAGGACGAGGATGTGCAATGTTCAGATGGTGGTAGTGGCGATGATGTTGATGATAAATGTGTTAGTGAAAATGAGATTGGAGAAGAGGTTAGTGAGGAAGTTTGTGAAGCGGCTGGCGATGAGTGTCATGAAGAAATTGGTGAGGAGCTGAGGGAAGATGCGGTTGAAGACGGATCAGAGGAGCAACTGGAAGATGCTGAGGAGGTGCAGTGTCATGATGTTGATTTGGATTATGTGGACGAAGAAGGGGAAGTTGTAGAAAAGGAAGAAATTGTAGCAGAGGAGTTAGACGATGAGCATAATCCAAAGCGGAGTGAAAGTAGGGAGGTAAGTTGCTTTGATTCTGATCCCGAAGAAACCAGTCAGTACAGGTCAACACGAGATAATTTCTTGGAGAGTGGTGTCCGAAAGGAGCGAATACCTAAAGTGCGGCATAGAAAGGTAAGAAGCAGAGGTTAACGGGTAGCGGGTAGATGTTCCCCACATTCCCAGTGGTGTTCATCTATTTCAGGGTTGCGCCCCTGCCCACGCGAGCCTTGGTTTCCTCCATTCTTCCTTATTTCCGGAGGTAGCCAGGTCCTTGCCCTCAGTCCTAGCTATTGCCCTTCAATGATCCTTGCCCCATTTCATCTTCCCAATTTTCCTACCACTCCCCTTAGAAAAAAAAAAAAAAAAAAAAAAAAAATTATCAAACGGAGTTAGAGAGAGACTTAGCTTGTGGTCCTCGAGATCGTCAGTTCCCCTGTGTTAAAGGTTAGATGGAGTGATGGTGTGCTGTTGCTGATTGTTAATAGTTGTTGAGGTTGATGTTGTTCATTATAGGGTCCGAGCCATGCCGCATTCTCCGGTTTTCCTGGTGTTATTTTTGTTGCGAGAGAAAGTTGTGTAGTAGGTACTGTAGAAAAGTAAACCCCCTCTAGTTATGGTGTATTCGAATAAGTAAATGATGGGATTAATGTTCGTGTGCCCTTGGTGCGGTCCTCTCTGTCTGGCTAAGCGGGGCCGTCCGCCCTTGGGTAGGGAGTGGGCCAGCCATATGGCAAGGTTGGAGATGCCTTGTGGGTGCATGTGGCTGGTCGGTCCGAGAGGCGGACGGGAGTAGTACGGTCACTCACATATCAAGGTGGGAGATACCTTGTTTGGTTGTATGACGAATATGTGAGTGGGACCGGTGGGAGTAATTGGTGGTCACCGGAGAGGGTGACGTGTTGGGGCGGTCCCGTGGGGTTGGCGTGGCGGAGAGGGTCGCATGGGGATTGGTGGTGTTCTCCTGAGAGCAAGTGCCATCGGGCCACCTTACCCACGATGTCCACCGGAATTTTCAGTTGGGAGTACACTGCAGGGTACTTTCCCGAGTTTCAGAGTGGGGCAACCGGGTTGCCCTTTCGGGGTGGGGGTGTGCCGGTTCGAAGCCGGCGGTTGCAAAATATGAATTCTAGAAGGTTTTCATGGTTGTAATATGCGTGAGTGAGGCGCGGAGCCGGCTTTTACAAAATATTTTAAAACAAGTCAGTTTACGGTAACTTAACGTGATACACTCGCGGACTTTGGTCGACGGTATGAGGGGAGCGGTGCGGTGTGCGGTTGCGCGCGCAGCTCGGCCAGTGAGGTGGAAATTGTTCTCTGCCGGATTCAGTCAACGCTCGTCCTTGCTCACAGAGTTCTTCCCCCTTCGTCTCTGCTCTTCGATTCGTTTCTGCGCAGTTTGGTATCTTCTACATGATTGAGTAGAGAATATACGACACCCCGGTAAGATTTAATTATTTTATTAGTTGTGTGGATATTTAATAACAAGATTTACGCTATCTTGTGAAGTACGTATTTATGTGTGTGTGCGACCTGACAAAATTATGTAAGACATAATTTTTTTCCTGTTGTACGCTACGCCCTTTGTATTGCCATGCCTTAGTATTTTCTGTTATAATGCGAGAAGTTTCAAGAGTCATTCTCATGGTAAAAGTGCTTTACATAAAGAAAAATTTAATTACAAAACTTGGTGTGCAGTCAAGTAGTGAACTGTGTGGTGCATGTAGCATACTGTCCCCGTCTTTGTTAATTATGTTCACAAATAGAGAATGAAGTGTGAGAGCTTCTGTGTATGAAACTTAATTGAAGGTAAAACATTCTCAAAGCTGTGAGTGACTTACTGTTAAAAGTTTTCTGACTAAATTATGATTACTGCTCTGCACGTGGCCGGTTTAACCTGCAAAAGTTTGTCGAAGCATGTTGACTGAGTACAGTTCACTTTATATTATGCCACAATTTAATAAGTTCTGTTCATAATGCAAATTCACTTATTCCATAGCTGAAGGTAGACTATTTAAGCAGGTTGTAAAAACTTTAATTAATTAAATTTGTGCCTTTGGTGAGAGTTAGCTGGCGGCCCGTTAAGAGGTTAATTACCTTAACTCGGGTGTACATTCTTATAGACTGTTCTCTAATTTACTTGATTCCTTAGGGTTCTCGCCCTAAGTCGGGTTCCTGGCTGGCTGTGAGCCGATCACCTGTTCAAGCTGTGAACCATATCAAGACCGCCTACGAAGAGGGAGATGGAGACGGGAGCACCACGTTGCACTCACCAGCACTTATGAGGTGACATTTATGCTTTTTCCTTTTTTGGGGGCCGAACCGGCAGTGTGCCTGTTTTATGAGAATAACTTAGATGCCCGGGGACCATGTGTCCAGACTCTATTTGGGAAGTGAACTGTGATCATGACTCTGAACACTTTAACTTAAAATTTCATATACCTCTTATAACTCAGTTAAGTAACACTAAATGCTATGTCTGTAAGTGCGTGCTGCACTGCGAGAGCGCGCCATAGAGAGATTTTAATCTTGTACCATTTTTATTGTTGCATCTGATTTACTCTTTCAAAATTTATTATTGCCCAGTAGTTCTGTTTCGGCTGGAACAGCTGCGTATAAATTTTTTAATTTGACTAGGGATTTCATATTTAAGGGCTAGGGACTTTCCGGGGGTTTTTCTTGGGGACTTTTCTGGGTTTACAATATGGGACTTAGTTTTCTGACACGCTGGTACAACTTCAGACAGGCTGATGTCCTGTCAAGTTTTGTCAACTACATGTGGGCGCGCTCCCACAGATGCCAGAGCACAACCACCTTATTGTACTCTTTTTCTAATTATTTTATACAGTTATCTGAGGCTAATCGAAATGATTTATTAATGTTCTTGAAATATTTTAGCCGATTTTGCCCCTTGCACAAGGGCTAAGCTGATTGTTTTCTTAACTGGCAAACACATATATGGGTTGACTTCACACGTAGAGAAGTTGCTGTTTAATTTTGAATATAAAACTGGTTTTCATCCTTTTCTTTTTGGGTAAATTAAATAGATATACATATTGTCCAAATCTTCTGATATTGTAAAGCCTCAATCAATTAATTTCTGTTATTAATGTACATAAGGATTTAATTCCTTTTTGAGATTTTGTGAAGTCAATACTGTCTAGAATTTTATAAACACTGTCTGGAAGTAGGTGAGGAGTTTGTTAACATTACCTGGTGCTGTGAACGGAACAAAGGTTCACACACTCATCATGGGTCATTAATAAACGGAATGCTAGACAAATGGGTAGTCCAGTTTCATTTATGCTTCATGAATTATTCGTCTTTAAAGGGGTTTAGAGTTTATGTTATCCTACTGAACGGGTGGCCGACGGGCGTATATTTTGTCACTGCCGGGACATAAAATGATAGTTGCTTAACTCAGTGGGTGGGTGCGTTACAGGGGCATGCGTGTTGAAAGTAAATGACTGTGAGTTGTGTACCTTGTGTTCTGTATGTGTGTTTTATGTGTCTAGCTAGCCACACGACGGGGAGAATGTTACATGTGTTTGTGCATTCTATATTTTATTTATGTATGTACATTTAACTTATATGCTGTTATATACACTTGTTCTTATGTAATTCTATTCAATTATATACACTTGTTCTTAGGTAAACTGGAATTATATATGCTAGTTGTGATTCAAATTTTTCTATTATATATATGTATACACATTTACTTTGTGCACACTTATGCTGATGTACACTTAATTTATACATGCTTGCCATGATGTACCTTCTGGTAGTTTTTATATAGATACATATATTCATCTCGTACACATGTATGAATTCCAAAGACATAATAAATCTGTTATTGTTATATTATGGCTGAGTTCATTGCGAGTCCCGTCATACTGGACCCAGCATAATTTTGCTTCTCTAGGCTCCTGCCTAGTTCTATATAACTTGTAACCTCTCTTTGAAAGCCAACAAGCAAGGAGATAGAAATTTAAAAGCAAATAAAATAAATTCCTAAAGCCAAGGAGAGGTTACAATACTATACTTAGACTGGATTGGTTTAATTTATACGAAAGATTCGTTCAGTGCTAACAAATTTGTGCCTGCACGTATGGATGCTTGCTATTGATTTATCTTACACAAATTAAACGTGACAATCTTAACGCTAATTATGTTATAACTAAAACACAAACACTCGCGCCCTCACCCCCCCCCCCCACATACACACACACAGAGGAAAGCTAACAAAATATGTATATACGCGTGCCAGACAACGAAGCTGACAATGCAGTGCGTGGCCAGCATTGCTCTCAGATTCGTACTGTCTCGATTCGCACTGTGTCTTGCACTATCTCTTTTTGGAGAGAGATACACACATATAGGCTACACATACGAGAGATAATTTTTCGTGCACGGAAAACATGACTGAATGTAGACCTTTTCAGTACAATTTTGCTCGTTGAAGGCAACAGAAAGGCGTGCTCTGCTTTCTCGAACGGAGAAGCATATAACACCGGCGACACACACACACACACACACACACACACACACACACACACACACACACACACACACACACACACACACACACACACACACTATAACACAACTTTACTGCTTCAACTATGATAATTATAATAGTAAAATTGTCCATTCCAGTATTTTTACTATGGTGTGTTCATTTAGATCGTTTATATCATTTGTATCGTTCATTAACGATTTAAGTAGACTTGTTTGTAAGTTTTGATTTGTATTTACTGGTTTAATTTATTGTAACTCATTTTCCTAATTAACACATCACAAATGGCTAAAAGAAGTTAGAAGTTTAGTGAAAATTACCATTAGCAGACACACTAATCAACTAGCTATCGTCCACACTGATAATTATCATAGTATAGGAATTACGGGATAATCATTCGGAAAAGCGCATGTTGTAATATAAGGGACAATATACTGATTCAGTTATAATACAACTGTAAAACATTAATGTTATTACAATACATTTACTGAACTAACACTTCCAAATATGTTTTATTATTTTGAAAATTGAGCGAATCCAGACAGGCGTAAAACAGTTATCCGAAGATAGAAACAAATTTAGGTGAAGATGAGACAAGTATCTTAGATAAAGGTGAAGTGTCTCAGAATAGACCCAAAGACCACAGTTAGAGATACGACACAGATGAAAAGCAGAAAATAATTTTTACTAGTAACATTTTCACTAACTCCAGTTGTAAATTTAAAAATTTCCTACGCAAATAGGTACGGACGCAACACATATATAAAAAAAATCGATACATGACATATGCAGCAACTAATGAAATATTTAAATCAATAAATTTTCTTAACAATAATTGTACGCAGGTAGTGTTAACAAATATTATTATCATAAACTGTATAAATGTTTACATAAAATACACAAATTTTTATAAAATTATTATTTTATTTCAAACAGTTTAACTTAAACGGAAATTACACTGTTGGACATCACTGTAGAAAAAATTCCCGATTACCGCTTTCAAGTTTCACAGCTAATCATCAGATCGGAAATATCAGCTTGAAAGCGCTAATCGGAAATTTTTTCTACAGTGATGTCCAACAGTGTAATTTCTGGTTCTGATTATAACCACTAACAAAATTTTATTAATTAAAAGTTTAATTAAACTTATTAGAAGGTGGCAAAACTAAAATTCGTACACCGATAAATTACTATTTAGTTTAATATGACTGATGGTTTCCCTAGACTTATATTAGTTAATGTATTCACATATTCCAAAAGGATAAAAACAAACTAGTGTGGCTCATATTAACTTAAAAATAAATTACATAAAATATCATTACAGGAGATTTGGCCAATAAAGTTTAGACGCTTCTTCTCCATAATACATTAATATTTTTCAGTTCATTTAACAAAACTGTAAAATAATTCGTACAAACCTTTCTTTTTACATGACTTATCTTTTACTATGAAGTAATTAACAACCAGGGTTTATAACACACCTACAGCACACAAATGTATTGTTATTATTATTATTATTATACAATGGTATTACTAAGTTATTATTAAAAAAATATTATTAATAACTTTATTACTATAGCATACAACAAAATTTATTGTTATTTAAAACATTAGAACGAAACCAATAGGAATCATACTTTATTGTTAAGAGTAATTTTTGCAAACGTATCTTCTTTAGCAAACAAAACTTTTCAGACACATTATTATTTCCATAGTTAGAAGTTATTAGCGTCGTATGGCCAAGTTATTTGTGGCGCCCAACTAAATACACCTTAAGTTTAAAAACAATTTTTTGCTGCATTTCCTACTTAACACTGAACACTGTTCTCCAAAATCCCTGTTTTCCATTCTTATTAGTTAAAAATTAATACATTCTATTTTAATTAATATACCGAATCCAGAACATTGTGGGAACAAAGAGATTGTAAAAATAAATTAATTTTATCAGAAGAAACAACCAGGAAACAAGAACGTAAAAAAATACAGCCCTCGGAAATGGCTTCATGTTTTAAGAGACATTGAAAGGTTTTGTAAACTTGACCGTATAAGGAATGAGGCTATAAGAGAAGAGTTGCAGTTTTTAACTTGAATGAAAAATTAAAAGCTTACAAACAACGGTGGAAAGAACACTTAGAAAGAATGTCATATTCCAGACTGGCCGAACAAGTCTGCCAATACAAACCTATAGGACACGGGTGTGTGGATAGGCTCACGAAAAGATGGCTGGAGAAGTTTGACGGAGGAACGGGCAGACCTTGCCTACGCCGTGTTGTGAAGAAGAAGAAGAAGAAGATGATGATGATGATGAATATTTTAGAAGTCCAAAGTCTGTGGCAGTTGGCGAAGGCTAACCCAGGTATCCCGGATCCGATATCGAAAAGTTACACAATATTCACAAGTAATCTCAGTCTATGTAGCAAAGAACATCCAGTTATCACATGTTGCAATAGGCCTACTAGTCAGCTGAAGACCGACAGGTACTTCCTTCCTCGTACGCCGAAGCACAAGCTGGCGAAGCAGATTTTCGGGCTGGTGGATGCACAATCGATTAAGCACTTGTCGCAAACGAATACTCATCAAGAGATAGGAATAAAATGCAATATTTTTCGTGATTTTCACTAAATTTGGGCATTCACACCACTATTATCGCGTTCGAAGAGACTGTTTACTTGAAGTGTTGTGCGAATTTGTCATACAAGTAAAATTGTAAAATACAATAGTACAAGTAATATTAATCGAGACTGCCATGATGAGGAGAACGGTACAGATGCGAATTTTGTAGTTGACATAATCCATAACCATCACAAGAGGACTGAATCAAGGTAATAAATTAGCCCATAACTCTATTCTACATACCTTTAGAATATTTTTTAGGAAACCATCAATAAATAATTTTAATATCCCCCTCAACAAGAAAACCCATCTTGCAGCGTATACGGATGATATCAGTGACGACGCTAACGCCAGTAGAAGACAAATGCGCAGAACTAGAAAGAAATGACAAAAAATTGGGATTAAAATTTCATTTTGAAGAACCAAAATGTTAGTTCAATGAAGAAAACGATGAATCAGAAGAACGAGAAATAGACATAAGAATTTATCTAGCAAATAATTCTTACTTTTTCCTTATACAAATTTTTTTAATTCAAATATGTGCACAAGAAAATCAAACAAAACATATGTAAAGTAATTACAAGATCAATTGTTTGTTTTGATTCCGAAGTGTAGATGTTCTCTAAAGATCTAAGGAAATAGGAAATACTTTATTTTAGAAGTAAGTGCTTTAGAAGAATTTAGGAGAGTTGAACAACAGATGACTTTGCAGGGTAAAACGCAATTATCGAACATTTTGTAGGGCGCAATACGTGTATCGAAATTAGTTAAACTTTAAAAGTTGATTATAGAGAGATTAAAGTAGAAATTGAAATAGGCTGAGGAGACCTTACTTTAGATTATAGAGTCACAAAAGTCTTCATACACTAAATTTATGATATAATTTTAATTTTATATTTTTCCCATAAAAATATTGTGAAAGTCTTACTGTTGTTTCTCGAAACATCAATAAATTGTATATTAAATCCACATTTCAGTGTGGCTGGTCAACTAAGCTTTGTAATAGTTTTTCGACAGTGTAAGTAACTTATGCAAAAGCTATTTTTCCTTACAAATTGACAACGTTTGTTAACACAAGAAGGTGGCTTGTGTAAAAAGTTACGGTCTCGTTGTAATTACTTACTGTTAACAGAAATATATCACCGTTATATTTAGACTAAATATTTATATTGACGCTTAACTTAAAGTCACCATCTTCTTTCTGGGTCGATAAAAGTGTTATACGCTCAGCAAGAACATTTATAAATGAACGAAGAGGAAAAATCTTGTTTTCATTTAAAGCATCCGACGTCCTTGGGAATATTTATCAAGGTTTGTTTATTTTTAAAATGTAGAGGCATAAAGGCGTGTTAATATTAGCTCGCCGGGTGTGTCAGACTGGCGTGTGATGGACAGATAGATAATGTTACAGGAAAGCAGGAACACACTAAACATGATAAAAAATAACAGTGAAGAGCGTGCTTGGTTACCCAGGTATACACTTAACCTTCCTCATTGTTGACACAAGCTTAATCAAGCAACGTAAATGCGGGCTGATTACTGACCTTGAACGCGTTCACTTTAAAGTTCAACGAGTGCAATTTACTAAAAATTTCTTTCATTTTGTTTAAAATAGTATACCATAATAAATGTTTAAAAGTTATTTGAAAAACAGATTTTGTATGTGAAGAATGCTACATTGAAATTTTCTCTCTAATATAGTATTAACCTATATGCTTGCACATTAATTTAAAACATTCTAGGTCTTAATGTGAGTGTATGTAAATTGCGGTCAATTACTAAGTTCTGCGAATTGTTTTACAACGGATAACGTGCGACGTCCGCATTAAAGAAAACATTTTTTACGGGGAGATCTGTGGAACAAGAAGGAGGGGTCCTCCCAGAAAACGATGGTTGGATGATCTTGAGGACGACCTGCGGAAGCTCGGTGTAAGGAGATGAAGACTGAGAGACGACTGGAGGGGGATTGTCCAGGAGGCCAAGCTCTTTAAGAGCTGTAGCCCCAATTGAGAGAGAGAGCGTGCGACGTAGGTAGCTTATTCAGTGACTTAATGTTTTTTTTAGAAATAGAAAAATAAACCAGATCAGTCGGGAAATGGGATAAATACACCGACTACGTACGGAATACACCTTCCACAGTTGTGTTGGTAATGTCTGTGGTAAGGGCATTCACACTGGAGTGGAGCAGAAGGTCATGGAGACACAAGAACAGACAGGATTCCGTACTGGCACATCTTTCGTTGACATTGTCATTAATACAAAGGAAGTGGTTGATAACACGAAAAGGCTGGCACTCGTAATAAAATGTCCTCTGAGTTAATAATTCGGTGTAATCTAAATTTAAAAGTAGTAAAGATATTACAAGCAGAATTATCACTGTTGCACACCGCTATATAAAAAAAATTATTCCGATTAGCGCTTTCAAGCTTCACAGCTCATCGTCAGATCGGAGAAATTCGGAAAATCTTTTTCCGATCTGACGATGAGCTGTGAAGCTTGAAAGCGCTAATCGCAATAATTTTTATATAGTGGTGTGCAACAGTGATAATTCTGTTTGTGATTTTAACCACTAACAAAACTTTTTTCATTAAACTTCTAGTAAAGGTATTAAGCAAGGATGATGTTTGAAAATTACTTTCAAAAAAATGTTCTTGAAAGAGATATTTAAAACGTGGACAGAAAAAATGACGTGTTAATGGTGTCACATTATGTATATAGAGTTTTACTGAAAACGTAATTCTATTTGTAGACGGTGTGGACGAATCACACTATATGTATCGCGGAAATTGTACAAAACATGTCCCTGCAAACAAACTTCAGCGGACGCAGTATGGTGATAGGGGATGTCGAAAGAAGAGCTACAGATCTACATATAGAGTTAATTGATGCCAGTCTTACGTGCACTTAGGAACAACAGTATACGATTAGGGAGCTAGTATACATATACTAAAGAATCCTAGCATGCTATGGGCACCCAGGATACTTTCTTCGAGTGTGAACGGTGGGTGCTGGAGAGGCGAGGACTGGAATCGGAGATTGGCCCCATGACGCCTGATAACATCATAGGCGTCATGCTCAACAGCAAAGAGAACTGGGACATGGTTGTGACCTTCGTGAGGATGGTCCTACGGCAGAAGAAGCCTCAACTGGAGCCTCTCACAAGTCGATGATATAGGCAAAGCTGTAGGAGCCTAGTAGGCGCAATACGAGGTGCCACCCTGAAGTCATACGAATAGTTGTTCCAGGGGGGGGGGGTTCCCTGCCTGTAAAGTGGAGGTTTTTTCGTGGGTGCGAGTCCCACACACCGGGAGACCAGTCGGGTGTCTCCTGATGGTGCATAATGCATTTTTCCTCCCCCGCAAAAAAAAAAAAAATGGGGACCCAGGAGGGATAGTAAATGATAGAGGGACACTGGACAAAGACATAACGGTGAATGAAAGGTGTAAACCAATTCTCCTGGTGTGATGAGATGAAGTATTGCAAGACAGACACACAGAAGTGTGCGATGGGCAAGATAGAATAAATTGATACTTGGATGCCAGAACCACCGCATGATAAAGTAATAATAGATGTATTATTATTATTATTGACAAAGTGGCAAAGGGAGGTTTGGCGCTTAGTCGGCTCATGGCCAACACCGGCGGCCCGAAGTCAACTAGAAGAAAACCTTTTGATGGCAGCTGTGTCGAGTCAGTCCTACTGTATGGAGCGGAAGTGAGGGGAGACTCTCTGAATCGTAAGTCTTACAGGAAGAAACTACTCCAGGACCAAAGGCGAAGTGCTCTTTTGAGTTGCATCGGCCTAACCCACGATTTCCGGAATTGGCTGTCTCGGTTATTGCCGGAGTGATGCCGATTGGCCTTCTCGCCAATGAATGTAAGATCGTCTTTCAGAGGAAGAAGGAGGAGGTAGCTGCACACAGAGAGGCCCGAAGCCAGATGCTGGAGAGCCGGCAGAGAGCTTGGGTGCAAGAAGAGCGAGGTCGCTGGACAAGAAGGCTCATCAAGCAGGTGCAGCCGTGGGCGGTGAGGAAGCACGACGAGGTCGACTATTACCTCAGCCAGTCTCTGACTAGATACGTGTGTTTTCGATCTTACGTGATGAAAGTTGAAAAGGCCGAGTCACCAGAGGTGCCTGTACTGCCCGGGAGTTATTTGCCTGCGACAGAGGGGACCAACATAGAAGATAGTTGCAAGATGATATTAGGCAGGAGATAACCTGTCTCCCCGGATAACATCGTTGATGCGATGTTTCAATGGGGGCACCTAGAACTGTGTACCACGCTTCGCAGAAGAGACTCTTTGGGCGAAGAAAATAGATTTGGATAATACAACATAGAAGCCTAACAAGTCAGATGCGATCCCTAGGGCTGAAGAACAATTAGAGTTAAACAGTTACAGGTTAGTGTCGTAGAAGAGGAAAGGGGTGGTTTTTTAGTGGGCCGGGTATAATACTCAAACCGAGAGACCCCGGAAGTGTGGATCCTTCCGGATATTTGTAAAGCAAATTTTTCCAGCTGCCATCGTTAAAAAAAGGTTATTATTATTATTATTACTGTAGTAGTAGTAGTAGTAGTAGTAGTAGTAGTAGTAGTAGTAATAGTAGTATATAACGAATTACGTAAGCACGTTTTATCAAGGGTGTTTAGATTATTTAAATTAAGAAAACTCATAAGTTACAATTTCTGTGCTATTCAATTATCACACTGTTCTAAGATTACAACTCATGCGAGACCATTGTAACCACACTCGTTTCTAACCCAATATGTTTGTGACTACGTTAGAGAATTCAGGACACATTAGCAGCATATAATTCGCTAAATTGAATGTCAACAACACAATAAGACAGTAGAAATACCGTAAACTAATCGAGAAATTCTCTGAAGTCCGACGCCGCCAAGTCACAGCTTTTCCTTCACCGCAAGGGATTTCCTGTTCTATACAATTCTGCGCCGTTTGTTACTTTACGATGGATTGTTTACGTAAGTTGTTTGAAACAATGGGCATCCTACGCATTTGACGATAACGGTCTGTTGTTGCGCGCATTGTACTCTCACACAGAACTAAAGGAATTTAATTTTGTTGTGATTTAACAACAAAATTCCCTTTTCTGCATGAAATCACCATAAACCCTTATTTCTTTCGTTAGTAAAACAACATTAAAAATCAAGAGACTTTTTAAGACTAAAACACAAAAATACACCTAAAATATTGTAACATGACAGATGTATGCATAATATTGAATGGCAATTGATCATTAGAATAATGAAGTTATAATATTTAAATTTGGAAGAAAGCATTAAGTTTAATATAAATAGATTAATTCATAGCAACTGTGGAAAGAAATCATTATTATAAAGAAAATACAAGTTAAAATAAAAGGAGTTACTAGTGATGAGTCATCCAAAACCAGTCTCATAACCAAAGGTTTTCAAGGTATAACCCAGGAAGGTAAAATAGTAAATAACAAAGCAGTACACAATATGACCAAACCCACAACGAGGGAGAATAAATAAAAGAGAAACCCTAAAATAAGCCAAGATCAACCAATACAGGTTGTGTATTTCTGAATTAAAGAAGAAGATGGAGAAGATCCCAAGAAACCTGATGGCATCAAGAACAGATGGAGAAGATACCAGTCCCAGAAGGCAGGAGAAAAGAAGACTGAAGAAAGAAGAAGAGGGCAGCATCCTGAAGAAGACGTCATGCTCTTATAAAAGACACCCAAATCCCTATATCCCCAAAATAAATATAAAAAAAAACAAAAGTATAACGAAATAAAAACCACATGTATATAAATTTAAGAGAGAGAAGTGAACAAAGTAAAAGTTTCCTGTGAACTAAGATGAAACAATAATATAGTACCCATGGAACAAATCTCCATTGAAAAACGCTAACCAATTTATTATGTTGATAAGACTATACGACCATTTAGCATTAACATAATATATAAGTGCAAAGTGAACCAGTGATAGTTTTGGGTATTATAAAAAATGAACCTTGTGTTTCATTCTTGGCAATCACAAACATTGGATGCAATGAAATATGCATTTTTCAATGACTTAAAATGTGTACGGTGACAATATGTTGTTCATAAGACATGAATCTGTTTAAAATAACATTTTTGTTTTACATGAAAAAAGAAAAACAGATTTCATAGTGCTTTTTGAACGGTTCATACTATTTATTTGTTAATGACAGGGTACAATTCCCCAAAGACAAGGTATAAAAGACTGTATAAAAACTGTAGAATCCTACTTATAATAATAGTTAGAAATAAGAATATAAATATAAGGTTTTAATGTATATAGTACAAGAATGTTTAAAAATGTTTTAGATATAAGGCCATTTGTTTGGGTCTGAAACAACTAACATCAGAACTATAAAAATAGTTACCACTTGTAAATAGTAGAGAGTAATTAAGATGTTAGTTAGTAAAAAACCTTTTTTGTAAGCCATATTTCCATGTTTAGAAATAAGGATTGTGTTGCAAAATGTCTGACTTGAAGACAACCATTTATTTAAAAAAAAAAAAAAAATTCTTTATTTGTTTTAACTATTGTTTGTATTGTAACCAATACTAATTGTTTTTGTGTAATTTAAAAGCATGTTTAATTTATAATACTATTTGTAAAAGTCAGAGAGGGTATCACACATCATATATTTGTTTGTAAAATATTTTGTAAGAAAAATTGTTTAAAAAATCATAGGCCAAAAGAATGGAAACCAAACTTCATCAAAACAGAGAAATTGCTCAATTAAATGCAAATAAACAAAAGGGGTTTAGACAAAATAAACCTGAGATCATGCCATATAGTTGCACATACCATTTAGAGAGATTTTAATAAATTATATTCAAAATTATGAATAAATGTGAAAATGACTAAACTCAGAAATTTAGACATGGGAGTCATATATTTCAGAATAATGTTTCAGAATACAACTAATTCAATTAATTACCAGAAAATAAGGGAATAGGAACCTTTTAATACAATATAGAATTATTAATATTAAATATAACTGATAAAATGGCTGAATTTATATAATGACAGGAAGTAAATTTTAATGTTTTGACTTCCAAACAGAGTATACCAAACTGAAAGTGAAATTACTATTTTTTGGACAGAAAACACTATAAAATGGCATTATTTAATCTGAAAATAACCAGAATGAACTGAAAGATTAATTTAAATCAAATCTAGTGAATAAAATTGACAAATAACCAAAGTTTAGGCATTCATATAGTGAAATAGTAAAATGTACACAGGATGTGAGAATATTTTTGAACAATGTTAAGGATAATATTATATGGGCTAAGAGTTTAATTGAAACTGAAGGAAAGAGTTAGTTAATTATTGGTTTTTGAACGGTTAACATGAGATACGTTTGGTAACGTGCATGACCTAACCTATAATAGACATACAAAGCGAGTGTATAGTGAGTTATTGTGAAATCGCGAGTGACTTGTAAAATACTTCTGAAACTATCATATTATAACAGAAACGATCAAGTAACACTCCATAACACAGAACAATATAAATCTACTCCGAAAAACACCATAAAACACTAGAAAACTGTATAATACATTAAACCAAATTAGTGACGGAATCGGAGAAAGTGTTTGAACTAATAATTATACAGATACACTAAATACAACCCAGAATCACTACACCAGTCACTACACAACATATAACAAGAGATTTGCGGACACGAGAACAGAAATATTGCGTCAAAATACATTATTTGGAACGCAGCAGGGACGAGTCACATTTTGATCAACTTGACGGCGGCCATTTGCTTTGACAAACCCAGTGCCTCTTCTTGGTTCATCACAGCTGTTTGGTGAAAACAATTATTATATTTACAATTTATTATTCAATGTCTGTGTTTATTAATAACTATTAATTTGATTGTAACGTTATACTTTTTAAATATAAGCCCGATTTCTCTGACTTTGGTAATAACTGGCTGTTTAAAGAACCCTATATAATTTTTATAACATATACTTGTAACTTTTTTCGATATTCTGAGAATCGATACTAATCGATAAGAGTCAATATTGCTGTTACTTAATAAAACATTAATACTTTTCAATACTTAATAGTTCTTTATTTCTTCAATAATACTAATTACCAATAATATAATTCTAATTGATAATCTACAAGGACTTTACCACCCGTAAGTGAAGATAACCTAAAAAAATAGAAAGGTAAACAAATATCGATTGGTTTACAGACAGTCTTATGAGTGGTGATAGATTATTTAAATTATACTAAAACTTTAATAAAAATTTTCAGAAGAGCATTACACTGTTTAAAACTTCACAGCCCTATATTAATTAATTGATCCTAATTAATTAATTAATAAAATTAAAATTTTTTTTTATTATTTTTTTTTATAAACATAATTTTTTTTTAATTTTCTTCAAAACAATAATTTTTGTTTTGAAACTTTCGGTGAAGCTGAGCATATCTATTTCTTCATCAACTTTACGCTACTCGACCGGTCTTGCTACCATTGGGACTCGACCAGCTGGGAAACTTAAGGAAGTGTTTCAGGCCAGTAAGACGTCGAGAGCCACACCAATTAAACACCTTACAACTTACAGATTCACACATCAATCTTATTTATTTTATTACAAATTGGCGCACAACTTTAGGGGCTTTAATTAGCGATTGGAAGGCCAATAAATTCTGCCCAATCACTAGTTGGAGCTAGGCAACAGCTACAAAGCCAGAGAATTTCAAGGGAAAATGCAACGACGTGCGACATCTAAGAAACGGGCGGCGGAGGCCGAGAAAGAAATAGAAGTTGACATGGATAACAAGGAGGCGACGCCAGTAGAGGCGGAAGAGGTATTACCACCGGTGTTGTCCAAACAAACTGAACAACCGGAGATACCCACACAGACAGGGGAAGTCAATATCCAAGAGGAACGACCCGAGAAATCCAAAACAGTAGAAGGTCCAATTCTAGAGAGAATGATGGAAATGTTCCTTCAAATGAGTCAGAGAATAGAAGAGAGCAACAAATCCAACAAGGAAGAGTTGAAGAAGGAAATGGAGGATAATAGTAAGAAAATGGGGAGTGATAACCAGTCCTTGAAAGAAGAATTGAGTGGGATGAACAAGAACATGGAAGAGTTGAAGGGAGACAACCAGTCCTTGAAAGAAGATTTAGGAAATAAAATCGAAACAACAAGCAAGAAGATGGAAGAAAACAGCAAGAAGATGGAAGAGAAGATGGAAGAAAACAGCAAGAAGATGGAAGAGAAGATGGAAGAAAACAGCAAGAAGATGGAAGGAAAGTTAGAAGAATTGAAGAAGGATAATCAATCCACAAAAGAAGAGTTGACTGGGATGAACAAGAACATAGAAAATTTGAAGGAAGATAACAAGAAGATGGAAGAAGAGATGGGGAAGAAGTTAGAAGAATTGAAGGAAGACAACCAATCGTTCAAGGAAGAATTCAAGTCAACTAAAGAAGAATTGATTAATAAAATTGAGAACACCAATCAGAAAATCGATGAAACCAGGAAGAAGATAGAGAAGAACAACCGACAGTTGAAGGAAGAATTGAAGGAAGACAACAGGAAGTTGGAAGAGAAGATGGGGGAGAAATTGGAAGAATTGAGAGAGGACAATCAAATTCTAAGAGAAGAGTTAAGGGAGGTAAATCAGGAGAATTTGGACAAACTGGACGAAAGGATGGAATTGTTGCGAGAAGAACTGAATAAAGAAATCACTGTTAACAAAAAAGCGATGAATAAGAAGATGGAAGAAGAAAATATAATGGTCAATCGACAGATTCGGGAGATTGATGGAAAGTGCAACCAGACCGAAAAGGAGGTGAATGAGTTTAAAGAAGTGGTGAACATCAAGTTCACAAATATCGAAGAACATAGTCGTAGGAAGGTAGAAGAACAGAGAAAGGAAAATCAAGAAGAATTCGGAAAAGTACGAAACCAGGTCACAGAACGATGTAATGATATACAAGAGACCATGGCCAATATCACCGGTCAGGTGCGACAAAGCCGAGAGGAGATGGAAGCGATTAGAAACAGACCGACTCATTTCACCGGATTGCCCGTCAACGAAAGCCGAGAGTGGCTCAACTTCCGGCAATACAAACGAAAGCCGATGGAGTTCCTGGCCAGGGTAGAAGAATATTTGACCAAGCATAAAATTACTCAATGGAGCCATAGCAGGGAGATATTCGACGAGTCTTTCCGAGACATAACAGATAATTGGTGGATGGCCAACCGGAGTGAAATTTCCGACTACCAACAGTTCCGGAAAATGTTTAAGACAAAATACTGGTCTGAGACCACCCAGAACTTGATACGTGACAATATTTGTAACGGAAGATACAGGTCACAATTAGGTAGCAGTATGACGGCATATTTCTTGGGGAAGGTGTGTATGGCAAAGCACCTTGAGCCAGCAATCCCAGAAGAATGTTTAGTGAATAAGATATCTTATCACTATGATGAGGACATTATCAGGGCCCGGAGAGGTAGTCAGATCAAGACGATCCAGGGAATGACTGAGTTATTGGAGGGATACGAGAATGAAGAGCATTATCGGCAGAGCAGGAAGAGAAATGAGAGACCAGAAGCAAGGCCGACTAATTACCCCAATCACGGCAATAACCATACAAATAACCGGAACCAGCCCAGTAATTACGACGGCCCTAACAACCAGCCGCGTAATAACCAGTTTAACGGAAATTTTAACGGCGTTAGGAATAACAACCCCTACCCAAACAATAGAAACAATTTTTACCAACATAATAATGTCCCATACAGTCAGAGAAATCCATATCCCAACAATAATGGTAACAGGCCTTACCCACCTAACCGAAATTACTATAATGATAATATTAATAATAATAATAATAGCAAAAGTAATAACCGAGTGTCGCGCCCTAGGGTAAATTTTATAAGAGCAGAAGATCGCGGACCCAGGAGATATTATCAACCGAGGAGGAGCAGCTTCCACGGCGCTGACCGAAGATGGCGGAGTGCGGAACGAGACGGCCCAAGATACGAACAGGAAAGACGAAGTACCAGCCTGGAAGATCTTGGCAGACAACCGAACAGGGCGTTAAACATCAACCAGGGTACAGAACGTCAGGAAACAAACCAGAGTTTCCCGAACGATGCCTCGGTCAACAATAACTTAAACAATGACCAAAATGCTTTAAACGAGAGGAGGCAGTAATCAACAACGATGACCCGTTACTGCTTATACTTCCTGGGTTAGAAAAGGATGATTTGCAACAAGCAAACAATGATAAAAACATCACTATTATCAGTAACCATTATTTGAAAGACATACGAACTGAACTTTTGGAAGAGAACGAAAAGAGTCTCAGCAACAGTAATAATGAGATAATTTATATAACAGCGGAGGTGGAAGGAGTTCCCGCTAAAATAATGATAGACACAGGAGCTAATATTTCAATAATAAACTCCAATGAGTTGGAGAGAATACAATGTACATGTGGAAAAACTTTGCCAATGTTACCAGTCAACAACATTGTGTTGGTAGGTGCAACTGGCCGCCAGAATAAAACCATTAGGAAGCAAGTTTCCTTAAGTGTCGTTAGCCGTGATATAGCTTGAGACATGGAATTTTTAATCGCCACCGGATTACCATTTGACATCTTAGTCGGTTGCGATATTCTTCGTAGATATTCGGCAGTAATCGATCTTAATTTAAATAAAGTATCACTTTTCCCAGACGGAGTAACATGGACCGCAGATCTGGTAGGAGGCACAACTATACTTCCCAGCCCTATACATCAACAACTTCGTAAGATAAATGTTATTAGAAACAGCCCTCTTTATAAACCCATAATATACAATCATGGAGGAGAGGATTTATGGTCAGTTAAGATCCAAGAAATACGGAATTTCCAGTGCGGAAGCGATAACAAGAAAATACCAACACATCTGGCTGATCGTCTAATCGCTATATATGAGAAATACAAGGCGGTGTTTTCTGATGAACCAGGGAAGGTAAAAAACTACCAGTGTCAACTTCGTTTCAAAGAAAACGTAGAGTTTAACCGGAGGTCATATCCAATAGCGCAATCGCTCAAAGAAGCCGTGAGAACAGAGATAAACAAGATGTTAGATAATGACATAATTGAGATTAGTCAATCACCTTACACTAGTCCAATTATTGCTGTTCCGAAGAAAGACGGACAAGTCCGGCTCTGTTTAGATGCGCGTGAGTTGAACAAGACAATTGTGAATGACAGAACCTCTCCCGGTGAAATAGAAGAGATTTTGAAACGTTTTCATGGTACTAACTTTATTAGCACCTGGGATACGGTCTGTGGTTATTGGCAGGTAGAGCTGCATCCACAAAGCCGCCAATACGTAGCGTTCATTTTCGAAGGGCGCAATTACCAGTTCAAGAGACTGCCCTTCGGACTTGTCAATTCTGTCGCCATATTTGTGGCATGCATGGACCAGATTTTGGGACCAGAAGCGCTCCAATTTACCACCGTCTATGTTGACGATTTACTAATTACATCCGGAACCTGGGAGGAGCACTGTTACAGAGTAGAATTTGTACTAAACAAACTAGCGCAGAATAACATAACACTGAAGTTGGAGAAATCCAAGTTCATAGCGCGCGAGGTACAATTCTTAGGTTTCAACCTAGACGACAGAGGTATTACCCCATCAGCAGAGAAAGTGGAGGCAATTCAGAGGTTCCCGCAACCGAGAAACAGGAAACAATTACAATCTTTCCTCGGACTCTGTAACTATTACAGGAAGTTTCAGAGCCGATATTCCGAGTTGACCGCCAAGTTTCAACCACAGTTATCTGCCAAAAACAAATGGACTTGGGGTGAAGATCAAGATATTACGTTCCGCTTGATAAAAGAGAAGTTTCTGGAGAGTGTCATACTTCGTCACCCAGATTTTAAGAAACCGTTCTTTCTAAACTGTGACGCTAGCGACTTAAGCTTAGGAACGACATTATACCAGGAAGATGAGGAGGGACAACATCTGGTAATAAGCTTCGCTAGTCGCACACTGAACCAGTGCGAAAAGAACTACAGTGTGACAGAAAAGGAATTGTTGAGCGTGGTGTTCGCATGCAGCAAGTTCCGGACGTACATTCTCGGATATCAAGTCACGGTACGAACTGATCATAAATCCATCTCGTTCCTTCGTAGGTGCAAATTGAGTCACGGCCGATTGGCTAGGTGGGTACTCGCCCTACAAGAATATGACCTGAAATGGGAATACATTCCAGGGAAGAAGAACGTGGTAGCGGATGTGTTGTCACGTATAAATCTGGAAGATCAGACTTTCGAGGGAGAGAAGGAGAGCTTAGTAAAAATTTATAACATATTCACGACCAGAGCCGATTTACAAGCTTTGTTAATAAACATCAGAATCCATCAGCAGTCTGATCCTAAGCTGAAAAACATTGTGAGTCGTTTGGAAGCCAATGATGAAACCATTTCTAAATATTACCACTTTAACAAGGGAATTTTATTCATAAAAACCGCATTGGACGATGAGACATGGAAGGTGATAATCCCGCACCAAATAGAAAAGGAGGTCATCATCGATTACCATGTCAGGTATGGTCACATGGGAGCGTTAAAAGTGATACAAGCTCTAGAGGAAAATTGTAAGATCAAGAATATCAACCGCAAGGTGAGAACATACATCAAGTCCTGTAAGATCTGCCAATGTGCAAAAGTAAACAATGAAAAGACAGAGGGTATCATGATACCGATAACTTCCAACACAAAACTGGAAAAAGTGTTTTTGGATATCTGCGGGCCATTTCCCCGTAGCGGTGGTCGGCACAGATATAAATACTTGGTAATCATAATGGATCACTACACCAAGTATATAAAGCTATATCCGGTTAATCGGGCAACGACAGCAAAGGTTTTGGCGGTGATTATTGATTTGTATATCCCAGAGATCGGTAGACCATTTTCTATTATTACCGACCATGGTACACAGTTTAAGGGGAGGAGATGGCGAGACACTTTATTAGCACTTGGGGTCAAAACATATAAGACATCAGTCTACCACCCAAGTAGCAATCCGGCTGAGAGAGTACTAAGAGAAGTGGGTAGGATATTGCGCACGTACTGTCACAACCAACAGAAAAAGTGGCAAGAGTACCTAGCAGCGACAGAAACATTCCTAAATTACGCCCACCATCCAGCTATAGGAATTCCACCGTACTCAGCCATGTATGAGAAGCCGACTCCCCGAGACATTGAACAAATCATTGAATTTCCAACGAACAACAATAGGAAATTCAACCAGTTGAAGTTTTACAATAAGGTAGCAGAAGATCAGGAAAAACGGCAAGCCAAATACCAGAAGGCAATAGGGCGAATTGTAACATATAAAGAGGGTGAAAAAGTCCTCCTAAAAAATAGAGAGCTGCCTAGCACTTTAGAAGGCATAACCAAAAAACTACTATTATTATACACTGGACCATATGTTGTGGTAAATGATAAGCATAACAATACATATGAGTTGAGGGAAATCGTTTCAGGAAGAATCAAAGGAGTGTACAATCAAGCTTCTATGAAGAAATATTATGAAGAATGAGTTGTGAGTTTTAGAATTTTGAATTATATTTTTAAAAATTCTAAAATAATGTAAGTACATCTTACAACCTAATATTTTGAGAACATTCTGGAGAATTAAAAGAAAAAGAATTTTTAATAATTTAAAAAAAAAAAAAATTCAAAAATAATGTAAGTACATCTTACTACAACCTAATAATTTTGGAACAAACTTTATGGAAGAAAGAAAAAGAAAGAATTTTGAATATAACTTATTCTAAATAATGTAAGTACATCTTACTACAACCTAATAATTTTGGAACAAACTTTATGGAAGAAAGAAAAAGAAAGAATTTTGAATATAACTTATTCTAAAATATGTAAGTACTTCTTACTACAACCTGATAATTTAGAACAAAACTTTATGGAAGAAAGAGAAAGAGAGAGAATTTTGAACTTAATTATATGAAAAATTTAAAAATGAAGTAAGACCAACTTACTATAACTAAGTTTATGAGAAAACTTTATGGTAAATAATTAAGAAGAATTTGAATTTGGAAAAATACCAAAACATTCAGAAATGATAGTAAGATAACAGTACTATAAACAATTCTGAATGAAACAATTCTGGGAATAAATGAATTAAACAGAATTTGAATGTTGATAGAACGTCAGTACTTTGAAACAAGATAAGATCAACATATTACAAGGATTTATGAGAAATATTTTTCAATTAAATAAAAAGAATAGTTTGAATTTTATATTAAAACTAACCAAGTTCCAAAAAATAATTATGTGTCAATTATGATTGAATTGAGAAGAAAATAAAGTGATTAATTCAGAAAAGAGAATTAACGTTAATCCAGAATAAATGCTAGACATTCACAATAGCATTTGAAGGAGTAGAGAAGAATAACAAAAAAGAGTGTAATATACCAGAGAAGGAAAAAATTTGGAAGCAAAGAGACTAATTACCTATGAAACGATAATGAAAACAGTTAATTAAGAGCGAAGAAGAACAACTCATACCAAACAGATGGAGAAGATGATTTTGAACAAATGATAATAATAAGACCTATATGAATTGCAAAGAGAAGAAATACCACATGAAATATGATATAAATGAATTAATGTTAATGAATGCGAAGGTGGATTAATAACTTTCTAAGAGAAAGGAAACAACCAAAATGTTAAAATAAAATGATCAATATAACAACCTGTATATCTAATGTAAAGATACAATGTCAAAAAATTAAATATAATATATTAAGACCATTCAAATAATGAATACGAAAGACTATTTATAAAGACCATGCTAATACTATGAATAACCAGAAGAAAGTATAAAGAGAATTCAGATGAAGAAGAAAGAGAGTTACACTGTAAACAGTAAACAGAATTATTAAAAGAAAGGTTTTCAACCATAATTAAATTAAATATATCAGACAAGTTAAGAGTTTTGGAAAAATATATATGTAATGAGTATAATAATGATTATGAAGATTTATTAAGATAGAAAATGTGAGATAATCTGAGAGACTACGAAGTGGAGAATCCAAAGATATTTTTATTAGTCGAAAATGAGACTACTTTTTATTTATTTATTCGATGACTGACTGAAGATAATTCCAGCAGCATTATGTTTTTTGAGCAGGGATGGATATGCCCCTGTACTCAATTTATAGAAGTGGTGTATGGCCAGCAGAGAAGTAGCGTACAGTGCCCCTCTGATCTGCTCCAGCCCACGTGATAGGGAATGTTAGGGAATTAATATCCCAAGGATACAACACGAAGTTGATATAGAAAGAAAATGTATTACAATTATAATATATCTCAGAAGACACTAACTATCCGAAAAGGATCAGTAGTAAGACAAGTAACCATATATATAAAATTAATAAAACCCTAATATAAAAAAGTCGATATAAAAATGGAAAAGAAAATGAATTATAAGAAATGATGAAATTATAATAAGAAATTATTTCATCCATAAACATGTCTGAAATAATTACTTCTGGAGGGGAGCAATCTGTAACATGACAGATGTATGCATAATATTGAATGGCAATTGATCATTAGAATAATGAAGTTATAATATTTAAATTTGGAAGAAAGCATTAAGTTTAATATAAATAGATTAATTCATAGCAACTGTGGAAAGAAATCATTATTATAAAGAAAATACAAGTTAAAATAAAAGGAGTTACTAGTGATGAGTCATCCAAAACCAGTCTCATAACCAAAGGTTTTCAAGGTATAACCCAGGAAGGTAAAATAGTAAATAACAAAGCAGTACACAATATGACCAAACCCACAACGAGGGAGAATAAATAAAAGAGAAACCCTAAAATAAGCCAAGATCAACCAATACAGGTTGTGTATTTCTGAATTAAAGAAGAAGATGGAGAAGATCCCAAGAAACCTGATGGCATCAAGAACAGATGGAGAAGATACCAGTCCCAGAAGGCAGGAGAAAAGAAGACTGAAGAAAGAAGAAGAGGGCAGCATCCTGAAGAAGACGTCATGCTCTTATAAAAGACACCCAAATCCCTATATCCCCAAAATAAATATAAAAAAAAACAAAAGTATAACGAAATAAAAACCACATGTATATAAATTTAAGAGAGAGAAGTGAACAAAGTAAAAGTTTCCTGTGAACTAAGATGAAACAATAATATAGTACCCATGGAACAAATCTCCATTGAAAAACGCTAACCAATTTATTATGTTGATAAGACTATACGACCATTTAGCATTAACATAATATATAAGTGCAAAGTGAACCAGTGATAGTTTTGGGTATTATAAAAAATGAACCTTGTGTTTCATTCTTGGCAATCACAAACATTGGATGCAATGAAATATGCATTTTTCAATGACTTAAAATGTGTACGGTGACAATATGTTGTTCATAAGACATGAATCTGTTTAAAATAACATTTTTGTTTTACATGAAAAAAGAAAAACAGATTTCATAGTGCTTTTTGAACGGTTCATACTATTTATTTGTTAATGACAGGGTACAATTCCCCAAAGACAAGGTATAAAAGACTGTATAAAAACTGTAGAATCCTACTTATAATAATAGTTAGAAATAAGAATATAAATATAAGGTTTTAATGTATATAGTACAAGAATGTTTAAAAATGTTTTAGATATAAGGCCATTTGTTTGGGTCTGAAACAACTAACATCAGAACTATAAAAATAGTTACCACTTGTAAATAGTAGAGAGTAATTAAGATGTTAGTTAGTAAAAAACCTTTTTTGTAAGCCATATTTCCATGTTTAGAAATAAGGATTGTGTTGCAAAATGTCTGACTTGAAGACAACCATTTATTTAAAAAAAAAAAAAAATTCTTTATTTGTTTTAACTATTGTTTGTATTGTAACCAATACTAATTGTTTTTGTGTAATTTAAAAGCATGTTTAATTTATAATACTATTTGTAAAAGTCAGAGAGGGTATCACACATCATATATTTGTTTGTAAAATATTTTGTAAGAAAAATTGTTTAAAAAATCATAGGCCAAAAGAATGGAAACCAAACTTCATCAAAACAGAGAAATTGCTCATTTAAATGCAAATAAACAAAAGGGGTTTAGACAAAATAAACCTGAGATCATGCCATATAATTGCACATACCATTTAGAGAGATTTTAATAAATTATATTCAAAATTATGAATAAATGTGAAAATGACTAAACTCAGAAATTTAGACATGGGAGTCATATATTTCAGAATAATGTTTCAGAATACAACTAATTCAATTAATTACCAGAAAATAAGGGAATAGGAACCTTTTAATACAATATAGAATTATTAATATTAAATATAACTGATAAAATGGCTGAATTTATATAATGACAGGAAGTAAATTTTAATGTTTTGACTTCCAAACAGAGTATACCAAACTGAAAGTGAAATTACTATTTTTTGGACAGAAAACACTATAAAATGGCATTATTTAATCTGAAAATAACCAGAATGAACTGAAAGATTAATTTAAATCAAATCTAGTGAATAAAATTGACAAATAACCAAAGTTTAGGCATTCATATAGTGAAATAGTAAAATGTACACAGGATGTGAGAATATTTTTGAACAATGTTAAGGATAATATTATATGGGCTAAGAGTTTAATTGAAACTGAAGGAAAGAGTTAGTTAATTATTGGTTTTTGAACGGTTAACATGAGATACGTTTGGTAACGTGCATGACCTAACCTATAATAGACATACAAAGCGAGTGTATAGTGAGTTATTGTGAAATCGCGAGTGACTTGTAAAATACTTCTGAAACTATCATATTATAACAGAAACGATCAAGTAACACTCCATAACACAGAACAATATAAATCTACTCCGAAAAACACCATAAAACACTAGAAAACTGTATAATACATTAAACCAAATTAGTGACGGAATCGGAGAAAGTGTTTGAACTAATAATTATACAGATACACTAAATACAACCCAGAATCACTACACCAGTCACTACACAACATATAACAAGAGATTTGCGGACACGAGAACAGAAATATTGCGTCAAAATACATTATTTGGAACGCAGCAGGGACGAGTCACATTTTGATCAACTTGACGGCGGCCATTTGCTTTGACAAACCCAGTGCCTCTTCTTGGTTCATCACAGCTGTTTGGTGAAAACAATTATTATATTTACAATTTATTATTCAATGTCTGTGTTTATTAATAACTATTAATTTGATTGTAACGTTATACTTTTTAAATATAAGCCCGATTTCTCTGACTTTGGTAATAACTGGCTGTTTAAAGAACCCTATATAATTTTTATAACATATACTTGTAAATTTTTTCGATATCCTGAGAATCGATACTAATCGATAAGAGTCAATATTGCTGTTACTTAATAAAACATTAATACTTTTCAATACTTAATAGTTCTTTATTTCTTCAATAATACTAATTACCAATAATATAATTCTAATTGATAATCTACAAGGACTTTACCACCCGTAAGTGAAGATAACCTAAAAAAATAGAAAGGTAAACAAATATCGATTCGTTTACAGACAGTCTTATGAGTGGTGATAGATTATTTAAATTATACTAAAACTTTAATAAAAATTTTCAGAAGAGCATTACACTGTTTAAAACTTCACAGCCCTATATTAATTAATTGATCCTAATTAATTAATTAATAAAATTAAAATTTTTTTTTATTATTTTTTTTATAAACATAATTTTTTTTTAATTTTCTTCAAAACAATAATTTTTGTTTTGAAACTTTCGGTGAAGCTGAGCATATCTATTTCTTCATCAACTTTACGCTACTCGACCGGTCTTGCTACCATTGGGACTCGACCAGCTGGGAAACTTAAGGAAGTGTTTCAGGCCAGTAAGACGTCGAGAGCCACACCAATTAAACACCTTACAACTTACAGATTCACACATCAATCTTATTTATTTTATTACAATATTAATAATATATTAGTACAGAAAAAACAGTAACATAATAATTTATATATTTAGAATTTGTATTTACTTTACCTCAAGATGTTATTTTTCCCTTATTTGGAACATGTTTCGAGAGCTATTGTGCTCTCATCATCAGCCTTCTGGATTCTGCGTCTAGTGAAGTACCTGTGTGTTGGTCTATCGCCATTGTGGTCTCCTGTTGGTCTCTGGTATCTCAAAATGGTATTTTTGTGTGTGATTGTGGTGTATGTATTAGTATTTTGTGTATTTTCGATGTTGAGTGTATGATGTATACACAAAATACTAATACATACACCACACCATACAGACCAACAATGGCGATAGACCAACACACAGGCACTTCACTAGACGCAGAATCCCGAAGGCTGAGGATGAGAGCACAATAGCTCTCGAAACATGTTCCAAATAAGGGAAAAGTAACATCTTGAGGTAAAGTAAATACACATTTTAAATATTTTATATACATCAGGAAACGAACTGTAGCAGAAAGTGATTGAATAATTTATATATATACATATAACCAGGCAAATGTATTATAATTAATTAACCAGAATGTTTGTGTTGTAATTTTTTGCTTTAAAGTTCAAGGACGAGTGAAGACCAAAAATAAATTTAAGAACTTAATAGCATTACCTGCGGAATTGCTGCTGCTACAGTTACTGCTATCAGCAAATACTCGGGTATTTTAAGACATCCTACATACACTGATATGGGGTGTAACCACAACGGAATTGTAAGCTGCTTATTAAACCTATGACATTCACTTACTTTTATTATTTTGGATTCTAAAATATTTTAGTCACGTGTCGACAGAGTTATACAGCACAAGGAGTTTTGTGTTTAACGTATTGTTTGGGCTGAAGTTAAAGTACATGATAACCATAAGCATATTTTAGGTGAACTTGTCAACTAATATGATTTCTCATTTTGCCAAATTACAATGGTAATTGGGTTCTTAATATAATAATAAGAATAATATTAATGAATATCAATAATTTGGGTTTAATAATATAAACAGTAGTAGTAGTAGTAGTAGTAGTAGTAGTAGTAGTAGTAGTAGTAGTAGAATTAATTGCTTAATGACAGTAATTGAAGTTAGGTCACTCATTGACACATTTTTCAGTCATTAACTTTATCCATGGAGCTAATTAGCCATTGTCGTTCGAATAATTTTCCCTTAACTGATTACTGTTCTATTCGTTTTGGAAGCAGATCTTCAAAAACTAGGAGTATAAGATACGGAACGATAATGATGTATGCTTGCGTTGTTTATGTCTCTTTCCTAAGCAAAAATTAAAGAATCTTGCTGTAGACCATACTGAAATCGAATAATGTTGTTCAAAAATTAGTAATCAAATCACAAGATGAAAATTTGGGAGCTATGTGAAATTTGGGAGCTAAATATATAGAAATTGTATTATGTTAACAGCATAAAGTGCATTCAAAAAGTCCCGGGACTGATGCTGCTATAGACATACAGATGGAGCTATCTCTGTGTCACAGCTGGAACACTATGTGACAACCTTCACCCATTTCCTGTGACAATTGCATTGTTGAGGACTCATTCCATAGTAAACAGCGACACTGTTAAGTTTATCTGGTTTTTCCTTGTTGTCATAATTTTCGAGATGGAGCAAAGAGCTGCAATTAAATTTTGTTTTAAATGTGGAAAAAGTGCGACAGAAACGTTTTCGATGATGCAACTTGCATATGGAAAAGATTGTTTAAGTCGTAGCAAAGTGTTCGAGTGGTATGCATGTTTTAAAAATGGTCGTGAGTCTCTAGAAGATGATCCAAGAGGTGGGCGCCCCTCCACAAGCGTGACTGACGAGAATGTCAAGCGTGTCTGTGCTGCACTGTCCGTCAACCGTCGGCTGAGCGTCCAGATTTTATCAGAAGAGATAGGCATCAGTGTGGTTAGTATTTACACTATCGTGCATGACGTACTCGGCAAACGGAAACTGTGTGCCAGGTTCCTTCCACACTCGTTAACAGCAGAGCAAAAAGAACAGCGTGTGGAAGCGTCGCGAAGTCTCGTTGAATGGGCCGATGACAACCCGAATTTCTTACAGAACATTGTCACAGGCGACGAATCGTGGTGTTTCCAGTATGACCCATCTACCAAACGTCAAACAGCTGAATGGCGCGACCCAGGAAATGGCAGACCCATGAAAGTGAGGGCCACAAAATCAAAAGTGAAAACAATGCTGATCACATTTTTTGATTCAAGGGGACTGATCCACAAAGAATTCTTGCCACCCGGCCAGACTGTAACTGGACCATTTTACAAAGAGGTACTTGATCGCCTTTTGAAAAGAATTCGCAGGGTTAGGCCAGAAATGTACCGATCAGGGGAATGGTTTCTTCTGCATGACAATGCTTCAGTCCACTCATCATTGATTGTCTCACAATTTCTCGCTGGAAAATCAGTCACAGTGATTAACCATCCACCCTACTCACCAGATTTGGCTCCGGCTGACTTCTTTCTGTTCCCTAAGCTGAAGTTGGCACTGAAGGGGCAGCGTTTTGATAATATAGAGACAATTCAGAAGAATGTGACAGCTGTTTTAAACACGATTTCGAAGGAGAACTATGCGCATGCCTTTCAACGATTGTATGAGCGATCTAAAATCTGTATAGAGAGGGAAGGGATGTATGTTGAATAATAAATAATAAAATTTCATTTATCTGAAAAGTTGTGTCCTTAATAGCGTTAGTCCCGGAACGTTTTGAATGCAGTATGTAGGTATACCTTTTTACTTGTTTGACAGTATTTCTGTTTAGAATCGTAGTTCACATATATTAAATCGATGAACAATGGAATAAATTCCCGTATATTATGCATTAATAAATGTTATTAATAAATACAGAAAATTACTAAATTACACAAATATCTTATTAACCAGTGACGGCATATGGATATGAGGCACCGACACAAACCAGCTAAGATAGTCAACAACACCCTATTTGAACATAAAATTTTGAGGAAAATTTGTACGTAGCAGTGAAATGATGAAAGATCCTAGAGAATACTGGACCCAGTTATAAACTAGGTAACATGAAGAAAGTTTATGAAAAGCTGAAGCATTCATTAGCTGGGTAAAACAGATGAATGACCCAAGAAGGGCTAAGTGACAGTAAGGTTAAGATCAAGAGGAAGCTAAATCATAGAACGGTAATGGAGAAGATAACGACGAAGTAGACGAAATGAAACTTTCGTAGTGATGGAAAAAAGTAGTGACACTGCTAAAACTACCGTAGGTTCTGAAGGCGGTTGATGAAGTGGTAAAGTGAAGAATAATACTTTGCGTAATATTGTCCAAAATATTTGATTTAAAATTAACTGTATATTGTTTACTATACCAAAGAAAACTTTTTCCATTACGTTTAAAAAACAGAGGACGGTTTTGTCATTTCAGGCAACAAAACCCAGAAATCGTTGATAACTTGCACAGTATATGGAAACCATGTCGTATATGCCTTTTTCCAATTCAATGAACTTTCAAAAAATATAAACGTGCCTTGTCTAGGAGCAGACACAACAGAATTTACATGTACTCGCTCCATTATTGTGTTTTATTTTGAATAAGATGTACGTAATATTAGTGTTGCAAAAGCTTTACCGTTACACGATCCGACAGCTTCAGTAATTGGTTTCTTGTGCAGAGAACGGAATATACGGACTTTTAACTAAGAACACGTTGTGAATTATTTTTTTTTGTAATTATTTGGTCGTAAAAAATTTTAAACTTTTACGTTAGGTTTTGCGATAGTCTTCCAATTTTACTTCGTTATTATAATTTGTTTAATACAAACTAGAATCTTCTTTGAATGCCATAGAGCTTAATTAGTCAGACCAATTTTCTCTCATAAGTTACAAATGATTATCTCTATTGTAATGTCTGTGTTATCTGTTCTGTAATATCTGTATCTTTTACGTTCATGTCAACATTAAGTGTTAATGTCAACCAGTATATATGCCTTATAGGCCAAGTGTTTAAGTTTTTGTATTTATGCCAGCAGCCAGTGGTAGTGATTTTGTTCATTTGTTTACATGTTTTTGTCATTTAGTCTTGTAATCTGTTTAATCTGTTAACAAAAACAAGAAGAGCTGTCAATGGTCAGCTCTTCATAATCAAGTATGTGTTTTGTCAGTTAATTTGTTCAATATTCGCTTAGTCGAACAGATTACAAATCTGCAATAAATTAAAAAAGAAAGCTACAAATGCAGACAGGCGTAATCCTGACCAAGAAGAGGATTCCGTCCATCTTGCCTCTGCAGTTCGGCGACGTGATCGTTGAGGCATAGCCGATAGCCAAATACTTGGGAGTGTTTAATCGAATTACAGGTACGTTTTTCCATTAGATACATCAGATGCTGCTAAAGCTGTCATGCCGATCAGAGATTCACCTCCAATGTTGGGGGGGGGGGTCCAGACTCTGCAACGTGGCGGAGACCCTCAAGGCACGACAAGAGCGTCTCTGGTTGCTGATATAGGAATATACGTAGATAAAATTGTCGTAGACATGCTGACAGGTGAGTGGGTCTAGTACCGATTAGTACATTACGCGGAGGGCATTTTTCGGGCGCAGAAGGGAGAGTTATAAATAGAACAATGAAGATAGAAGCCTATTTGGCGCATCAACATTGCCTAGTCTGAAGTCTTGCGATTAACGGTCCTAGGCTGTAGTTCATAATTGTCGGAGCAGACGTTTTAGCCAGTAGCCCACTTCACATGAGTCGGGAGTGCTACACTCCTTGGGTAAATGCATTTCGCCTCCTTCTAAAAAAATATTAGTATTATTATGAATTAGGCTACTGTTACGTCATTACAGAACGTTCTACATGTGTCTCGTGTATCCCAGCAGAACCAGCTGTAATGTTGTGTGCGTCCGTGACACTTAATATGCGTCAACCTGACCGAGGCTGTTCCAAACTTCACCGGTCCGCGCGCACTGTGTTCAAGGCCGCAAGCAATTACGCTCTAGTGTTTTCTAGTAGTGTTGACGCGTATTATGGATTATTCTGGAATCTCAGCGGGGTATAAATATAATATAAGCATTCAGCGACGCTTAGTTTCAGTTTAAGTAGCGATTTACTTAAGTGGGATTCCAGTTTATTGTCGGGCGATTTACACAGTGCGTCACAAGTGGCGTATTAGTGAAAAGTGATTATAGTTCGGAATGGTTTATAGTTGACATTATTATTTGTGCGGACAGATTAACTTAAATTATTGTACGAGTATAATCGTGTTGAATAATTTGTTGATTACAAATTTTGTTAATTGTGATAATTAAAACTGGTTGTTAGTGATTACGTTGGTGTCTTGTATTTTGTTTTGCACTGTACCATGCGACGATAAAGGAGACGTGATAAAGCCGTTATTCTTGAGACGCGTCGTGCCATTACGCAGGGCGTGTGTTTATAATTTAAAATGTTATAAATGTATGTGAAGGAAACTAATAACACTATTAGTACATGACCTCGGTCTGTATCTTACGAATAACTTTCTCGTCTTCAATGGAATACGTTGAATTTCGAATGCCACATTTGAGAATTCAGTACGAACTTGAATGGTTCCTATATAAAGCGGACCCCATATATAATACGACAGAAATATGGGGGGGAAATGAAGTAGCAATACTGTTCCAATCAATCCCATGAAACAATCAACAAACGCCTGTCGTGCTTAAACTTTTAAATAACCTGTGTGTGTGTATATGCACGAGCACGTATGTGGATAAGAATTAGTACTGTAGAAAAATCTTAATATGTATACTAAAGTTTAAAAAAATATACAAACAGTTGGTAAGTTTCACAATTTATTATTTACCTCTAACAGCTGTTTCAGCTTATTAAGCTATTCTCAAAGAGATCAAGGAACAACTAAACAGAGAATGTAAGGATGGTGAAAATGTTTTTAGGGTGTGTATCCGGACATGTGTGTGGGGGGTGTGTTTGATGGAGGGGGAGGAGGAACTAGTAAGGGAAGGTCAAGTGTTTGTAATAACTAATTATAATCGGAATGAAAAATATAAAAATTAACTAAACTAAATAACAACATTTAATAAAGGGGATACACAGAATTCAGTTTGTTAAAATTTTATTACTTTTGATTGCTTTTCTAATTTATGAAATTTCTAATAAATACATTTTTTTACCTTTTTGTATGTTGTGCTTTAGTGTTATGTTTTTTATGAGGTAATTGTGTTGTAAGCAATGATCTGTAAAACCTGTATTGGCTGTATTAGTTAAAATCGTTTTTCTTATGTTCAGAAATGCGATGTTTCAGAGCACGGCCATACTGTCCGATATAAATAGCATCGCATTCTGCACAGTGTATTTAACACCTCCGCCCCTTCTGAGAGAAATATATGAGAGAGGGAGAGAGTAAGAAAGTAAGAGAGAGTGCATGCTTCCAGCAAGTTTGTGTGTAGGAGGTGGGAGCTACGTTGTTAGTTTATTGACAAATCTCAATTTAACACACAACTATTCAAGTCAGCGAATCCGGAAACCGCCGCAACTGTTTGTTAGAGTACAATCTTTATTCTTGAATACTTGAATACTTTATACAAACAAAAAACTTGAGAAAGTTTTAACTAGTTCTGTCAAAGTACTTGTCCAACCCATCTAAGACCTTACAGCAAATCAAAATGTGCACATAACTTTGTCAGAGATTTGATAGAAGAACTATTTTAATTTCGTTACTGATTTGGCTGCAGGAAGACAAAACTCAGAATATTTGACTCAAATGTCAAATCGGTGTTGCTGTATGGATGTGAGGCCTGGAAAGTGACAAAGGACTTCACCACAAGATTACAGACCTTCATAAACCGTTGCCTGAGGTACATAATGAGAATTTGGTGGCCCAAGACCATCTCTAACAGAGAACTACAGGAGGCAACAAGTCCGAGTCCCATCCAATTACAGATAAAGAAAAGAAAATGGAGGTGGATTGGTCTGACCCTGAGAAGACCACCAGAAAATATCGCTAGACAGGCATTGAATTAGAATCCGCAGGGTAGCCGCAGACGTGGAAGACCGAGGAACACTTGGAAGAGGACTATGGAAAAGGAGCTGGCTGGTGTCAACAAGACATGGAGGGAGGTGAAGGTCCTGGCAATGGACAGAACACGCCGGAGAAATTTTGCCAAGGCCCTATTGTGCCGTACTGGGTTCGGCAGCGTATTATAAGTATTTTAAAACGAGCGGCGCTGACGTCACGCACGGCCATACGGTAGTTGTTGTCGTCTGTTTATACACACAAATGCTGTGCAGCAACGCAATTCAGTTAGCGCGTCCAGCTGTTTCTGTACATTCCTGCATCCAGAAGTTTACCTGGGTAGACCGACACATTGAATCGGTCTCATTTCTGTTCGATCCTCCGACCTGGTCATCTGCTCTCGACTGGCGGCAACCTTCTGTCCAGGACTTCGTCAACTATCGCTATGGTTGGCTAAATAAAGTATAGCTCCAGGTATGTACAAGTTAGCGGGTTCTGAAAATATTCTAACCCCAAATATATTTTTGTGTTTCAGCGTCTATTATAATCTATACTTGTGTGTGTGTGTGTGTGTGTGTGTAGAGCAGTTTTCAATGTGTGCGTTAACGCAATTACAAAATTAAATTAATATGAATGTAAATGTTGTGGGCCAAATTGACTTCAATAAAGCAAATGCTAATGCATCTCGCACTCAGCTGTGTTTGGTGTTATTAACAATTATGAAATACGCAGTAATTAATTGTTATATTTCAACGAAATACTTAAGAGGTAGTTGGTACATGAGGGAAATAAGTCACAGCTGGGGAGCTTAATACTGATTAAAATGAATTAGTGGCGATGTGTGAGTGCGCTGTTGATGTTTAAAGTTGGTGTTGGAGTTTAATGTGGACGGCCTATGTGGCGTATTTTTTCTTATGACACCCTCTACAACCTATTACATGTCACAGGTGCTCGAACAAAGGCGAGATGGGTGTCGGGTGTGACGTACATCTGTCCACCCTACTGGCAGAGACGATCTTCTAGCCACGATTGCCGTCAGTCGAGAACAACTGTTTGGAAACTCCTCCAACGCTAAGCTGCCCCCAGGACTTGTGATACGACCGTTACATTACTGATCAGCGCCAATATTGACTAAGTGCACCGGACAATCCAGGTGGGAACATTCTAATTATCTATTTCTCTCTCCACAACATGGTGAATGCACAGAAGCCGCCAGAAGCTCACTCGTGAAGTTCTGACCGTTATGCTCTAGCACAAACTCTCATGTTCAATTATGTTATTGCATGTGTGAACATTACAGCAGTACACCTAATGAAATATCTTATAACTGTTTATAATGTGTAAGAAATTACACACATACACACATATCCGCAGTTTGCTGTAAGATCTAACTTTTCATCTAATGTCTTCGCAGACCCTTAGGGAGTTAATTATCTTGTGCTATTATGTCATATGGTCACGGCTGAGTTGTAATCACGTAACTGGGGCTGTCTGATGCTTTAGATGAGAATCTATTTTCTTTCTCACATATACTTAGCGCTTTAATGATTAAAGTCAGGGTCGTTTAGCAGGTTGAGTCTTGGGGCGGTCACTTACATTCTCTGGTGTTAACTACCAAGGCAAATCTATGCTTAGGAGCTGTGATTATCAGATTACGCTGTCATTTATATTTGTACATATATACATATTATGGTGCATTCATTTACGTTAGTTGGAATGGGTTTATGAGGAATTTAGTACTGATATGAGGGGTGTTGTGTCATTCATGTTGTGTACGTGTTTGTGTGTGTAATTTTACTATATTTTGCTGGGGGAATATGTAATGAATTTAAAAAAGAAGAAAAAACCATAAATGTGCTTACTAAGACAAAAAGGCTAGCCTATTTGAAACTATACAACACTTATGGATTAACGAATTGCTTTTATGAATGAGATTATTGCTGCCATTGACTCATACATAATCAGGCAGAAATTTTGCAATTATGTTAATATCAAATTCACTTATTTTTTTGTTGACATTCTGAATATTAATTGATATACATATATATATATATATATATAATCCTGCCATTAATTGTGTGCCTACACAATCGAGAACTTGCCATTTTATGTAACATCTTGCAGGTTTAATAAAGCATACGCTTGTTGGTTAAAAGACTTTTTCCTTTGCAAGTCCTGTCATTCACCTGGGGGGACATGTCTGTAATTGTAATTGGGCCTTGTACACTTTTGCTTCCTCTAGGTTTTCTACCTAGTTCTAAATATGATGTCTCTCCCCTTTACAAAAAAAACTTAATAAAAATAAAATTAAATAAAATAAAAAAAAATTCAAAAAAAATTTACAAAAAGAAAACTTAGAAAATTAAAAGGGAGCTCTGCAAATGTAAGATCAGAGCGTAGAAAAAATATTAAAGGGGGGTTTCACTATGTTCTACCTAGGAATTTAAGAACTTAAGTCAAGTAAGTATTGATAGGTTTTTGAACCAACGTTTATGTTACAATGTCAAATATATTTTCCAAAAAGTATAACGCTTTTGATCCATAAAAACTGCCGGCTATGTAAAATGTAATAAAAGTAGTAGATAGACTAATAAACCTGGAGGAAAATTAAATCAAAAAGCTGATGATACCCTGTATAGTCAAAAAAATGAAGTTGCCTTTTCACATACTACAAAATGGTATTGTATATACTTAATTACGTGTTCATGGCATATGGGATTAATTAAAGTGCATGTATATATATAACACTGAACAATACGTTAGTATCTCTAGTCTTTTTATACATGGCAGTGCGTGCTAGCGTGTGATGATTTTAATTAAATTTTGCCAGACGTTGCAACGTAAATGTGATGTAAACAAAGAATAAATCCTGGAAATGAAATATCGTGAAAGGTTTTTAATTAAGTGAAGCGTGAAACAATTTTATACACTTCTTCCATATACCAAAATATGAGATTAAAAAACCTGAATCTATACACGGTAAAACGCTTTTATTGTCTGCGTTAATGTGTACGCGAATACACTAGCGCACTTCAGACAACAATACAAAATAATTATCTTTCTTTTGCCCCTTCTTGTTCTTCCTCTTTAATACTCCCTTCTTATGTAAAGCGTCGGGGTGATTTGTTAAATCCTTAACTCATGGATCTATCACGGACAAGGGGTGCAAAGCCTAACAAGTTCTCATCCCTGCTAGTAGGCAGCTTATCAATATAATCAAGCAATTCTTATCTTGGTCTTCCTCTTTCACTGCCTTAATTTGGGCACAGAATAAGAAACATACAGAAAGGAAAGTAGAGGGCGGCACCTTTCATCACAGCGAGCCCGAGCCAGGCGCTGGCCGCCATGTTGAGAAATAGTAAATGTAATACCACAGCTGTTTCACGGTCAAGCAAGTTGTACGCGAAAAAACTAATATCGAAACAAAATAACATTAATGTACATTAAAAAATTCAACTTACCCGCTAAAAGTAGCATAAGGCTCTTGTCTGCTTCCTGTAATAAAATATACATAGCAAAAAGAAAATGGAAAATAAGTAGACAAATAATACCATAGGTTATGAAGTTTAAGAATATATTTATAATTTATCCAAAACGCACAAGGTAAAACGAAGGTGAGATTAATACAATTAACATTCAGGATTGAATATATAATAAATCAGGCCTTCAATTGGGTACGGTACTTACAAAAATGCAAAAATGCAATGCAATAGGATACATACTTAATTACGTCAGCAATAGAGGAGTACAGTAATAATAATTATAATTCACACACACACACACACACACACACACACACACACACACACACACACACACACACACACACACACACACACACACACACACACACACACACACACACACACACACACACACACACACACACACACACACACACACACACACACACACACACACACACACACACACACACACACACACACACACACACACACACACACACACACACACACACACACACACACACACACACACACACACACACACACACACACACACACACACACACACACACACACACACACACACACACACACACACACACACACACACACACGCACGCACGCACACACGCGCGCACATTTATGAAGGATTTATATATATGAAGACCTACTAGCCCATACCAAACTCAGATTACAAACTTCACAGATGTGTCACTTTGATGAGTTTGCAATTTTTGTTAGTTACACTTTTCAAATCCCTGTTCATGAACTTCAAGAAATAAAAAATTCTCATTCTCACAAACAACTTAATCAAATAACTATGAGGAAAATCCTTACATGGGTGGTTGAAACTTATATTTTCCATTAACTCTTCTTCTTATCTTAATAATCTTCTCAACTCATTAACTTAATCTTCAAAGTGTACACTACATATTCTGCAGTTTTTATTTAAATATATGTCATCTTTTTTTTAAGAAATCCTCTCTTCTACAATTAATTAAAACTTCCGGGCTGAAAGGCCGTGGTCGAATGCTTGATGTAATATCGCTAGACGTTTCGGCCACACCACCGGTGGCCATCTTCAGTGGCAAAGAATGTTCGTAATAGATGGTATGCCGGACAATTCGCCCAGTGAAAGACGGTGAGCGACGGTAACAAGCAACAGTGAGAGACGGCAACGCTGTTTCTATTTATAACTTTTTGGCCGCTTTAGGTGTATAACCATGCAATGTGCCAATCCATGTAATGTCCATTACGAACATTTTTGCTACTGAAGATGGCCACCGGTGGTGTGGCCGAAACGTCTAGCTATACAACATCAAGCATTCGACCACGGCCTTTCAGCCCGGAAGTTTTATTTAATTATAGTGACACCGGCCGTGAAAACCTACATACCTCTCTTCTACAGTTTACAGTCCATTTCCTTGCACTGGAAAAATGCAAGATTAACGATTTTAAATTAGGCCTATCGCTAATTTGAGTTTTACATTAATGAATACTCTACTGTTTATAATTTATTAATAATATTATTAAGAAGAAAATATTAATAAATCAACTTATTTTACTTACCGTTCTTCGTCTTTTGGGAAGCTGAAAAAACTTATGTCTTTGTTTACGTTGGAATTATTCTTGCAATTAGGTGCTGAGCACCATCGACCGCCTTTCCTCTTACAAACACTCATTCTTCACTTTGAAAAATAAATCAATTTACCAATGTAACATTCCACATGTATAAAACATGTGTTCACTTGAAGGTACGTACTACCGCTGTTAATTACTGTAAAATTAAAGCGAAAACTGCATAAAAACAAGCGCATACTTGAAGCTAGGTATAACAGCTGTTTACTCGCTCTTAATATGGCGGCCACTGGTCATGCGCGCTAGCAGCTGGCGCGCGGATTTTAGCGAAGTTTCCATTCTTTATGATTCTTATTCTGTGATCAGGGCGCACTTCTAAGGTGACCTCGACTTCCTTTTTCCATCCTTATTACGTGAACCGACCACTGCAGTGTTCTCGTTTCTAACGTTCTCACAATTGAATTCCGTTAGAACAGACTTCTGGTTGTTTTATTCTAAATCCTTTCAGCTGTCTGCCTCAAAAATCTCATTTCATTAGCATGCAAACCGCTTTTATGATTTTTAGCAGCTTTTTTTGTTTTCTCTCCTTACAATACCTTCACCGTTCTATTCAGCTACGTTGGAGAAACAAATCAAAATGGCTGCCATCACCTCAACTGTACATGAGTGAATGTACAGTTAACACGTAAACTAAGTAGATAATAACTAAGTAATTAAACTAAACAAAATGTGGTGGTTCGTTCCTATATACGAGGGACATTCAATAATTAAAGAGACAAATTGATCTAGAGAAAAAACGGTTGGCAGGAAAAATTAGGTACTTTTAGGACTTCATGTTGGCATCCCTGGGATGATCTCTGAGCAAGCAGCTGTTTCATGAAAATTGTTTTGCTTATAACCTCAAAATCTCATTTAACAATGGCAAGTCTGCTTGAAGTTTCCACATTAGTTGAACAACGTTCAGTGATCCGATTTTTACTTTCTGAAGGTGAAAAACCCTCTAATATCTATTCTAGAATGACTAAACAGTATGGTGAAAGTTGCATGAATCGCGGAAATTTTTATAAGTGGGTGGATCAGTTCAAAAACGGTCGAACCTCAGTGACCGACGAACAGCGATCTGAACGTCCAAAGGAAGTTTCAACTCCTGCGCTTGAATCTCGAATAGACAATATGATTCGTGAAGACCGTCGTGTTACAGTTGAACAAATGGCTGAAAATTTGCAAGTAAGTGTTGGTACAGTTTATAGCATTATCAGTGACAAGCTTAGGTACCGCAAAACCAGTGCAAGATGGGTTCCAAAAGAGTTAACGCAACAACACAAGGACAACAGACTCAGAGTGTGCACAGAGCTGAAGCAACGCTATTGGCTGGGAGACACTACCACACCCCCCCGTATAACCCAGACTTGGCACCATCAGATTTCCACCTGTTTGGCCCACTCAAGGAATCGCTACGTGGTAAGAAATTCAACAACAACGAAGAAGTCAAAAGATTTGTGGGAGACTGGTTCAAACGTCAAGATAAAGAATTCTTTGCTGCAGGCATAAAGAAGCTGATTCATCGTTGGGACAAGTGTATTAGTGTTTGGGGGGGGGGATTATGTTGAAAAATAGGAAAATTGTCATTTTGTAAAAATACACCATTTTTTCTCTAGATCAGTTTGTCTCTTTAATTATTGAATGTCCCTCGTACCATTAAATGCGTTTTAGGTTAAAAATGTTAATAATTTGTACTAATTTAGTACTCGAAAATATGCACTGTTTTCATACACGTTTATAATCAAGTGTATTTGTCTGTTTAAAGTGGATAATTAAATATTGCTACGGCATTACAGAACGTCCTACATATTTCTCGGTGAGTCCAGCTGTAATGTTTGTGCGCGCACGTGTACAGTGTTACGTAATACGGAACAATCTCGTACATTCGATAGCGTTGTTCGACAAGCTTCTCAACTAGCCCAAAGGTACGTGTTTCTGGCGAGGCCGCGCTCTAGAATTTTCAAGTGTTTATTACGGAACCCTGCAGACTATAAATACCCCAACCCGTCGCGTAGTTTTCAGTTGATGTCGGGCGATTACGCAGTGCGTCTCAAGTGGTGTATTAATAAAAAGTGGTCATAGTGCGGAAGTTATGTTAGAATTAAACTGATAATAGTGACATTATTATTTGTGTTGACAGACTAACTTAAATTGTTGTACGAGAATAATCTTGTTGAATAACATGATGATTACAAACTGTTAATTGTGATAATTAAAGCTGATGATTAGAGTGACTATATTGGTGTCTTGTATTTTGTTTTCCACTGCACCGTACGACTGTCGTAACAATACTATTGTAAACAATTCTTGCAAGTATAGTGATAGTATATAGTATATAGTGATCTAAAGAGTGTTGATTTTCAATGTTGACATTGGTTATGCGAGTACTGATTGTCGCTTGATATTGACGAACAGCCCTTTTGGTATTTCGAATGTTTTCAAGCCCTCCTCAACTACCAATTTACGGATAGGATTCTTAGGAATAGGTTAGTTCTAACAAGATTCTTAATCGGAATTTAAAATGAAGTAATACATGATGTGGATATAGGTTATATGGGTGATGTAGATTGAGGCTAGATATAATGGATAATCGGTTGAAATAACAGAGATGCTAAGACAAAAATTTTTAATTACTAAATACAGATGGGATAAAAAAAATATAAATAAATTTATATAAGCAAAATGAATTGAATATAAACATAAACAAAATATAAACAATAAGTATGGGTAAGTTATGTAAATATGGGTAAGTGTATAAAATGAGTTCAATAATTAAGTCCTTACCATTAGCATATATTGTTGCACGTGTACGCAGTTTAACTTATTAGAATCACAACAATTTATTCCACCGACACATAAAAACCATGGTATTGGTTTATTATAATTTTGTACAGGAGTGTTAGATTTCAAGAATAATTCTGCTGCGACACTGGTATAAAAATGTACAGCATTATTAATTTATATTTTGCGTGCACAGTCAGAATGCGTGTTTTTGGCGTTTTCGTGTCAAGTTAGACTATTTCTGAAACAAAGGTATTAATTTATTTGTTCTAATTCATTAATTATTTGGGAACATAATTATTTTGAAATTGAATTAAAACTTTCCCCCGCACATTCTCCTATTCGCTAATAATTGAGTCTGTACTTTGTACATAATATGTTTGAAATATACACTAGTCTTATCATATGTGCATGTCTATTGTACTAAATGGTGTATAGCAGTTTAGGATGTAGAACCATATCATTAAAGGGATTTTTTACATATCACTATTAACATTTTTGTTCTTAACATTTTTGTGATCTTTCCTTATATTAACTCCTTCCGCGCCTCGCATTTATGTCAACAGTAGTTACGTCCTTGTTCGAAAAACTTATTTTTTTATTAAACCTGTAAATTCTCTAATTGGAAAACAATTTCATACTTCAATATTGGTTATGCTAACAAGATATTGGTAATGCTAACGGTAGTAATAACAAAAGAATTTCGACGAAACCGAAACATCGAAGCATGATAATGTTTTTAGGCTTTTGAAACGTATAATGTGGATTACGTTTGGTGGATTACGTAAATCATTTCCAAACCACAGACGATCGCAAACAGAGCATGTAAAACCAAATTTTATTCTCACTAAAACGTTTGCTAACCTCAAGGTCAGCAGCGATTATTTCTGTCTTGATTCGTTTACATATCAAATTTCTAGACTGTGGGGAATCGAAAGTGTGGAAGCGTCACGTTTTTCGATGTCGTTTTTGTGGAACGACCCCCCAGCCTAAAAACATTATCATGTTAAAATAATAAAACGTCTACTTATATAAAGCTATATAACTAGTATAGCTAGTATGACTAACAAAAATATGACGCGTAATTTTACAGTTTTTAAAAGTCGTCGGATCAGTATTTTGCACTACTTTCCAATAAAAGAAACTTCCTACGTTCGGACGTTCGGAGAAACTTTAGTATCTACAATGTTAATCAGATAGTAAAAAGACGTACGTCTAATTCAAAATTACATATAAGACGGATAAAGGAAACAATATCACTTGTAACCTGTAAGAAAGAAAATTATAATCGAGTGGAAAGAGAGCCCAATATAGATACAATAGAATAATAATAAATAAACTCCTACACAAAACACAAAACAAACAACAGATAAAACAGAAAACAACAAATTCAGAATACTAACATATATCAATAAGCACACTGAAAAAATAGCCCGCAAATTTAAAAAAGAAGGATACATAATGTCATACAGGACTACAAACAAACAAAACAGAACACACACTGTCAAAAAATGCACACAGAACAAAAAAAAATTGTTGTTATATTGGAGTGTTAGTGGTCTCAAATATTTCTACTAGTATTTTTATACAAACCACACTATGTTGTCTTTGGTACTGACGAGCGCTTTCGGCAGTCAAGCCATCTTCAGGTCATTTACCAACCTGAAATGACCAGGTTGTGATTTACCAGTGACCATTTACCAGGTTGGTAAATGACCTGAAGATGACTTGACTGCCGAAAGCGCTCGTCAATACCAAAGACAACATAGGTGGTTTGTATACAATTTCTAGTAGAACAAAAATTTGGTTTAGCCGGTGTATACAAACTAAACTGTAATATACAGGGTGTCCCGGGAGGAGAGGGAAATAATTTGAGAAATGGTTCTGTAGTGTAAAAGAAGAAAAAAGTTCATATAAACATATGTCCGGAAACGCTTTGTAAGCGAGTTACGGCTAGCGAAAGATTTCGCCCGGATTTCGGTTCCCCCGAGTAAATGAAGACTTTCTGAAATTCTGGGAAGGGGCGAATTCTGTTGTTTCTTATGGTTTTTGACCTGAAAAAATCGAATAAAACAGGTTGCAGAACTGTATCTCCCATAGGTTTCATGATATCCGACGTAAAACAGAAAAATCTTTGCCTAAAAACAAATTTTGGAAAATTGGAAACAATTGGAATTTTTTGTTGATTTTTATTGACTTTATTTACACCATTTTTCTCAGAATTAAATTCTTTACAAGTTTTGTTTTTAACTTTTATGCATTTATTAGTCATTTAACAAAGTTACTGTACTTCTAACCTAAAAACCTAATACAATAAAATGATGTTCATAATGAAGGAGGGCAAGGAAGAAAGTCCGTGGCTACTGATGATGTTGTTGAAAGGGTAGACAGGATGGTTCGAGAGCGCTGTCGTTTCACAATTACTGAAATTTCTGCTGATTTTCCTAAAATTTCTAGGTCTGCTCTTTATGTTATTCTTACTCATAGGCTTGGGTACAGGAAACTCTGTGCTCGGTGAGTTCCCAAACAACGCACGACCTCACGGACTTTCTTCCTTGCCCTCTTTCATTATGAACATTAATTCCCACTTCTTTAAATTTTCGACACCATTCCCGAACTGAACCATCACTCATCACATTTTCTCCATACACATTACACAACCTTCGATGAATTTCTGCAGCACTATGACCTTCAGCTTGAAGAAATCTAATAACAGACCGAATCTCACACTTGGAGGCAATTTCAATTGTAGTTGCCATAATTAAACTGTCGTCACCACAGTAATAGACAAAGTAACTACAAAATAAGTGGTTATAGGTTAGAAAAAAGCATCAAAAACATTAATCAACAATCAGATTGTTGCTATGACAACAGAACCAGGTTTGCCAACTCACCGGAGGTTGGAAAAAAAAATAGCCCTCGTATTAAAGTCGCTTTAAATATTTAAACTCTCTTGTAGTCTGTATGTGTGTGTGTGTCCTATTATCACGATGCACGTTGTACATAAATTTCACCGTGAAGTACGCCTGCAGGACGTGTAGCAGTGCTGTGTGTTTGTTCTGTGTTATTTGTAACATTGCTCACGTACCCCATAGATCGTATTTCGTAGTGAACGTTTTTAAAATCTAACGTGTACGAGGGAAAACCGCGCATCACGTAAACGTACTTAAAAAGAATTACGATCAATCGATTGTGTTTTTAGTATCTACTGAATTGGAATTTCAATAGGATATGACCTATTTTCGAAGGAGTAAAGAATTCATTGCATACTTTTTTTTTTCAACACATTTTTCTCGTTAATAAATATATTCCATTACGTTCCGTGTTCATTTCCTGTTTGTGTATATTTTATAATTGTAAATGTTTTTTTTTCGGTAAAGGGTTTGTGAGCATCGGTGAAAAAATATAACGCAAATTTTAACTTATTTGTGTCGACGTTTCGACAATGTTTATTATCATCATCAGGACCTATGCATGAATACAAAAGAAGTGTCAAACACAACAGAACAATTATTCGAGTGAACGTGTTTGTGTATGTGAGTGTGTGTGCGCGCGCGCGCGCGTATGTGTGTATTCTTGTATATGTGAAAGTGTTGAGATAGTTTGTTTTTACATCATCAAATGTTTTCTTTAAAGACAACGAGAAAATTATAATAACACAGAAATTAATTTATACAATATTACAATTTACATTACTCATAATGTAATGGTATTAGTAATTGCATTTATACTGCTTTTATAATTAAATTAATTTGTGTTAAATTTTTTGACAAATCCTCACAAACACTTCAACGGAATAATTCACTGATTAACGGTCACTACGAATTTTAGGATTTAATTGTAAATGTTATTATCATATTATGTGAGTTTATTTGTTCACATTTTTTATATACTAACGTGGTGAAATTAACGTTATGTTTGTATAGAGAGAGTACAGTTATGCAGTGCGGCAAATCTTCCTGACGATTTTCTGGCGGTTCAAGTCTCCTACATGAACGAATTTGGTAGTGGTAATAAAATATAAATTAAAAAGAAAAGGTATCCTATTCATGTAAAAATATAATTTCTATCCTTCAGCCATAAAACACAAAGTGTTTAACTTCCGCGTTATTAAAATCCTGTACAAAGAGGGCAAAGCTTACAAAGTTCATACTTTTCAATATCCGTTTTGCTTTGTTTATAGATTGCTTCATACTTCTTTACTGGCATTCGACAGTTTTATAATAGCGTTTCTGGTATTCCTTGTAGTAGTAAGTGAAATTTTAACTGCACAAAGGAAAAGTATTGTCAGTTGTAAAGTTTAAAATGGCCGTGTATCAAAACTCGAACGTATAAATACAATTACTATATAAAAAGTAATACAGGAAAACGCAGGAGCTCAGTACAAGCAGAGAATTTGCTTCATTTATAAGGCGTTGTATTCATGGCGTTTATTCGCGAGAGTGACTGAATATTGAAATTATCAGACATTAAACCTAATATTGCAGAGCTAATTATTCAAAAGCACCTTCTTTGTTCACATCAAACTATTTTTGATATCATTACTATTATAATTTTGCAAATTAAGAGAATTTTGATTTTAATACATTTTAATTAAAATATAAGAGCTTGTATCATAGTTACTGTTTCTTTTATTTCATAACTCAGACGGAGTCCGTGAAATTTTTAATTTTTTCAGGGTGGTCCGCGGACTGACAAGTTTAGGAACCACTGCCTTAGACGATAACTACTTACGGCTTAAGAAATTTATTTACAAATTAATGCCTCAACAAATTCACTGTGGAAAATAAAAATTTCAGCTTTTTGTATATGCTGCTTCTTTTCTTTCCCCGTTATTGTCCATGTTTCACTGGCTTATGTAAGAACAGGTATTGCCATTACTTTTCAGAACTTCATTTTAGTATCAGTTCTTGTTTTGTTTCTTAGTGTTCGTTGTACTATACTACACATCACTGATGCCAGTAGAACTAACCTTTTATATGCAACTCATAATTAAGGTGTCTTTCTTTAAAATTATATTTCACATTTTCATATTAACCTTTTATAAATGAACATCTAAATAATTACACCACGATTGCTAATATTAAATTATTTCTATTAAATTTACAATTACACTAAATTTCAGAATGTTAGTAATCAAAAAAGGGAATAACAACAAACACTCTCTTTACACGCCGACGGAAAGATTCTTATCACGAAATAGCGGAGGCGAGTCTATTGGGACTTGATTGATTTACGTGATTGAGGTCATCAGATTCACTACTTTCATTTTCCACGTACTTCACCGTGCAAAGGCTTTTACAAAGAAAATTCACTGTTAATTAAAATAGGCCTATTATTGTACACATTTTCTAGTACAAACAGTAAGAAAATATATTTCTGGAATAATTAGTACATAAACATTATTATAATAAATAGTGTCTTATAATTATAATAAAACTCATAAAATTCTATATCACATAATTGTATGAGCCGCTCATCACCAATGACATCACAACACAATTTTCAACTTTCCGAATTTAACACTTTTTACAAGTTTGACTTCCTTAAAAAAATTATAAAAAAACTACAACTCACCTGGATGACCGGCTCACTTGCTCACTTGAACCAGGAGAAGCCTCCTAGTGGAAGAATGGCCACATGCTGGGAAACCATTAGGTAATTGGACCAATGAGGTGACCTCAATTTTAAAATTCCGCAAATAACAAATTTATTGTTTCTATAAAACTTTGTTCTTCTTACAATGAGAGATTTCATAGTATCCAGGCTGTGAAAGTATTCTATTAGAAATATATAAAATATGTAAAATACTTAAAATATATTACATGGTATTCAAAATAACCATGACATGCAACAAGCCTCAACAGTACATTTTCAACCTTCACCAAATAGAATTTCCCTATTTTGAAATAATTATATTAACATTAATAAATACAAAGAGTAAATCCAGAGGTCTTCGAAATATAATACATTTAATAACAATAAGTTTTTTTTTTTTTTTTTTTTTTTTTTTTTTTTATTGCACATAAGGAATTACTGTCACTACTAGCAGCATGAGAAGCTGAGCTCATCATTAGCAAGAAATATCAAAAGCCAGTCAAGTTCAACAGACTTTTCTTTTATTTAAAAAAACTTGCGTTCAGGAAAGAAATTGCAATGACTACGGTAACCTAATAGTCCAGTTATACAGTGAAGTGAAAAAAAAAAACATCCAGAATTAAAGCAACAGTTTCTCTTTTTTTTTTGTTAAGAACTAGCCCGGCCCACACTTGGCCCGAAACATAAGTAATGTATAAGCCTCTCCAAGGAAAATTTTAATAATTTTCATTTTGCATACCTGTCCGATTCTGGTCGAGCACATGCTCGGACGGAGTTCCTTAATCTACTTACACATCACATCTTGGCCTCACAGGATCACAGTTGCCAGGCCCAGAGACCCCTTTGGCACACTTTTTTCTTAGCCTTCCATCATTAATTTAAAAAACCCCGGCATTAAAAAACCACAATACTTTTCCAGACCAGTAAGACATCACGCGGCATGAACAGCTGACCCGGACCAAAAAACCGCTGGCATGCATGCACACAGCTGAACACCCACCATTCGAGTCAAAACAGCTTCTCTCTACTCAACGACAAACCACAGCTGACAACAACCACTCGAGTCAAACCAGCCTCTCTCTACTCAACGACAAACACCGCTCCAAGCTGCGGGAACGAAAAGACAAGTTGTCTAACGTCTCTCACAGATGGCGTGAGAGTCCAATATCCAATGAAAGCCGCTATGCCGAGATATAATTATAACAATTTCGTATGTCGCCGTAAATAGTTACGGCACAATAATATTTTGGTACGACGGTCTCACTGATCGTTGTATGTTACAGTGGAAACAAAATACAGGCAGCAATGAAATCACTAATTACCAGCTTTAATTAATCACAATTAATTAATAATGTAGTCTCTTACAACAATTCTAGTTAAATTGTATACACGCAATAATAACGTCAAGTAATGAATTTCCGCACGAAATATAACACAGTAATCACTTCTTACAATACTTCGACAACCACTCGATCCGCACTAAAGAAATAGATCATTGTAAAATCGACTGAGAAAGGCAGACGCTCTTGCTTTTATAGTTAGCACAGATGTTCGAGAACAGCTTTCCTCCTTACTGCAGTGTACCGCATAATGAATATTCACAAGTTCTAATGGACATTCTGGAAGTTACTTGAGTGTAACGTGACTTGATACAGACGAGTCGACTTCACCTCCCAGACAAACGTTTGAGGACGAACGTGTTCCGTAATTGCGTAATATTAGGCTATTATTATTACACATTATGTGTATGCAGAAAAATAATTACTTACAAATCACAATAATTAAATATTTTAATATATTAATTCTAACTCTTTTTGCTACAGTCCGTTTCTTGATTTATATAATATATTTATTATTTATATCGAAATTACCTCAAGATATTTTATTTTCCTTACTAGGAACATGTTTCGAGAGCTATTGTGCTCTCATCTTCAGCCTCCGCGATTCTGCTTCTAGTGAAGTACCTATGTGTTGGTCTGTCGCCATTGTGGTCTCCCGTTGGTTTCTGGTATCTCAAAGTGTTATTTTTGTGTGTGATTGTGGTGTGTGTATTAGTATTTTGTGTATTTTCGATGTTGAGTGCTTTGATAATTCTATCTTGTTTTGTATTGATTTGTATTTGTTCGGGTATTAGTTTGTTTTGTGTTTTATGTTTGTATATTTGTAAATTTTCCCAAATGTTCATTATGGTGGGTGGTATGTGTTTTATTAGTGTCATATTGGTTATGTCTGGGAATTCATGTCCCGTGTTTATTGCATATGTGGGTAAATTGGATTTATATATTTCTGGTTTAATACATTATTATTAAATATTATGTAAGTATTACAATATAATTTTTATAATGGTTGTGCCCAATAAAAAGTTCTGTACTTTCAGCTGAGTTAATCTATACATGTAATTAACATTAAGAGCCGTGAATAAGCATGTCGTAAAAGTGTAAATTCTGCCACAGTCATCTTTGCAATTATTACAAGGTAGTAAACAATTAAAAGAACATTTTAAGATTAAAATATCCTCTGATTACGGAAGTAATGAGAATGTTAAGGACGGAAAACAAAACTGGGTACTAAAAATGCAGACGACTCTTTCGTCATGTGAATAGTTGTTTACAGGAAGGCAAAATAATTAAGAAAGGTATTTGTCGTTTTTTCGACATACATAAGCAACATATAGGCTATGTCATTCCTCAAAGACTCATACTTTTTACTATGCTTAGTTAAAAATTAATTTTGAAAATTAAATTTCTAGTGAGTTATATGCATAAGAAAGTAAGTCTGAAATCGTACATAGTGTCTTACCTTATTCCCACAAGTACATTAATATTTTACATACAGGTTTATTTTTTAAAAAGGAAACTCAATTTATTATCGTTATTGTTATTAACAGGATATCCGGCGACGGAAAGCTAAAGTTGACTTGGGAATATTACTTAAGCGAAATATTAATGTGAATGCACTGTTTTATGCAGATGACAAGGTGATGATACAGAAAACAGGAGACCAGTTACAAAGGGCGATATTTACGTTCAGCAGCATCATACAAGACTGTAAGCTACATATCTCTGCTACAAAATCTAAAACGATGGCATTTCAGGGCAGGCATCGTATAAGAACTAAGATAGTCGTGAATAATCATATTTTGGATCAGGTTAGTCATTTTAATTATATATATCATTAGTCATTTTAATTAGTCAGGTAGTAATATTTCATATGAAACTGATATTGATTGGGATAGTAAGCTAACAAAATTTAGACGCATCTGCGGAACGATTCATAGGTACCTGAAAAATAAAACACGGAAGGATTCTCTCTTGGATCGGAGAAGCAACGAGGTTATTAGACGCAATTCTAATAGCATTGTATCATTGCACCAGAAGATTGAAGACCACAGAAGTGGTGAACTCTTGAACCGCATGCCTGATATCCGTTTACCTGTGGCTGCCTTGGGTTATCATCCTACTGGGAAGAGAGGTGTCGGTAGACCGAGGAGGAGATGGGTTCCGTGACTAGTTTAAGGCCTAGTGCTTGGAGTAGGCTCCCCACATCAATCTATCGGCCCCGTTGCCAGCTGTTATGACGGGCCCCTCCCCCACCTCACATAATAAAAAATAATCTTTGCGGGAATCCTTGTCCCTTTTCCACTGTTTATGTTTAAACAGAGACATTTTGAATTTTGAAGCATTTTCCACAGTTTAATCCTAAAACATACTCCATATAGGTTTATAAGAGTGACATATACGATATGCCACATAATAAGCAAGACATTTAGGTAAAAAAGTATTGAATAAACAAAAATAAACATTTGGTTAATAAACATAGTAACTAGTAACATACAGTTTTAATATCCGGAAAATCAAAATGTTATTTGTATATGTACAATTCTACAATTGAAATTAAAAATCAAAGCAACTGATTAAAATATAATTCAAACTTTAATACTGCTTAATAGAAAAAGTATAAGTGTCCATCTTGAAAAACATACATGAATCAATTATTTTACATTTTTCTTGCTTTCATCATGGAGAATGTATCAATTACATCTCTGAAGTCAATGCTTGAAGCAAGACGGTGTTCAATGGCCAATACAGCCAGCTAGTTAAGTCGTTCTTGGCTCATTGATGAGCGTTGCCATGTCTTCAATACGTTTCCAAGCTTACTGAATGCTCTTTCTGCTGATGCAATTGTTACTGGAATCGTACAAAAAATTCTGAGGGCAATACAAACATTCATAAAAACTGGTTCCAATTGTTTTTCATAGATTGAGTTAAGTAATTGTAACGGGTTATTTTGAGAATTTGGCAGAACCTGACACTGTGTTTGAAATATGTTTTAGATGTAAAATCTCATCACAAAAGTTCACTGATAAATCGTTTTTGTAAGTCCTGACTAGTTTTGTAGCCTTACATTTCAAATCACTTTCTTCCAACGAGTTGAATTTAAGAATTATACTTGTAACGTATGTCAGCGTTACAAATCCAGGGAACCCATCTTAACTGACCTCTGCCAATTACATGGGCTGCCTACGTTGTAACGAACTGTATTAAAATCAAATTAACTGAACAAATTACTCACTATCAGTGTAAGGAAACAAGGGAAGGTATTTTACTGATTTATGCACTCATTTTCGTGTGTAGCAAGACGACTTCTCTTTATTAACAACAGTTACTGACAGATCCCATGATATCATTATTTAAACTTAAATATTTAAATGCTTTTCATAAAACTTTGGGATCAAATTGACTATATATTCTTATACCTCGGATCCGAGTTTACTTTCTGTATATTTATAGTAAAGACTTCTAATTATTTTCAGTTCATTTTAGAAGCTTGCAAGACTTGTTTAACCATTTGAAGAATGGTACTATTACTTGGAACGATAATAAGTTACATTAACATTTAAAGCGTTACAACGTATGATAATTGAATTTTTACAGTAAACTCTTAGATTTTCTCATTATAATGTTTACATAAAATTAATCGTCTTTGAAAAGTCTCTTTTAGAAGTGAGTAGTGTAACAAATATGATTAACTCTCGATAGCAAGGCTATCGAGTCACCTTTACAATTGAACGTAGAAACCTCGTCCTGGGGTGTCCGTCTTGGGAATCCTTGTAGTCGGCGTCATCATCTGGGTCGTGTGTTCGGCAAGAATAGGTCGGATGTTCACATAGGAGATTGAAGCTTCTTTGGTGTAAGTATATGTAGATTCTCGGATGTCCTAAGCAACGTCTTAAGCATGGTAAACGTGTCTTTATGAAGTTTCTGCAGATCACATCTTCAGGAGTGATGTTGTAAATGGAGCTACCTCTTGGAGGGAGTCGTCATCTTGCTTACCACTAGTTCTGTTTTTGTGTTACATTTTATATCTTCTTCTTACCACATATTTATGTTATTGATACATGACACACGCTTTCCACTTTTAGCAGTGGTAGTTAATATACTACATTTAAATAAACAAACAAATTAAAAACATTTAGGTAGAGCTTTCGCTCGTACGTCTGTACTGCGTGAAGGCAACATAGCGAGAGACTTTCTGCTCGCTTCAACTGGTACTTAACAAAGGAGAGGGTCAACTACTCCGCGACAATATAGTCCCTATTTTTATTTAAGTTAAAATTCTTATTACCAAAAACTATACCTTAATTATACATATATAATTTAAGTGAGTTATTTTAACGACTATTTGTGTCTTCAGATTTCTAATTATAAACATCATGATTTTTTATATCTTCCTAAATTACAGACGACTCGGTAAACACGTCGAGTCCGGAACTAACAGGTCACCGCATGATGACAAGCAAAGGGTTAATTATGATAATAATAACTTTTTTACAATTCGCCCTTTTTATTAGTGTTTCTTTGGATCTCTTAATTACTTCTCATTCTCATACTGAGTAAATACAGGGGTTTTAGGTATTATAGTGAGATTTAAAATTACTTAATCGCTCGCAAACTTAATTTTTTTTATTTACGATTACAGTTAGAATTTAAATCGTCACATACTGAAAAGTTCAGTTAGTGAATTGGTTGCTTCAAATTTTGTTTTGAGGTCATATAAAATAAAAGCCAAAGCTCTGTAAACTACAGTATGTTAGATTTAAAAGTTTCTTCTTCGGTATTAACTAGGGTTTCTGATGAAGGAGAAGGACGACTTCTTTTATTCGGATTCGGAAACGAAGATGGTATTTTCATTGTTTACGCTACTAAGCGTGACTCATTGATGATTTCTGTCCACGAGTCTCTGAGTCGCTGCATGTCCTCATGTAATCATTTATCAGTTTGATCTGGATGTCCAGAGAAATCTCTTGATACTGAATTATTACACTTCTTTCATTAATGCAGCCCAACACCTTAAACCAAAAGACTGTCATACAGAGGTCTTGAAAAGAAGAAAAATATTTCTTTAGACCTATAACTTTGTTATACGCTTTTGGTTCGAGGCTTGACTTCAACTCGCTTAATACTCGCTCCAAGGCCTTTAATACTCCTGGATAGTGCTTTGCGACAGGAACCACGGCCTCAAATCACTCATACCATCTTGTTTGTGATTGCTTTTTTAGAGAAAGTGGCACTTCAGTTGTCAAAATGTTCCATCTTGCTGGGCTATGTGAAAAAATAGTACATTGTGTCCAAATTTCCAAAGAAATTCATAACCTCTGGGGACATTTTAGCTGCATTAACTCCTATTCTGTTTAAGGAGTGAGCTCCACATGGAGAATAAAATGCTACATCATTTTTTTCTAATAGTACTGTTTTTACGCCTTTGACGTTTCCACACATATTTGACCCTCCGTCGTACCCTTGAGCCCTACAGTCCTCAAGAAGGATATTATTTTATGCTAAAACAGTTACAATCTCATTAGTAATATCTTCTCCAGTTTTTTTGTTTAAGTTTAGAAACTTAACAAATCTTTCTTTTATTTCGTATTGCCTTGTGTCTTTGTTTTGAGTGACATATCTCAAAATAAATACGTTCTGTTCTTGATGCGACACATCAGGAGTTGTACCAACGATCAACCCATAGTAAATCGCTTCTTGTCTTTCTTCAAGTGTAACTTTAAACACATTTTCACCGCAAAGTGAAATGAACTCATTCTGACTCATCCAAGATAAGTAGTGAGCTTGCCCTTTCATGTTTTTTCCTTGTAATTGAAGAGTTTTTACCTTAGGCAAGTGCTCCCTTGTAATTTCATCGTATTTTCCTATTAATTCCAAGTTTCCGAGAAAGTTTCCATTATTTACATCACCAATCGATATATTATTCCCTTGGAAAGGCAACCCCCTTGATGCTAAAAACAGTGTTACGTCCAAAATTCGTTGTAATATTGGCTTCCATTTTTCTGCTTCATTTAAAATTTGTTTTTGAAGACCACTATCAAACAACAATTAATTGATTGTTGGAGGGATTTCCACTGACAATAGCACTTTCGATGTTCACCGCTGTTCTCATGTTCGGGAAGTTTGTTATACAACATTTTCCACGCGAATTGAGCCGGAGGAAACCCTCTGTTTGCCAATTTGCTTTGTTTTGGGGTAGTAGCAAACAGAGTACATGCAAGGCAATGAAGCGTCTCTTTTGAAGAGCTCCAGATTAACCAATCTCTGGGGTACTGCTCTCGACTGTTTGCAGATTTAGAATTGAGAAGATAGTTAGGGAACAGTTTTCCTGTTTTGTCCCTCGGGAATAAATAATTCCACAACTTTGATATTATTCTGAGAGACAATATTCTGCCGGTTAATGTCATTAATTATTTCTGGCCATGTACCTGGATCGGTAAAATCTAAGACTTTGTTATCATTGTTACAAATCTCACCAGTCCCGTTGTCACTTTGACAATTATTATTCTTATTTACAGAGTCTACAATTTTTCCTACCTGGAGCATAGGGGAAGTCTTGCCTGTATCGTCGTTAGTTTCGGTCGGTTCACTTGACACCATTAACGTATCAGAATCATTTGTCATACAGGGAGGTAAACTTTCACTTTCAATATTTCCATCTTCAACAGAGAAAGGATGGTCATCACTGTCGTCACTCTTTTTAAAATACTTTGTAATACTCTGCCGTCCTACAGCACCTGTTGCTTCTTTCATTGTAGACATAACTAAACTCACTATAAAACACAATAATAATAATAAACTTTCACACTTAGGACTTCAAAATAATACATTTAATAACTGAAATCGAAAAAACCTAGTAGCCCACTGCTTAACGCAAAACTCTACAGACAGACACACAGACACACAGACACACACACACACAGACACTTTTCGAAAAACGACTTGTTTCATGTTTTGAGTGTAGTACAATCAGAATCTGCAATAATCTCGAACACGATTTTTTTTGCCATCACCATACTTCCATTTCCTTAAGGAACGTGGAAGTAAAAACAATCTCGCACAAACTGACAAACAAAGCATCCGATTCCGACATCCGATTCGGGCATGCGCGCTGTTGCATTGACCTTGAGCCGTGTCTACACTCTACACCAGGATTGGGTAGAGAATGATGCCACGCGTCATACTCGATGACTGTTAGCAGCTAGTGGCGCCTGGTGACGGTTTCTGGCATTGAAATTGCAGAGTCGATCATTTCAAACGCCGTGGTACTACAACTACCTAATACCTACTTAGTTGTTTTAGTTAAGGGATTTTTACATTTTAATTTGACATGTGAAAAAGTTATTTTCAACATCGTCGCCAGTATTATGAATTTTGTTTTTTTAATCACATTTTTTTTGCTCCTTTGGGGCCCCCCTGACCCACGGGCCCCGTTTCCATGGCAACGGCAGCACCGCCTATGTGGGGGCCCTGGCTTGGAGTGGTGGTGATGAATAACAGAATACACATAGTAGGCCTATCACTGTTCATTCGGATACCTTATAGGTAGACATAGGCTAATCATGTACAAACAAGTACACTAGTGAATGTCTGGAATACATATATATAGGCCTATGTGTATTCCGTATGTAGGGTTTTGTGACTTTCGCATACGTCTTGATAACCATATTCGTTTACGCTCGAGAAATTGCATTCAAAACTATCATATTCGGGTCATACTCATTTAATCACGATTTACGCCAAAAAAATGAAAATAACTAAGACGAGTAAACGTAAATATCTGATACACAAAAGACTGATAAAAATAATCCGCTAATAATTAAAATAAAATGACTGATAAAATAAAATAATAAATAATTCGCAGATGACTTTGCTATACTTTCTGAACATCTTACATCTGTAGTAACACAAGTTAATTTTTTAGAAGACATAGCCAGTAGAACAGGCTTGAGAATTCTGCTGGAAAAAACAAATTTCTCACGAACATGAAAAATGCGCCAAAATTCCTGGTAACAGATATTGGTCGAATAGAGTGGGTTAAAAATTTAGATATCTAGGAGAAACAATTCAAGAGAATTGCTTAGAAAAATCTGCTATAGAAGAAAGGATTCGTAAAATGGAAAGGGCATATGGTATAACTAAAGATATTTACAATATAAAGTGAATATCTAAAAATACAAAAATAAGGCATTTCAGTACAGTAGTGAAGCCAGAATGCCTATATGCAAGTGAATGTCTAGCATTGAATTATAATATAGGCAAACTAGAAATATTAAAAATATTGGAAACGAATTATTAGAAAAATATTAGGCCTACGAAAAACTTCAGAAGGTTGGAAATTAAGAAGTAATGATGAAATATATCACAGTATAGAAAATGTAACAGAAACAACGAGAAAAAGAAGACTATTACTTTTTTGGACATTTATATAGAATGGACAATAGGTTGACAAAGCAAATCTTCAGATATCTGTGGGGGAAGAAGTCAACATCTAGTTAGATTAAAGAAGTCCAAAAGGATTTAGAAAAAAATAATATACACGTAGGAGAAGCAATTGAAACAGACTTTTTCGGGCAAAAGTGTTAAAAATGGAGGAAGCCAGGGTAGGAGAGAGAAAAACGCAGGTTCAAAGTGGACTGAAGACAGGAAGAAGAGACATAGTGAAAATATGAAAGAATATTGGAGAAAAAGAAATGAACAAAGAGTAAAGAATTGAAATTGGCATGTGGTCCTTAGATGACCGATAAAAAAAAAAAATTGCAGTACGTGCCCAAAAGCATAACACGACTTTTATTACAAGCGATTACAGTTACGTGTTATCATGTAAAAAAATTACATATACTTTGAAGATAAAAAAGCTGACGATGGAGTTGAACACTGACCTCGAGGTGCGCAGTTGACAAATGCCTCGTTTCGAGGCTAACAAAATTTTCAGTTATTTCGCACATGCGCACAACAGTCTGGTACAGTGTTTCATAGTGTGAACATGGTCTACAACAAGGCTTGCGGGAACTTTGGAGGCATGTGTGTGACAGAGAGAGAATTAATTAGTGAGTACAGCGAGACAGTGAACTGTTATCGCGTTATCTCCCCTCACTCCTCTTTAGCAGGCCCGGATTTCCCACTAGGCACGTGCCTAGGGGCGGCACGAGGTGAAAAATTATTGTTAAAATTTCATGTTTTCGGTTTTTTAATTACGGTATTTGTATTGGTCACTTGCATTATGGCCAGTAATGTACAATAATATGTACTAAAGTGTACACGTAAATAAATATTAATAAAAGTTAAAAAAATGTAGTCTTTTTCACAATTCCATCACATTTCCCTTTTAGATTTAAGATCAAATGAGATGTCTGCAATGGAGATAGTTGAAACGACTATTTTCAGCAACTTTTTTTCAGCAGCTAAGGAGGATTGAATATATAGAAGTTACTTGCTTGGGGGGGGGGCACTAACAATAGTGCCTAGGGGCGGCAGGACACCTAAATGCGGGAATGCTCTTTAGGCAACTTAAGTGGGGGTAATTCATTTTCTGGGTCTGCGCAGCTTAGCAACCAAGAAAGGTTGTCACATTTCTGCACATGTTTTTACAGTATATTTGCTTATAAGAAAGGGAAGACAAGATCAAACGACAAATAAAGCAGAGAGGTCTGTACAGACAGGCACATTATGAGACAAATGAAGTAGAAAAGTAATATAACTAGCAGAAATATATATACACAACATAGAACAGAACCACATAATAAACAACAACAAATACACTAACAAAATTATATACTGGCACAGGTATGTAGATGATATATTACTTTTATTCAAAGGCAACACAAGACAAGTTGAAAACTTCCACAAATACATAAACACTATACACCACAAATTAAAATTTACACTGGAAATTGAACAAAACAATAGTATAAATTTTCTAGACCTAACAATTAACAAAACTAACAATACACACACGTACAAAATATACAGGAAACCAACCACAACTGACATGGTTATACACAACACATCAAACCACCCAGCACAACATAAACATGCGGCCTTCAACCATATGCTCCATAGACTAACTAAAATACCCTTAAATAAACAAGATTACACCGACGAACTCAACACAATAAAATACATAGCAATCAAAAACGGTTACAACCCTAATTTAATAAACACACTACACAAACGCATCAAAAACAAAAACAACAAAACACAAAATACCATCAACACACAACACAATAAATACATCACACTCACATACCCACAACTCCTACACACACAAAATCGCCAACACATTCAGAAAACACAAATACAAAATAGCATACAGAACAACCAATACCATCAAAAAACACATCAATAATACAAACACAGACATAGACAAATATAACAAAACAGGTGTTTACAAATTAAATTGTAATGACTGCAATAGTTTCTACATAGGCCAGACGGGAAGATCTTTTTCATCCCGTTATTTTGAACACTTAAAAGCTTTAACCAACAACAATATACACTCCGCATTTGCCATACACATACACACAGAAAACCACAGTTACACCAACATAGACACTAATCTTGAAATTTTACATTACTTACCCAAAGGTCGAAAACTCAACACAACTGAACAATACGAAATATATAAACACCACACAACACAACCAAACAACATGCTTAACGATCAATTACAATATAAATCACATACACTTTTTGACACAATTATACAACAAAAAACAAACATTAAGTTGAATCCCCGCGCCAATCCCCTTCCTCCACGCACCACCCCCACTACACCTTCCATACAACAACCGTTACTAAATACTGGCAGTCTGTCTCTAAGCTGAAGAAGGCGAATACGACGCCGAAACGCGTTCGACGAGAAGAAAAAACAGTAAGTTCACAAGTAAAAGTTTCATTTTTAGATAAGAGAAAAGTAATGTTCTTTTTTTACTTTTATATTTAAAAATAGAGCACACAACTCGTTTTATCAGAAGATTATTCCATCCGTTTGCGCTTGTAGAGGTGGGAGGTTTATTTAGCTCTCCTCATCCTTCCAAGCAAAGGGTTTCGTTTAAATGGGTCATAATAACAACGAAAGGGTTGGAACGCAAATTCTCAGTAGTAGCGCTACACGGCGGGAAGTTTACGGTTTACCGCAGTGGTGTCAAGACGTAAGTGCCAGTTAAGAGCTCTGTTGTACCCCGTCCGCAGCTGGCAGCAAATTTGCAACTTGAATATTTCACGGTCGTCCCTTCATAACGTTCATTACTGGCAACGCGCGGCCCGCTTTTCGCACTGTGACGTCTACATACTTGTTTGAACTTGTCTATGCAAAAAATTAATTTTCTAATTACATACATTACGATACGAACTAAAGAATTGTTATATTATCATGCTCTTATCTGTTTTCGTTCAGATAGGTATTGTTGGCAGGCTTCATGGCAGTTTTGTCAGTTTGTGTTGTTGATCTGTGAATTGCTTCAGTCTAGACAAAACCTGTCACAGCCTTCACCATTCTCAAGTCCTATTATCAACACGAGCACAGTATTTGTATTGCAGTAAGGGACACTGAAAAACCTTGTCCAGAATGAGGCAATTGGCAGATTGACAATGTCTCGTCTATTTTTTGAATATATTTATACCAGTCATGCTACTCAGAAGACTGTTTTTCTAACATTTTGGTATTCAGATTTAACAGTAAAAAGGGTCTTGCATTATATATTGATTTGCTTTGTATGGGCATAATTAAAGTGTTATGTGAATGAAAAGGAAAGTAGTATTTGGGGTAGTCATAAAATTATTTGTGCCTAACAGCTGTGTTATTTGTGCTAACTGCTACATTGGTTAGGTTGTTTTGTTTTGTGACTTTTCAGCATCATTTCATTAATCATACAGTACTGTATATTATAAAAGACATTTTAGATGTTATTTTATAAATATTTTACAGAGTATTTTATACATTTTAATTTAATAAAACAGAATTTAATATTATATTCCTTTGATCAAATATACTGTTTTCTTTTTTTTTACTTCAGTTCATAATATATGTGAATGTATATAGATATAACACATTGCTAGTTAGTTACGCTGAGTTCTTTTCATCGACTTATTAATATTTTTAGCAACGTTCTCTATTTGTTTAACAATTTATATTTGTTTCTATTTTCTCGTTAGATTATTTTGCTACTTTAATGTTACTTAAGCAACTAGAGAATGTTATATGGAGCATGTATTATTTCATTGCTATAATGAAGCCTGTTTTGCTATAATTCCATGTCACCACTATTCATTAAAAATATAGGGTCACATGTACTGTACGCACATCTATTCAGAAACTATTTACGCAACAACAGTGGCTGTGACTTAGCGTTTACTGTACTCACAGTTTTTTAGTGTTTACATTTTACGTAATCAGTTTTGGAGATGTCTTCTCTAAACATTCAGCTGCAGAATTCTGAAAAAAGCAGGGGTCTGTCTAGATAATAGTTTTTGTTAGTGGACCAAAAATATACTAATATTTTACACTTTGTAAATGATGTACGCGTGAAATCTGTTTCAATGTTTAATTTTTTCTCTATCTGTCTTTATTATTGTAGAGGTCAATCAATCTTAATAACAGTAAATTTTTCTTACCTGTGTAGAGATTACGTACATTTTTGTAATATGTTGGAAATTTAACATCAAGCTAAAAATTACAATTTTTTTTTATAAATATTGAGGTTAAATAATTTATTTTCTTGTATGAATTTATATCTTTTTACTTCCATGTTCCATAAGGAAATGGAAGTATGGTGATGGCGAAAAAATCGTGTTTGATATAAGGGCTGATTTCGATTGTACTACCCTCAAAACATGAAGAAAAGTAATTTTTCGAAAAGTGTGTGTGTGTGTGTTTGTACGTAGAATTTGTTTTTCTATGACAAACACTAACCTCCGCAAATTCAAAAAGAATCAAATAATATTTTGTATATGTGCCTGAGTTGCAGAGGGCTCAATTGATTTTAGTAAAGATCGGTTAAGGGGAAGGGGTAGTTTACCTCCAACGCTTTACGTTTTAACAAAAGTACTTAATTTTGATAAATAAACTGTGTTTGAAAGAAGGTCATAATAATCCACTGTAAAAAAACTAGATGAAATATCTATAAATAAAAAAGGTAGTTGAAGGAGGAGGGGATAATTTTTTATCTGTTACTACGTTATCGGCAACAAAGAAGTAGTTTGTTGTGAAAATTCCTTCCCGGGTGGTTTGGCCGCGGTCAAATATTTTCTGCAAAACCAGACGTTTCGCCAGTGCCAGCGACTGCCATCATCAGTGAAAATTGAGTGCGCAAACGTGAGGTGGTATACGTTAGTGACCACAGTACTGTGGTTAATCCTGAAGAAAGAGACAGTTTATATGGAAATGTTTCACTTCGAAAATGATTTTAAATGTAAATCTTAGAAATGGAAGTCATGTATGGTTGTTCTCCATACCGATATTTTTTAATATTTTCATCAGTAGAAATGTGTGTTTGTGTATGTGTGTGTGAATTTATGTCTGTAACATAAAGCAAAGTTAAAGGAGAGAAAGGCTCAGAAGAATATATTTTTCTTTCTCTAATTCAACGACTCTGATTCTTATGAAGCCAAAGTAGATTTACTTAGCAAACATTTACATATTGTTTCTCAAATTTATTTTGCTGAAACGGTATCAGAATTTTATTATGTTTACTGTATCTACTATATGTTAAACAAATATTTACAATTTGTGTATTATTCATTTTTATTTAATATTATTCCGACGGTATCACTCATCGTTGTACGGTACAGTGGAAAACAAAATACAAGACACCAATGAAGTCACTAAAAACCAGATTTAATTATCACAATTAACAGTTTGTAATCAAAAAGTTATTCGACAAGTTTATATTCGTAGAATAATTCAAATTAAATTTGTCCACGCGCAATAATAATGTCAACTATTAGAGTCCCGCACAATAATCACTTTTCACTAATGGCCACTTGAAACGCACTGAGTAATAGTCCGAAGTAAACTGACTGTCCGTCGATGGATGCTTATACTTACACCCCGCTGAAATGCCGGTCATATAATCTATCATATAATCGGTTATAATGCTGAAATAATCGGTCACTTTCTGGATGACGTAACGAGCAATCTGCGTATTACAGGCGCTCTACAATCCACTAGAAACCGTGCAAACTGCCTGGCCTTGAACACAGTGCGCCGACCGGTGGGGTTTGGAATAGCCTCGATTGTTGACGCATGATAAATGTCACGTAATTGTCTTTCATAACTTTATTCTTAAAACGTTAACAACTATGTAGACCTACAATTCCTATTTTGATTATTTTTCTCAGCGTTTTTACCAAAATCATGCTGATATATTTAGTTTCGTTCAGAGTGTACATATTAAAAATAATTGTATAATTAATTAGAACATGTAAGTCATATGTTTGGTTCTCCATACCGATTTTTTAATTATCGTAATTCGTTTGAACTAAAACTTATTATTGTACTAATCAATGACTTCGTGTCACGTTTATTACGTGTGTATAATTCAATAACCTGAATCTTATATTGCCAACTTGTCTAACATTAAAATGTGCAATTCACGTACGTAATTTGCTAGTAACCTGTTTAAATTTGCTTTTGTTCTGTTGTAATTAAAATTTACGGTATTTATATACTGTAATAATTAAATGTTTTATTACTTTTATACAGTCTTGACAGTTTACATTATTTGAGAAAAATAATTTTTTCATTATTAGATAGTACTTTTTATTTCTCGCCTAAATGTGGCAAGTTAGTTATGTAAAAAATGATGTAAGGTAAAAAAAAATTATGCAAAATAATTCCTAATATAATATAAAATAGAATTTACACACAGAATATTATTTTTATTAATATTATGTCAACGATAATTGAAAACGATTTGTAGACTTGAAGTTTCAGAGTTGAGTCAATTAAAACTTTCATAGCCCCCTCCCCCCCCAGTGGTATTCACAGAACTAGTCCTCTTTTCCATTAGATTAATATAGATTACCTTTACCATTTTTTTAAAGGTAGTTGATACATTAAGTCATTAACTGACAGACACTTACATCTGCTTTTTTATTTCATTTTAGCAGATTATAGTCAATGCAAACGTGTCAATTTGGGGTATGCAAAACAACAACGGTTTGATAACTATGTTTTTATGCTAAGGGACACGAAAAGTAAATGCTTGGAAGGGAGACAATATTTATACTTATGGTTTAAACCAACAAGAGTAAAGAGTATCTGAACTTGGCCGTTTCATAGTGCCCTTTATTCTCTCTTGGGGTATGCAAAACAACAACGGTTTGATAACTATGTTTTTATGCTAAGGGGCACGAAAAGTAAATGCTTGGAAGGGAGACAATATTTATACTTATGGTTTAAACCAACAAGAGTAAAGAGTATCTGAACTTGGCCGTTTCATAGTGCCTTTTATTCTCTCTTATCAGTGTCTGCACAGTAAGCCGCTTGCTTGTCTTATGTACAATATTTTTATAGAATAATACGCTTTCCATACAACCCTATTAAATATAAATATTGATTGCTGGCTTTTCTAGTAACTCTGTAGATTTCTGTACAAGGAATTTTAGAAGAAAATATCTAAACATTCTGAACGTCTGTTACTTAAATTTTGTGCACCAAGTGATTTCAGTACCCAAATTTCTAGAGAACAAACAATGAACAGAAATTGTTAAAATTTACCCTTATTCCTCACGCCAGAGCATAACGATTCACTTATTCTTTATTCAACACTTACCTCTCTGGTTATTAACGTGTTAAAATAACGGAGTTAAATAAGACTAAAAGGGATAAGCAATAAGTTAATGCCCCTTATTAAGAAATAAATGTGTATAAAGCAGAAAGATGTATTGTAAATATCATCTCTAATAATGCCAATGGCAATAATATTTTAATACGTTCTTGGGTAGACTGCGAAGACATTTTACGCTTAAGCAAAAGGCTGCCTTCCGAAACTACGCCCACACTACACGTTTTTATGTTTGATCATTACTTTAACGGGTTTTGTACTTTGGATAAAACAAATCCATTAGAGTAGTTTAGATTAGCAACAGCGGCACGTGCTACAGTGAGTCGCTGTCAAACGCAACATTAGCTTCCCGTCTGCTCATACAAATGTCACATGAGTAATCTCATACATTATTCAGTTTTTAGTGTCATTACAAATTCACTCCAAACATTGTATTTACTTTTAGCTAGAAAAAAAAAACAATTTTATTTTCCCCATTTCTAACCGTTTTCTTAAAATCTGTATAATATTTACCGTATTTCTTCCGTCGTGTGACTTCGTGTTGCGTTTGATTGATTTACGCGTTTCGAAACATATGTTTCGTCTTCAGAAATAAAATATCACTCTAAGCGAGGTCGTTAAATATTAAAATTGCAAATATTGAAAAGAATTCCACACATATCCGCGTTACATGAGTGCGCACTCGAGTCGGACCGATCGGACACTGCCTGTTAATAGCTATTGTGTAAACAGGTTTATTGCGGTATTTCGTAGAGCGGGTTTGATTTGAAAAGAGGCCTATGAAAAATTTCCTTTTTAAATGTACGTGATATGGAATATGTACAGTAAAAATATTCCATCACGCGTGGATTCGTGTGTACATCACGTATTCTATATACAACATATGTAGCCTGAAGACTGAACAGACCCTGTTTGTTATATCAACACAATAGAAGGATTACCATAAACTAATAGAAAGTAAAAACCAAAAGATTTAAATTGTTACCGGCCTCAGGTAATATGTTCTTTACATTCATCTCCAACACACACACACACTTCTTGAACATAATATAACGTCGAAACCTTTTTTAAACAAAACTCTACACGCAAGTCAAGTATATATACATTTTTATATATTCATACACTTTTTTCTACGGTCTATTACTTGATGCATATATAATTTACTTAATATTTAAAAATTATATTTACCTTAAGATGTTTTTTTATTTATTTGGGTTCATGTTTCGGGAATCATATTGTTCCCATCCTCAGCCTTCCTGATTTTATATCTTGTGGAGTATTTATGTTTGGGTTGGTTGTTGTTATGGTTTCCTGTTGGTATGTTAAACTGGTATTATTGCGTGTGATTGTGGTGTATAAATTAGCTTTGGAGTATTTTCAATGCTGAGTTCTTTGAAAATTGTGTCATGTTTTGTATTGATTTGTATTTGTTCAGGTATTAGTTTGTTTTGTGTTTGTATATTTATACATTTTCCCATATGTTCATTATGATGCCTTTGTGTGGTATGCGTTAATGTCATGTTGGTTATGTCTGGGAATTCATGTCCTGTGTTTATTGCATGTGTGGCCAAATTATATTTATATATTTCTGGTTTTGTATGCGTTTAGGTGTTCAAAATAACGTTTTTCAGTTTTTTTTTTGTTTGTCCTGTGTAATATTTATTACAATCTTGGCTTTCAATTTTCTATATACCATTGGTTGTTGTATTTTTATAGGCTATATGTATTCCTTAGAACACTACAATTATTTAGGAAGTATGAAATTAATCTCATGGTATATAGAAGATAAGAGCTGAAGAGGATGTGTTGTCACGTTTTAATATAGAGGGCTGTAGGCGTAAAAACGGCATAACTTACACATACACGTTCATAAATAGTTGTCTCCTGATTACGTTTATCTTCAATGCGTTTGAGTGTAGAGGGATAGATTTAACAAGCTGTTTCAAAAATAGAAAAATGAATTTAAAAAATTGTATCCAGCGCATCGATGTAAATGGACCACATTAAGCGTAGTTTTCAATAATCAGACGAATATTTAATATTGTAAGAATATTTATTGAAATATTAAAATATACATTGAAATGAATATTGAAATATTTATTGTTTCATAAATAGCACACATGCAAAATAAACTGTTTGAAAGTTGTATAAATGGAACTTAGCAACATTTCATGTTGTTACACAAAAGAACTTGGAAGTTTATGCTATGTGTCAACATAGTTATAATCGAAATATAGCAATGTGTCATATATTAAGCGGTGAAGCAACAGCTAACTGTTGATAATACTCCTGGCAATTATTCTGAGACCAAAGAAGCACCTATTAGCTGAGGTGATTCTTTGCTTTATTTCCTCTGTTGTTTCCCCATCAGCGTTAACTTGGCATCCTGAATAAACAAAGTTGTTGATTTTTTCGAAGGAATAGATGCCAATTTGGATGTGCTCTCCTTCTCTAGCCTCTTGTCCTGTGGCCATGTATTTTGTCTTGCTTTCATTTCTTATGAGACCCAGTCTCCTTGCGGGACCTTCAAGAGCAAGAAAGGCTTCAGTGACTGCTCGAAGGGTAGTGACTGCCCGATTGTATCTAGGTCATCAGCGTATCCTAGGACCTGCACCTACCTGCTGAATACAGTCCCAGAGGAATCTATTCCAGCATCTCTCATAGCTTTTTCTAAGGCAAGATTGAAGAGGAGGCAAGCAAGAGTATCGCCCTGGAGAACTCCCTTTCCATAGTCAAACTCTCCTGATAAGTCATTCTGAATCCTCACCTGATTGAAATATTTATTGATTCATAAATTGCAGACATGCAAATTAAACTGTTTGAAAGTTGTAAAAATGGAACTTAGCAACATTTCATGTTGTTACACAAAAGAACTTGGAAGTTTATGCCCTGTGTCAACATAGTTATAATCGAAATATAGCAGTGTGTCTTATATTAAGCGGTGAAGCAACAGCTAACTGTTGATAATACTTGCCTTACCGCTTTGTTATTTAATATACATAATCATCATCATAATCACCACTCCTAGGACTAGGCCTTAGATCTGTTCCGGAACCCATCTCCTCGGTCTACCGAAATCTCTCTTCCCAGTAGGGTGATAACCCAAGGTAAACGGATATCAGGCATACGATTCAAGTGTTCACACCATCTCCTTCTGTGGTCTTAAATCTTCTGGCCCAATGATACAATGTTTAAATCGCGTCTAATATCCTCGTTCCTTCTCCGATCCAAGACAGAACAACATTGCATCCCTCTTAGAAATTTCATTTCGGTTGCTTGGATCCTCTGCACGTTCCTTTTGCTAAGAAGCCGTAAAGCCACAGTTTTATAAAATTTCATTCGGGTATCCTTCCGTGTTTTATTTTTCAGGTATCATATACGTAAATAAATAAATATTTAAGGTCATGTTTAAAATATTTAATGAAATGTATGGATATATAATAAATCACGCCTAAAGAATGTAGTAAAATAGCGTAATAAAGCGACGAGTTAAAACAAAATAAATTGTGTATTTATCAGCAAGTCTCTTTGTTTTGACGTAGAATACGTCTTAACTTTCAGGCCAGCAATAGGCACCCCCAAACAGAAAATCGAGCGTTATGTTTTCACGTCACGTTTGAAATTGAAATTTTATCTAAACGACAAAAGATTCACGCTTATATGAGGTAACATTCGACAGATAAGGGAACAAAGATAATAAATAGCACAATATAAGCGGTCTATTGCATCATCCAGCGTGTGGTGAGGGGGAGAAATAGAAATGTTTTGCGCCGCTCGGCGCGCACTAAAATTAGTATTTCTCCGGTTTCCGATGCGATAGAACGTTGAGTGAGTTGCCGTTAAAATTGTCTCATCGAGTACTATTTACATAGTGTACCGTAATAGCGGTGATATTATTAAGAGGTTTGAATAATCTGTAATTCAAGTTGTAAAAATCGTGTGTTCGGACAAAATGTCGCGGTATATGGATGCTAAACGTGCTCAAAAGTATCGTAAACGCATACAGGAGAGTAGAAAAAATCATGGGAAATTCAAAAAACCCAAAATGACCAATGCCGAACGTCAGACGATTTACCGACAACGCTTAAAAGACAAGGAAATAAATACTGAAGCGAGTTGGATGAGGAAGTGTATCAGCAAAACGTGGCAGTTAGCTACAAAGCACATCCACAAAACATTTCTTTAATAATGAATTTGGACACGCGTGTGACGTTTGTGACAGACTGTGGTTCCAGATGGACGCAAAGATAGTGGCTGTTAAAGTGATGCCGTTGCAATGCCATGGAGACCAGAATTAATTACCATAGTAACAAGTAAATAAACAAATTATATTTAGCGGCATCGGAACTATACCTTTATCCGTTCCTGCAGTTTTAATGTTTTTACTATGCGATTGTATTGATATATTTTGTAATTTTTTATACAGATGCGTCTATATATTTTGTAATTGTCTTAAACGATTATAAAATGTATGTTTATACGTATTTCTGATGATGCAATGAATAAGTAATGAAATATATTAAATACTACTACTAAAGATGTCAACAAGACCAGAATTAATTACCATGGTATCAAGTAAATAAACAAAAGCTATTTAGCGACATCGAAACTGTACATTTATCCATTCCTGCAGTACATTTTTGATGTTTTGTACTTTGTAAAACTAAATATGTGTTTGTTCATTTTATTCATAACACATTAGCAACCCTAAAGCACACAGACGTATTCTACGCTCTGAAGATTTGCGGCCGTGGGTCCGACACAGCCCCCGCCAATTTTTTTACTTGTATTTGTACCTCTAAAAGATTTTCAGATCAGCACTGAGACAAATTAAATGACAACAGTGATTAAATTGCCACAGTACGAAATCTACCAGACACAATAAAACAAGACAAAGGAAAATGTGTTCAACGGAGCAAACACTGTAGAGCGGTCAGTGGGGATGATAAACGACACTGACAGTTGACACTAATGGAACAAGTACGTTGACACTGAGATTTTCTACCTCCGGGGACAAATCCGATAGCGAGACGATCTAATAAAGATTGTGAAACTTTCGGAAAGAATTGTTTGTAACGGTTTAAGTTTACATGAGTATGTAAAATTTGTTTAAAGTAATCACGGACACCACAGCCAGGTTGATATAATTTTGTAAAGACAGGATGATACAGCGTCGATTGACCTAGAAAGAAAAAGCAGTAACTAACAATACCAGTATTTGGCTTGTTAACTTGAAGGCCAAATATTATATGTAAATACAAGATGGCTATGGGCGTGAACAGCAAATTAAAAGCCTTTAATGAACTATTAAGAAGCTTATTACCAGCACCTCAACTGGAAAGCGTCTTATGTTTTTATGTATGTGTACTCATTACTTTTTATTTTTACAATTTATTTTTACCTTAAAACAAAAGAACAATGTTGTTGCGGTTGAACTTGCTGTCCCCTTGCGTAGCTTGGGGTTAACGGCTGTTCACACTTTAAACCATAGGCTGGGTTTAATTTAATATAAAACGATAAAAGTGGACTGTATAAAACGGTTTATTATAAAGAACAGATTAAATTGAACATATGCGATTCTGCGAATCCGCGCGTGCCCGTACGACTGCATATCTATTAATTTAGACTAATTGAAACTGAATTGATTACATCGTTAACATATTGACGGCCGTAAAGTAAATTTGCGTAACGCACGTGCGGAATAGGCTCTTGCCTGTTGGAGCTCCGTGAGCTGACTGCTAGATTGGAAAGGGGGGCGCGGACCGACCTTAGCTCGGCCGCCGGTAACGTGATATGCAGCCGACGTCACAGGCGAATCATGGTTTGAACACATTTTAAGTCTGAACAAATGTATAAGAAAATTTTATAATGAAAAATTATACATATACATGTATTATTTACATATATTCAAACATTTTTTGCTACAGTCTATTTGTTGATGTATATATAATTTATTTAATAAATTCCTTACCTCTACATGTTGTTTTCCCTTATTTTGAACATGTTTCGGTAATTGTATTGTTTCCATTCTCAGCCTTCCTGATTTTATATCTTGTGGAGTATCTGTGTTTTTGTCGGTTATTGTTATGGTTTCAACAAGCAACAAAAACACAAATACTCCACAAGATATAAAATCAGGAAGGCTGAGCAATGTGAACAATACGATTCCCTAAACATGTACCAAATAAGGAAAAAACATCCTGAGATAAAGAATTTATAAATATTAAATAAATTATATATATATATATACATATCACTATACATACATATATATATATATATATATATATATATGTACATTAAATCACTTATACATATGAAGGTGACAGCAAAGAAAACTAACGTGATGATATTATTGGTCTGCTAATTGTGTCTTATCACTACCACGTACTGAATATCTGTTTCATTTGATAAAACCGGAAGAATAATATAGAAGTTTTTGTTTCACATCTCCTATCTTCTTGTCAACATTCTGAGTTGTCTTCTACTCTGTTCTTTAATAACGTTACATATTCATCAACTCATTATCAATTAACTTTTTTTTTTTTAATTTACTGGAGATCTGTAATCTGTTCGACTAAGCGAACATTTAACAAATTGGCTGACAACACACAAGGATTATGAAGAGCTGACCATTGACAGCTCTTCTTGTTTTTGATAATAGATTAAATAGGTACACAAAATACAAAACTAAATGATAAATCATGTAAACAAATGAACAAAAATCACTTTCACTTCCTGCTGGCATGATACAATAAGTTCAAATATTAAACACTGGGCCCAATAAGGCACATATACAGGTTGACATTAACACGTATGAATGAGACGAATACAAAATATACAGAACAGATGTCACAGACAGGACAGTACAGAAAATACAGAGAATACATTATTAGTTATACCTGAATGGTAAGTCTAATAGTTTGTGTATTTTTAGTCTATAAATATCTTCATTGTTGTCTAACAAGTTAATTGCCAGGTGGTTAGGATGCTGTTCTAGTTTGGAGATGTGATACGGTTAATACGGTTAGTTGTTGATACGGTGGTTAGAAATATGGAAATCCGATTGTAGTAAAATGGCTCAACCGTTCCATACTTCCTCAACAGGAATGACAGGTGGAAGAAAGGAAGATTGAGGTTGGGGAAACAAAGAATAAATTGTTTCCCCAACCTCAATCTTCCTTTATTCCACATGTCATTGAAGTACGGTTGAGGCATTTGACTACAATCGGATTTCCATATTTTAACCATCGTATTAAGGATCAATGTGCGTATTAAGAATCATCGTTACTTGGTTCACTTGGTTACCTTCTTTGGTTACCTCAGTAGAATTGAGAGAAGTACTGCTGGGGCAGGAGTCCGATGTGCAAGTCTGCGTAGAAATAATGGACCAGCATTATAAATTACAATTATTTACACACAACAAAATGTAGGCCTAACACTTTTAAAAACTAAAAGTAAGAATATTTAAAATTTAAATAATTATTACGCATTATGCTATATAAATGCACAACAAAAATTAATTATAAGTATGATTTTACTTGAATTTTCAAGAATACTACGTTATGTAATATTATTCGTGTGTAGCATTATTGGGGGAAAAGAGAACAGAAAAGCACAAGAAATTAGTAAATCGGGACTGGTATAAAGACGCCATAAGGAATTTGTCATATACCAAAATTTGTATAGTAAATTGTTGCACTTTCACTTCTTCCATTAGAGTGAAAAATTGTCTGCTCTATTTTATTATCAATAATGACAAAATTTATTGTATAATCTTAATTACCAGTATGTCTGTGGTGCTGTCTTTACAGAACATTAAGGAAAATCTAGCTCTACTATCAATTTATTGACAAGGTTTTGTTTATTTAAAAACCTCAGCTCCATTCAGTATACATAAGTTTTCAAAGCTTTATTTGAATCACCCTAATCAAAATGTATATAATTGAATATTTAGTTACCATGTAAAATGTGTACTTTATCACATTTTAAACTTATGCTTCTGATAGTGTTTCTTATTATTGTTTAATAACACATATCCTCCTCCTCTGGCGCCACAGCTCGATGTCAAGCCTTGGTCTCCTGTATCCTAGTAGCAGTAGTAGTAGTCGTAATGGTAGTAGTAGTAGTCGTAGCAGCAGTAGTAGTAGTAGTAATAGTAGTAGTAGTAGTAGTAGTAGTAGTAGTAGTAGTAGTAGTAGTCGTAATGGTAGTAGTAGTAGTAGTAGTCGTAGCAGTAGTAGTAGTAGTAGTAGTAGTAGTAGTAGTAGTAGCAGTAGTAGTAGTAGTAGTAGTAGTAATAATAGTTGTAGGGCTAGTGATGTTGGTGGTCATAGTAATAGAATGTAGCGCATTAATTTGAATAGCTTCATCAAAGATCATGTTAATCGTTAAGATTATTCGAATCGATAAAACATGTGAGTAGTAGTTTCTCTGCTGTACAATTATTTTACTGATCTGAAATCAGTGTTCTATTCATGCATCCTCGTAACAAAGTGCGTCGCTAATCCTAAAATGTTTTTGTAGTCTGTAGAGAAGTAAGCGGACATGTTTTAAACTTATATAAGTCGCTAATATGGAACGTCGGCAACGCAATAAGACATCACCAATACTGTAAACTAATCTAGAATTTCTCAGAAGGCAGACTCAGCGCCGCTAAGTCACAGCTTTACCGCCACCAGGGAATTCTCTACTGTACTGCGCCGTTTGTTGCTTACGGATTGTTTGCGTCCTACGCTTTAAACGCAAATAGTATGTTATTGCAAACGCATTCCAACAAAGAACAGATGGAATTTAATTTTATTGTAATGTAGAAACAATGTGAAGAATTAAGATCGGAAGCGGTAGGCTAAATGAGATGAAATGATAAGCTGATTCAGCTTATTTCCGTTCTGATGATGAGCTGAAAAAGCTCAAAACTGCTGATCGGAAATTATCAATATAGTGTTGTGCAAAAGTTTTATTTTTGTTTGTAAGTGTTTTTAATGTTTAGTTACGTGTTAGAAAAAAGTTTAGCTAAATATTTCTCTAAATATTTATTAAACGTTATCAAATTTTTATTATACATTTTATTGTTTTGTCTCCAAGTCGCGCTCTAATACAAAGGTAGAAACTTACCTATTTTTATTTTCCTTCATGCGACTTCGTATATTTTATTTATTCACTACGCGTTTCGGCAACAAGTTGCCATCCTCAGGTGAAACATTCACATTCACGAAGTCGCACGACGGAAAATAAAAATAGGTAAATTTTTATTGAATATTTTTATTATATACTAGCTGTTACACCCGCGGCTTCGCCCGCTTATTGTTTTCTTTTAATTGACATTTTTTTAAAGAAAATTTTTTAAAATTGTCACTCGTGGAATTATCTTTAAATTTGTGTTTTCTGCGCAGCTTTGTTTCTATTTAAGGGGTTTTTAACCGCGTTATTACTGGCTCGTTTATTGACATGGGTCGTTAGGGACTGAGATTTCCTGAGAGGTGAGAAACGCATTGAATTTAACACACAGCCAGCAATGAAATTGGTCGCACGGTCGTCAACTTTGCCGCGTTTTCAAGGTCTACCGCATCGAAACCTAAACTGATGCGTTTTAGTTATACGTTTTTAACACCACGAGTGTGGTCACACGGACTGTTCAAAGATGCCGCTAAATAGCATTTGCTTATTTACTTCTTACTATGGTAATTAATTCTGGTGTCCATGATGTTGTTGGCATCTTTATACGTGTCACAAATCGACTGTGAATAAACCGCATAATTAAAAGAGCCTAAATCGTGCGAACGGGGCATAATATCAAATTCCAATCTAGACACTGTTTTTTGCCTTGTGTGAAAGGTTATCTATGCAAAATTTTCTGACAATTGGTGTAATGGTGTGGATTTGTATTTAATACAAAAATCATCAGACTTTGAGTTATATATATACATATTATATTTAATATTTATACTGAAATTACTTGAAGGTATTTTATTTTCCTTATTAGGAACATGTTTCGAGAACTCCTGTGTTCTTATCCTCAGCCTTCGTGATCTTGCGTCTGGTGAAGTGGTTGGCAACCACATTTGTGTGTTGGCTGGACGCTGTTTTGGTTTCTTGTTGGTCTCTGGTATTTTAAAGTGGTATTATTGTGTGTGATTGTGTGTATGTATTAGTATTTTGTGTATTTTCGATGTTGAGTGCTTTGAATATTGTGTCATGTTTTGTATTGATTTGTATTTGTTCTGGTATTAGTTTGTTTTGTGTTTTATGTTTGTATATTTGTAAATTTTCCCAAATGTCCATTATGGTGCCTTTGTGTGGTATATGTTTTATTAGTGTCACATTGGTTATGTCTGGGAATTCATGACCCGTGTTTATTGCAATGTGTGGCCAAATTGGATTTATATATTTCTGATTTTTTGTATTCGTTTAGGTGTTCAAAATAACATTTTTTCAGTTGATTTTTTTGTTTGTCCTATGTAACATTTATTGCAATCTTGGCATTCAATTTTGTATATACCGTTAGTTGTTGTATTATCTTTGTTGTGTGAGTTATTTAGTTTTTGTGAATTATTTTTATTAGTTTTGTATGCTATTTTTACATCTGTGTTTTTAAATAGTTTTGTTAGCTTTGTCATTTTATTATTTATGTATGTGAAGGTGGCCAATTTGTTGTTGTTGTTAATATTTATGTGTTGTTCATTTTGATTAATTCTTAATTGTTCAGTTTTTATTTTATATTTGATTTTATTTTCTATTTTGTTTACAGTCAATATTCAAAGCACTCAACATCTAAAATACACAAAATACGAATAAGTACATACACCACAATCACACACAATAATACCACTTTAAACTACCAGAGACCAACAAGAAACCAAAATAGCATCCAGCCAACACACAAATACTTTACCAGACGCAAGATCACGAAGGCTGAGGATGAGAACACAGGAGTTCTCGAAACATGTTCCAAATAAGGGAAAAATAACATCGTGAGGTAAAATAAATATAAATTTTAAATATTTTATATATATCAAGAAACGAACTGTAGCAGAAAGTGATTGAATTTATATATTTATACGAGCACTCGTATAGCACTCTTCTACAACTTATAGTATAAGATAGAGTACATACGCCAGTTAATGGTTACAATTTATTAGTAGGCGTATTATTTTCAGTAGGTTTCACATTTTCTTTATTAAAAATGTATTATTCGTGATTAGGGGATTGGGGGACTTATCCAAAAATAAAAAAAATAAATTATAAACAAATTTCGTATAAATGTAAAGTGTTTTTAAAGTAATTTTTTTTAAATTATTACAGCAGCATTATTCAAGGTATGAAATTAGGAACATTATTAAAAAATATCGGTTTATCTATCGACTGATATCTGCAAAAAAGTGCTGAATTTAACTTAAGTATTAAATAACATTTTTATGAAAAAGGTTTATGTACGTATTTAAGTTTCATAAAAATATTATTTAATTCTTAAGTAAAAATTCTTAGGGTTCACTGGTAGCAGTGGCCGGGCCCGTGTGGCGCCGTTAAATGAGAGCGAGATAGAATGAAAACACGTAGCTTACTGAACGTTACACTCAGCGTAATACACCGCTCAATGAACTATAAATTATAACTGAAGTAATAATTGTTATTATAAACTTCTTATTTTGTTAGTATTTATGTCCCCGTCCAAATCGGGCGAAATATGCAACTTTGTAATTTTAAACGACATACTAAGTAAACTAAGGAAGTGCATATTACATTTTTACAGTTGGGGGGGGGGGGCTTGAGCTCCCCGTGTACGCCACTGTTCGTGGGCTGAAAATAAAGTAAATGTTTATCATAGGTATATTTTAGTTTAACTTTTCAACACCTAGTCCATTTTGTTCCTTTCACAAGCCACACGCTTTATGGCTTTCACTGAGAAAGGTAAGAAGTATTTAATCACGTTTTCAGTTACTTCTTTACGCGGTCGTATTTATTTATGACAAGAAAACAACAATAGGTAGTGAAAAGAATTCTAAATACATACTGACTTTTTGTTGAAGGATTGTAAGTTGTCATAACACGTGTTATGGGCGCTCTTTTGTGTGGTCATAGTAAGCCATGTTCAGTTGTCAAGAGAATCTCAAGGTATGTGCGTTGCCAACAAAAACGATCAATAAATTCATTGGCCGTGGAGTGAACTGTACCATGTTATTCATATACAGATTTATCTGTGTTTATTGTGTGTGTGTCCGCGCTCTTGGAAGTTCCGCAATTCCGTCCATGGATTTTTGAGTCCTACAACCATTCTGTCTACTTTCTTATTTTTCTATTCCTCCTTCCCTTCCACCCATCCTACCATCACATTCCTCTTCCCGTCACACTCTACGGGACATATTAAAGAGTATCTTCAAGAATAACAAAATTTTTCTGCACAAATTAAACAAAAAATTTAATGATAACAATTACTAAAATTACAACTAATAATATTACGAATTAAATATCACAAGTCACAAATCACAAATAATAAACTCTATGAATAATACTCAATGAAACAATGTGACACATGACAAAATGTTGGTGCAAAATGTAAGAAACTTCACAACAAATTTAGAGTTTGGAAAATAAAAAGAGGTTGAAGCACCGAATTTTGTAACAACGTTATACAAACACACATTATGCAGTTATGATATGTAGAAGGACTGCTACAAAAGTTATGTTAAATAAAGTTATTGTAAAAATAGTTTGGTTACAAGAATCTAAAACGTTTTTTTAGAAAATATATTATTATTATTAAATTAAAACGAAAATATTATTAGTCTATCCATTTAATTCGGGAGCAAACAAGACTGGATTTATAAAAATTTTTGCTAATGGCAAGCATTAAAAATAAAAGTAAGATTAAACAACAGAACTTAAAAAGAAAGAATTTCGACGAAACTGAAACATCGAATCATGATAATGTTTTTAATATTTACTATATAATACAAATATTTACTATATAACAAACATTATCATGTTAAAACGACAGAGACCGAAGATTTCTGGACTGTGGGGAATCGAAAGTGTGGAAGCGTTACATTTTTCGATGATGTTACATTTTTATGGAATGCCCCCCAGCCTAAAAACATTATCATGTTAAAAAATTCTCGTCGCTTCCGTAATAAAGAAACGATGGTTTATAAGCCTATTTTAAATTAATCTTTTTCCTTACATTATAATTTGTGTGCCACGGTTAAGATGACAGATAAACAGTGCAATTTCTCCCTTCTGCCAGTGCGAATAAGACAGGAATAAACTGTGCTAGGTACGAAATTACTTGTACAGATTACTTATCACTTCCTTACGGTCAATTAATCTTAATTTCGTAACAAGCATAAAAAGAATGTGATGCAAATGGAAATTATTAAACAAACATTAATTTGGATATTATTACATTTAATACTACATTCATTTTCATGAAATCGTGTGGAAAGTGTGCCAGTGAATGTTGGGAGAGTTATTGCTTATAAATCAATTACGTAACTGTTGGCCGCTACAGATCGGTCGTGTCTCCTGTAGCAAATTAGGTCAGCGCTAAGCGGAAGAGAAATTCACACTAGCTTTGTTTGTGAGAGGCTAGATTTATTCAATTCAATGGCAAATTGTCAACATTTACAAAGATTTCGCCGTCGTAGATTTTAATATGGTTTTTTTTTTATTGCATCGATTTATGATTTAAATTGTAAATTGTGTACTTGTCACGTTCACGTAAGGTTAAACGTAATAAGATTTTTAGGCTTGGTAAAATGAAACGTTTAGTAGGTTATTAGCCAATTGAAGAGCTTCAGAGTTGTTAAATTGTGGTCGCGGGCTGTTTGGTCGTGGTCCAGTGCTAAAATCTCTAGCAAACGTTTCGGGCTTGCCATTGACGGCCATCGTCAGTGAAAATATGAGCTTGCGCTAACGTAAAATGGCAAGACATTAGTGACCACAGTACTGTGGTAATAGCTCACTCAAATTTTCTGATGTCATTAAAAACATCCTCCCACTAGAGGCGTCGTAAATTACTTCGAAGACTTTCACGGCTGGAGTCAATGTTGTTAAATTGTTAACGCGGGCTGTTTGGCCGTGGTCCAGTGTTAAAATCTCTACCAAATGTTTCGGACGTACCATTGACAAGCCATCAGCTAATCAGAGAGTCGTTAACACTGTACTGTGGTCGCTAACGTGTTGCCATCTTACGTTAGCGCAAGCTCATATTTGGACTGACGATGGTCGTCAATGGCACGTCCGAAACGTTTGCTAGAGATTTTAACACTGGACCACGGCCAAACAGCCCGCGATAACAGTTTAACAACATTGACTCCGGCCGCGAAAGCCTTAGAAATAAATTAGAGAGCTTTAGATTTAATCTATTAGTACTGTGAAGTGTAGGAAAGGTATGGGATAGCTGAAGATATTTACAATAAAAAGCGCATATCTAAAAATGGAAAAATAAGGCATTACAGTGCAGTAGTGAGGCCAGAATGCAAGTGAATATCTAGCATTGAATTATAATTTAGACAAACTACAAATATTGGAAAGACGAATTACTAGAAAACTATTAGGCCCACAAAAAAATTCAGAATGTTGGAAATTAAGTAGTAATGATGAAATATATATCAAAATGAGAAAATATAACAGAAACAGTGAGAAAAAGAAGACTAGATTTTTTTGAACATTTATATAGAATGGATGACAATAGGTTGACAAAGCAAATCTTCAAATATCTGTGGGGAAAAAAGTCAACATCAAGTTGGATTAAAGAAGTCAAATATATATATATATATATTACATTTAATATTTATAACTAAATTTACCTCAAGATGTTATTTTTCCTTATTTGGAACATGTTTCGAGAGTTCCTGTGCTCTCATCTTCAGCCTTCGCGATCTTTTGTCTGGTGAAGTATTTGTGTGTTGGCTGCTGGATGCTATTAAGGTTGGTTCGTTGGTCTTCGGTATTTTAAAGTTGTATTATTGTGTGTGATTGTAGTATATGTATTTGTATTTTGTGTATTTTCGATGTTGAGTGCTTTGAATATTGTGTCATGTTTTGTATTGATTTGTATTTGTTCTGGTATTAGTTTGTTTTGTGTTTTATGTTTGTATAATTGTAAATTTTCCCAAATGTTCATTATGGTGCCTTTGTGTGATATGTTTTATTAGTGATACATTGGTTATGTCTGGGAATTCATGTCCTGTGTTTATTGCATGTGTGGCTAAATTGGATTTATATATTTCTGGTTTTTTGTATGCGTTTAGGTGTTCAAAATAACGTTTTTTCAGCTGTTTTTTTGTTTGTCCTATGCAAGATTTATTGGAATCTTGGCATTCAATTTTGTATATACTGTTAGTTGTTGTATTATCTTTGTTGTGTGAGCTATTTAGATATTGTAATTTATTTTTATTATTATTAGTTTTGTATGGTATTTTTATATCTGTGTTTTTAAATAGTTTTGTTAGTTTTGTCATTTTGTTATTTATGTATGTGAATATGGCCCATTTTTTGTTGCTGTTATTATTTATGTGTTGTTCATTTTGATTAATTCTTAATTGTTCAGTTTTTATTTTATATTTGAGTTTATTTTCTATTTTGTTCACAGTATTTTATTGTATCCATTTTCATAACCAATTTGGTATATTATATTATTTCTTTGTCAGTTTCTTGTTTGTTTAGGGGAATTTTGTATATTTTGTTAAATAGCGAATAGAATGCTGCCATTTTATGTTGTGGTGGGTGGTCAGAATGGTTAGGTATAATGATGTTAGTGGAAGTTGGTTTTCTATATATTGCATATTGTATGTGGTTGTTGTATCTTGTGATGGTTATGTCTAAATAGTTGATTTTGTTATGTTTTTCTTTTTCTTCTGTGAATTGTATTTTAGGATGTATGTTATTGATTTGTTTCAGTATGTTCTCTGCATTTGTGTTTTTGTTATTTGATACATATAGGCCATCATCTACATATCTTATCCATATGCCATTTTGGGTCATGTGATTTTATAATATTTTGTATTTTTGTGTCTATGTGTTGTAGGAATATTTCTGCTATTATGCTTGATAATGGTGATCCCATTGCTAAACCTTCTTACTGTTGATAAATTTTGCTATTAAATTCAAAGTAATTTTGTTTTAGTATTAGTTGGAGGCTATTTTTATTTCGGTTATATATTGTTTGTTTTCATTTTGTTCTTTAAGTTTGTTTATTATTATGTCTATTGTTTTTTCTACTGGGATGTTGGTGTACATGTCTGTGATGTCATATCATGTGAAAAATGTATTTTCATTTATATTTATTATTTTTAGTTTGTCTATTAATTCGTATGTATTTTTTATGTTATGATGGTTATTTGTTAGATGGTTATTTTTTAGTTTTTGTGCTATTATTTTTGCTATTTTGTATGTAGGAGCTCTTTTGAAGTTGATTAATGGACGTATTGGGTTGTTTAATTTGTGTATTTTTATTAGGCTATTCATTTTAGGTGGTTCTGGATTATTATTTATATATATGTCTGTGTTTTTATTGTTGAAAATGTTTTTAGTTATTTTTATTAGTTTTATTGTTTGTTTAAGATAGTTCCTACATCTTAAACATCTTTTAGAATGTTTAAAAGCTCCTACATACAAAATAGCTAAAATAATAGCACAAAAACTAAAAAATAACCTCTTGTGGGGTGGCAATTACAGAGATACATATCAATGAGGGACTCTGAAAACAGATCGCAGATGGGTATACTTTTGTTAAATGGAATCTGCAAAGACTCTGGATTGCAGATATCCACAATTAAAACCAAGGTGATGGTTTTTTGTGAACGGATCAGATGCTACTGTCCTGGAACAAGTTAGCAGTTTTAAATACCTGGGCTACAATGTGTCTTATAATGCAAGCAACGAGGTGGAGCATAAGTTGCATAAGTTCAACATTATGTGCGGGACCATTAGGCAAACCCTTAAGTCAGCAAGTAAATGAACACGCCTAAAATTCTACAAGGCGATGGCTCTTCCCACACTTCTTTATGGGTCAGAAACTTGGACTTTAACGAAAGGCTAAGCCAGTCGCATCCAAGCGGCTGAAATGAGATTTCTCAGGCACGTGGCAGGGTATACTTTCAATGATTATAGAAGAAACACAGATATACGGCAGGAACTGAATATTATGAATATACTAGACAGCATCGCCCAGTATCGGTTGAATTGGTGGGAACATCTTTGCCGAATGGATGACTGCCGCATCCCCAAACACTTATGGAACTACAAGCCGAGGGGACGGAAAGTGTGGGAGGTCCGAGGAAGCGCTGGAGTGACCAGCTCTAATCTTTCTCTATTTAAGACCGGAACAAACCATCCTTAGTTTAATCCGTGAAGATGATGATGATCCTCAATCTTTTATGAAAGTATCTTATGGGTTTGTTTGGAGAGGGTATTGCTCACCCTCTTGATCCAAACATGTCCCCTCCGTGTGCCACGGTTGTCTATGAGAATTTGTACATCTGCTATCCATACAGCTGTTGTTTGCAGAGTGTCTGAGAACCATGAGTTTTCATTTTTTTTCATACTGTTCGCTGACAATAATCAGATCTGCCTGCTTCCAAACTCTAGATTACGTCTGTTTATGTTTTCATGAATGACGTTTAACCATTCTGTTTCAATTCTTCTTCTCTAAGTTCTATCTAAAACACAGAACACTTTGCCAAGTATATGATTTACTTCTCCCGCAATATCACTGTCAATACACAACAGAAAATGTGGGGAGCAGTATGGCATTCTCCTGCTTTGTTTCCGCTTGTGTCACACTTTAGTGGCTTTCCGATATTTTCTTTTATATGTGTCTTTCTTCTTCTTCTTCTTCTTCTTCTTCTTCTTCTTCTTCTTCTTCTTCTTCTTCTTCTTCTTCTTCTTCTTCTTCTTCTTCTTCTTCTTCTCACGGAGTAGGCACTTTGCCTGATCCGTCTTCACAGAGTGTCTCTCTATCTAACTCTCGGTCTTCCTACATCTCTTATACCAAGAGGTCTAACTGAAATGCAAACTTAGGTAGTCGTCCATCCTCCATTCTGTCCAGATGGTGTAACCATTGCATGGGATATGTCTGGATCTTATCATTTATGGTGAATACCTGTAGCTCTTTCCTGATATCCTTATTGCGCAAACGATCCTGTCTCGTGGACCCCTTTGTTCTTCTCAGAAACTTCATTTCCGAAGTTTGAATCTGGTTTTTAATCTTCTTTGTAAGAAAGCATGTTTCAGATCTATATAGTAAAACAGGCACTGCCATTGTTTTATAAAATTTAAGCCTTGTCTTTTTCTTTTGAAGCATGTGTCTTTAACACGTAGGCCTACAAATTTGAGACATCAAAAACAACGACACGGTTAAATGTATCTTTGGAATTACAGTTTACTCACCCAAATTTGTTCGCGTTTTTTCTAAAACTTTGCACGCTTTGCTTTCGCGAAGAAAGACTATTGCAGTTTTCTGCCCTCTTGTGTTAGCAATAGTAACAAAGACTTTTCTATTTTCTTTGTTGTCAGGGAAGGTAAGTTTTAAGGTCTTACTGGGACTAACTCTCGAAACTCAATGGTCATAATCGGCACAATATACTGCAGGACGTCCGATGTTTTTCGTATCGTCTCTTTGATGTCTTTTCTAAAAGCTTCTGTATGTTCATGTATGTTCAATGTTCCTCTCTATCCCTGAGAAGACGTTTCCGTTTTACAAACAGAATTAACACTGTTGCACACCACTATAGAAAAATTATTCCGATTAGCGCTTTCAAGCTTTAGAGCTCATCATCAGGTCGGAAATGAGCTGTGAAGCTTGAAAGCGCTAATCGGAATATTTTTCTGTAGTGGTATGCAACAGTATTAATTTTGTTTGTGATTATAACCACTAACACAACTTTATTAATTAAAAATTTCCGTTTTAGTTTGGTTAATTAACCGTAAGTCCACCTTTGCTTCTTCTGGCTTAATACTTTTGCCGCAATTTCTGTAGCACGTCTGCGTACTTCTTGCCTTTAGGAGGTTTTATAATCTGTCCTTTCGGATCGTTGTCGGTCCGCGTTTTTCTTTTTTATTTAGTAGTACAGAAGGAGGTCGTTGCTTTCACGATATCAAAGGTTTCTCTTTTGTGTCTTCTTTTTTTTCACTTTTTTGTTCAAAACTAGTATCTAAAATCCTTTATCTGTCTTTAATTCCTTTTCTTCTGTTCTTGGGAATTTTCTTTCCAGAGAATCTTGATATTTCTTTGCTCTCTTAAACTTTTCCCTTTCTTGCTCATAGATTTACAAGCTTCCGGCGCATCGAGTATAGCTTGGATAACATTTTGAATACATACCATTGGAAATTTATTGTTTTTTGATCTGTAGCATCAACGCTTAACTCTTTTTGAACTCTTTTGCATTCTTAAAGATATTCTTCTTTCTTTTGGAGTTAACTAATTTGCTTCTGTAGTGATGCTGTAGAGCTGATACAACACCTTATATTCAAATCGAATTTATTTGTTAGCAAAACTTGCCCCTTCCAGAATCCTTGTAACGGGCCTCCAAAGCGGATGGGCTTTTCAGGTCACTTGGTTGGCAGCTGGGGTAATATGTCCGTATGTTTTATCCATTGCTCCATAAGTACGCAAACGTTTCATTTGATAAAGAAAAAGGAAACTAAAGATACATAGCTGTCGAATACTTTAATAGCGTCAGGGTCGGAAAAATGAGAATTTCTTCAAGGGAAACCGACAGAATAGGTTAAAGCGAAGGACCTCCACTAAGATAAGCTGCAGCAAAGTAAGCTGGGCCCCTAGGCTTGGCAAGGTGTGTGACCCTGGTAGGGTAAAAAAATCGCAGTAATAGTCGTAATAGTAATACTAATAATAATAATAGTAGTAGTAATAATAATAATAATACGTGTAGCTTATAGAATAGGAACTTAAAAAAAAAAAACACAAATTTCGACGAAGCCGAAACATCGAAGCATGATAATGTTTTTAGGCTCTTGAAACGAATAAAGTGGATTACGTTTCGTGGATTACGTAAATCATTTCCAAACCACAGACGATCACAAACAGAGCATGTAAAACTAAATTTATTTTCACTAAAACGTTTGCTAAACTCAATGTCAGCAGCGATTATTTCTGTCTTGATGCGTTTTGTAACAATTTTATTGTAACTGTTAATTTGTTTGTGGAAAAAAAATTTGTTGTTTTTATATATATATATTTTATTTAAATTAATTAAATATTAATTATTTAATTATGTTTCGTGGTGTTCCGAACTTCTGGTTATTTGTATTAATTTAATTATGTCTTTTTCTGTATTTGTAATTCCTTTCACCAGTTAATAAGATTGTCTCCAATAACAATCGATAGGTGAACTTTCCTATTAACAAATTTAAATTGATTTGTTAGTTATAAATGTTTGTTTGTAAAAAAAAATTTGTGTTGTTTGTATTTTTTTTATTTAAATTAAATTAATTAAATATTAATTATTTAATTATGTTTCGTGGTGTTCCGAACTTCTTGTTATTTATTTTAATTGAATTTTGTCCTTTCTAGTATTTAAAATTCCTTTTCTCAGTTAATAGGATTGTCTCCAATAACAATCGATAGGTGAACTTCCTTCTGGGTTGTGAAATTCTGGTAGTTACGCTCAATTAAAATTATATATTATACTAATTATCATATAGGAATAAACGATATTCAATTTTGTAATAATTAATGAATTTTATTAACAAATGTTTATTTAATCGATTTTCTATCGATTGATTGATCGATTCTCAGGGTATATCAATAGTGTTTACAATTATTCACTATCGGGTTCTTTTAACAGTTATTTCATAGATAGTCAGAGAAAAAGGGCAAAGTATGGAAAGTATAACATTACAATAATATATCAACTTAAAAATTAAAACACATATATGTCATTCAATATATAATGGTGAGTATATAAATTTTCAAACCGTTCAGTCGAATAGGCAGTGTTGCATTGGATTGTGGGAAGAAAAAAGATGGCCGCTTCGAGTTCAGATGCAGGATGAATACACCTCGCTAATTCTGCGTTCAATAAAGGCTGCTTCTCCTGTGATTTCTCGTTCCTGCTGTAGTGATTATTCCTTCTTGTGTTGGTGGAGTGTCCCTGGTTAAGTTTTAGTGTTCCACTTCGATAAAATGTGTTGTAAAAGTTACGTTTCACTTTCGTATGTTAGGTCGTGAATTGCACTGTTTGTTTCGTTGTGTAGAATTAATGTTTAAATCGTTTAAATGGTGTATTCACTGTGTTCTGTTCTTGTTTGAAGTTAGTTTAATGTTTGTTGGTGTTTGTTTAACTGAATTTTACATTTAGAACGTATTTTTACAAAACTCGCGTTTTTCACTTCAGGCTAGGCTTGTCGCTATACGCCATTTATGTCTCAGCTACTAGGTTAAAAATGCTTAAGAGCTCGTGTCAAGTGTACTTCACAATATCTAATAATGAACTAATTAACTTCCTTCGTCTTTTCCAAAAGTCTTAGCCAAATTAATATTAGCTATCCATTGTTTCAAAATTATTTTACATCCTGTGCATGTGAGAATGTTACATTATATAACTGATTATATTTTTGCTATTATTCAAATTTATTAACTACTAAATACATACTCTTCTTCTTCAGTTCATTCTGCTTGATTTGATACCAAATAATATAGTTTTATTAAGTTTTTGATCTAAAATGTTATTTTTACCTCATTTTGAAAATTGTAAGTTTTAAAATTCACTTCCTGTCCTTTTCCAAAATGTTGCCATTTTATATGTTATATTAATGATTGTATTAAATCTCAGATTGATATAAAAGGTTTATCTTCCCTTAATTTCTTGTAATTAGATTAATTGTTTATCTTTTAAAATATTATACATTAATATGTGACTCCCCTCTCTATATTTTCAGTTTTTACATTTGCATTTTTAACAATAATTCTTGCTATCTTTTTACAAAATCTTTCTTACTTATATTTCCAATTACATGACTCTATGACTGATTTACCTTATATAAATCCCATCAGTTTTGTTGTTTTTCTATACTTATTTCATCAATTTTGATGCTGTTTAGTTTTAACATTTGGCCTAGATTTCTAACAGTTTTTACATACAAAGTTTTTAAATAATACATTTTGTTTGTACCCTCTCTGACTTTCTATTCTATTATGATATTAATTAACATTTTCTTATTTTAACAAAAGAACAATAAGTATATAATTTATACTCTTAATACATAATACATAATTGAAATTAACAATGGTCTTTCAAACTCAGACATTTTATATTTAATTATTATTAGTAATACAATAAATATTTTGTAACTAAAGAATGTTATTTAATTCTGATATTTCAGTCTTGATTATCAGTAGTAACTTATTCTAAATAGACAAAACATCTCTGTCCTTCCATCATATACTCTATTTCTTATACTTGGTTCTATTTTCAGTTTTAATCTGTTTTTGATTTTGGGGTAATGATACTTTAACACTTCACTTTTTATATGGCCTGCACTTGTTTTATTTACTATCATTCTACTGAATGTTGTATATAAAGAGTGGCAGTTATTATTCAGAAACACCAGTATTATCTGTCATGATAATACTTTATTTAATATTATTCATGGACACAAATATGAACACTTCAAAGTTGTATTATTTCACAATTTACTTAGTTTGTGAACTGCAATATTTACACATAAGGTTTATTTATTATAACACAAAAACTTGCACTGATCCCCTTTTTATTCTTGGATTTTATTTCTAAATAGTTTTATAGTTTTATTAAAATCCAGAAATCTATTTATAGAAGATAATGAAGGTTTGTTTTTTGGCATTATATAATTATTTCACATTGGTTCACTTTCAATTCTACTTTATACACTTTTGGCTTATATTTATTTTACATGGTTTTTAAATTTGATATTTTGTTATACTTTCATTTGTTGTCATGTTTACCATTTTCTTTTGGGGTTTGGGTTTTTTATAAGAGCACTCCTTCTTCTTGTGGATGCTGTCTTGTTCTGGTTTCTTCATTGATTCCTCCTATTCTTCTTGTTCCTTATATAAGAATTTCCCTTTCTTATTGTGGATGTTGTCATGTTTTGGGTTTCTTCCTTACCTACTCCTATCCTACCTGGGTATTACCTTTTTCTATATTTTTATTTTTGCAGTTTATTTTGCTGATTCATCACTCGTTGTAACATTGGTTTTAAATGAACTTTTACTTTAATCTATGATTATACTTCACGGTGGTTCTTTATTAATTTTTTATTTTATTTTGCTTTCTCGGATTTAAACTGTTTTTATTTTATTTTTATTGATCATTCTACCATTCAGAATTTTTGGCATTATCTGTCATGCTACAGTTTACATATCAAATTTCTAGACTGTGGCGAATCGAAAGTGTGGAAGCGTTACATTTTTCGATGACGTTACATTTTTGTGGAATGACCCTCAGCCTAAACAATGATGACGTCATACAGCGTGACGGTAAATAAAATGTTACAGAAAGTTTCAAACGATGTCCAGCTAAAGGACATTATCATGTCAATATGTCAGTAGTATGTATATACCAATGACATATACTGTGCGTAATGATTAAAATTTAACTTTAATGAAATTAAACAATTTAACAGAAAAGCTTAGGCAATATGAATATTGACGTCGACTTTCAACACACCCTTGTCTTATAACACTGTAGCTGAGATTAACTCGTTAATGGGGAATGGCCATGTAGGTTATAATCAGCTGTAACACTCGCAGTTATACTAGACATTCTGGATTACTTTTCCGCACTCTGGTGTCGAGGCTACAAAACAACGTCTTTACACAAGAAAGTGCATGTATGTATAGTAGAAGCTCTGAGAGAAAATATCGAAGATTACACCTTGTTGTCGTTTTGTGCCGACAGAAGAAGTTTGTTTTTGTAACATATGAATTTAAGAGCATAAGTTATGTGCTCTTGAATTTCGTATGCAGAATAAGCAATTTTCATACTCCTTCACTAGCTCTTTTAGATATCGAAGCGCCTCTGTAGTTTACACCTGCGTCTGTTACTTCTGAAAAAATCTTAATGAAATTTCACTGTGTGAGATGAAATTTAGCAAATATTTAAATGAAAAATATTCTGCTAAGAATTATTAGTGTTTTGTTTAAAATGTTATTATAATATTTAAAATTTATTTTTGTTTTTATACATAGATTATATGTATAAAATATCACTTTTGCTTTCTCTGTCATCTCAATCGTCCTCTGATTAACGAAACTATGAATTTACTAAAAACTTGTAGAAATGTTAGAAAGAAATATCATCACATGCACGTTACAATTACATGAATTGTAATAGTGAAGTGTAAACATAGTTTGTGTATATGTGTGTGCGCGCGCGTGTATGTTTTTGCGCGAGCGCGTTTACTTCGGTTAAGTGTGCTATGCTTAATTATGATGTCCTGCTTTGATATCCAATCTGGCATATTTCGTAAATTATGTTCCGTATCTGCTCCTCATCTAACAAATTTCCTATTCAACGAGATATTCTACAAATGATACAACCTATTTTGCTTAGTAAACATACTTAGCAATTGTTTCATTAATTGTCCTTTTTTTGTTATTCTTTCTAGGATTATCTATACACTCTGCAGGCTTGTATCAGTAACTCTTCGTTGTCCATGTTTTGGTCCGTAGTGGTTTCAGCAATCACGGTGGACCGAAAACGTCCTTTTTAAACACAAGGCAGTGCGCACTTCTCCATGTTGTTGCTCATCTTCTAAAGAAACTTTAGCACTATTATATTTCTCTGAAAATGTTTGGCATTTCATTTCTATTGTTTGGCATTAGTTTGTGAACAATCCACTTTATTCACGGCTCAGCTGCCGAAAACGGACCTTTCAGCTTCTAATCTGGTGCAGCCTTGTTAAGCATCGTCATTATCACCATCTTATTAACGGTTTTAGGGTTTAGCAGCCTGTTCCTATTCCACAGTCTACCGTTCCTCAGGTCTACCAGCTTTTTTTCTGCCTCTAGGGTTGTAATCTTTCGCCATCTCCGGTATTCTACTTTCTTCCATTCTATTGATGTGTTGAATCCATTTACTTCTGTATTCTTGAATCCTCTCATTAACTGCAACAATATCTAAATCACTCCTCATCTCTTCATTTCTTTTACGATCTCATCTATTAAATCTTTTAACTGATCTCGGAAATTTCATTTCTGCTGTTTGTATCTTCTGTTCATGTTTTTTCTTTATTACCCAAGTTTCAGAACCATACAGTAGTGTAGATATTGCCGTTGTTTTATACAATTTTACTTAGGTTTCTTTTCTACATTTTATCAACGTTCTTTAAATGGTTCCACACATTCTTGTAAAATTCGTCACTTTATTTTCTATATCTCTATCTTGATCATAAGTAAAAATTAAATTGAACATTAAGTTTATAATTATTATATTTATTATCGCGAGACTCTGTTATTTCTGGTTCAGCTCAATAAATATCTTGCCCAACTCTGTAGTATTTTTAGTAAACAGCATTACTTCAGATGAGGCGAAATTATTTATATTAAGGTGATTTTGACCCAGAGTCACCAGTCGCAGAGGCTAACTCGAGTTGTGACAATAGATGTTCAAATATGATATCAAACGCGCATTACATATGAAAACTCTGTCTGTCTCTCTCTCTCTCTCTCTCTCTCTCTCTCTCTCTCTCTCTCTCTCTCTCTCTCTCTCTCTCTCTCTCTCTCTCTCTCTCTCTCTCTCTCAGCAAACCGAAGAGTGGTTTTACCTTTTTGTATGTGCAGGTTTGCCTGATGTTTATATTACCTTTGGTGTTTTTAGTTACTCTCTCATTAGTATGTAACCTATAGTTTATCACTTTAATCATTTCTGTAGACAATTATTGCTTAGGAGGAATAGTACTTCTTAATTTTTCATTGATCTGCAAAGTGAGAGTAATTGTCCAAATGCTAGTTTGTATTTTGCCCTGATCTAACCTAACGTAAATGTAATCTAACTCAAGAAACCTTTGGAAGGCCTGTGAGAAATGTAAAAAAGTGATTTTCCGCTTCTCATGTGTAACATTCTAATTCTACATGCGAGCACCAAGGAATGATTAAGGAATCGGTCATAACATTTTTGCAGAACTTTCATCAACTTACTAATATCCTCTTCCTCTGGCTCTAGGTAAGTCTTGGCCCCTTCACAACATACTGAAATTGGTCACGGTTTCAGGATAACAACATCCATTTTCTATCGCCTACCTTGCTCAAATCATCTTCATCATCGTTTATTTATTTACCTTAATTTCAGCGTATCTCTATTCTTTCGCCGCCAAAGTGTTCCATCATGATTTGTTTTTCTGGCCCGGCCTCCTCCTGTCGTCAGTATGTCAAACCTATTTAGTTAGCCTTGGTGGTTTATAAACTGGATTATGGGTAGCTCTTTGTATAGCCTATTTTTTATAGCTCACCATTTGGTAATAACTTATACGAAATCAGGAAGTTTTGTTTTCTATATACCATTATATGTAAGTAAAATATACCTTCTTCTTCTTCTCCACGTCTAGGTACAGGCTTACAGCCTGTTCCGCCTTCACTGAAGCCACATATCACGTCTTCCCTGAGCTCTGTATCGTATTACGTGTTTAACTAGTCTCATATCTTCCGTTCTTTCGATATGCTGCCTCCATTTTATTTGTCCTTCCCTTATTCTGCTGGCCATAGAATATACATTTAGCTCATTTCATATATCTTCATTTCGTATTTGATCTCTAAGGGTGCAACCTTTGGTTTTCCTTCATTTCACTTGTTTGTATTCTCCGTTCACCATTTCTCGTCACCGTCCCAAGTTTCACTTCCATAAGTTACAACAGGTGCCGCCAGTACTTTACAGAATTTTATCATGGTGACCTTCCTTGTCTTATTTCCAAGTGTTCTGTGTGTAGTGCCACATATCATTTGAAATCTATTTATTACAACAAAATGTATTGTTAATAAAAATATTGTAAATCTAGTTCTTTCAGTACCTATTATACACATGCAGTTATTATTATAGAAACCGGGGATTATTATACATATTCCCGTATACCCCCGTCTCTCGCTCTCTCTCTCTCGCGCGCGCGTGCGCTGCGCGCTGTCCTATTGACACCATTTACGGCGTGCACGTGTGTCACCATAAATACGGTATGTGTGAAGAACATGTGGCAGTGCTGTGTACAATGTTGCCTACGTGTCCGGTAGAATCGTATTTTGTAGTAAACGTTTTAAAAAGCAGACGTGTACGAGGGAAAACAACGCATCACGCAAACGTACTTACAAAGAATTACGGTCAATGGATTTTGTTTTCCAATAACTACAGGAAAATTCGAATTGTTGAAAGTTTAATGGGATATGACCCAGTCTCCGAGAGGAAACAATTCGCAACACAAATATTTGTATTACTTGGTAGTTAATAAGAATATTCCAATTTTATTTCCTGTTACTGTGTAATTTTAAATATAGATGCCATTATAATGTTGTCTAAATTTTAGTACATCTCTTTGGTTATACACTAGATGAAATTAATTTTATATTTTATATAATGAGAATAACAGTCTAATATCCTCGTTCCTTCTCTGATCCAAGTGAAAACAACCTTGTGTCCCTGGTGTGGTGTTAACCAGAAGAAAAGATGGTGTGAACACTTGAACCGCATGCCTGATATCCGTCTACGCGTGACTGCCTTGGGTTATCACCCTACTAGGAAGAGAGATGTCGGTAGACCGAGGAGCAGATTGGTTGCGGAACAGGTCTAGGACTTAATCCTTGGGGTGATGATGATGATGACAAACTAAAAGGATATTTACTTGGACACTTTTTGTTAACGAGAAAACTCTTCCAAATTTGGAGGAGAGTTCCGGAACAAGTTTAAGGCCTAGTCCTTGGAGAGTTGATGATGATGATGATGATGATGAGAATAACAGTTATATATGGTTTGTGTCTGTATGCGTACAATTTTAAGTTTCTTCTACGCAGCATATGTTGTTAATGTTTATTATCAGTTATTTTCTATGTGTTAGCAGTCTTCATAACAACCTTGTCGAATTTTGTTGCTTCTCTGCTATGTACAATTTTCCCTCGAACGAGGCCTTTCGTTTTCACAACCATATCAAGTTCTTCCTACAACAACCTGTAGGAAAGTTGTTGTAGGAAGAACTTGATAATGGTTGCGAAACCGAAAGGCCTCGTTCGAGGGAAAATTGTACATAGCAGAGAAGCAACAAAATTCGACAAGGTTGTTAATGTTTAGTTCATTATATTTATAAATACATAATGTAAGAAAATAAATATAGCAGAACAAATTTGTAGAAAAAAACTAATTCTGTGTCCAATTATTTTTATTGTACTAATACTTTAAATAATAATTTTAGTATTATTCATTAAAATATTTGAATTTTAAGGGCATAATTTTAATGGTGTTTTGGCACATATGCAAGATTTGATAAAATTGGATGTGTAGCATGCCAGGTTTTATGCCTTTAACAATAATAATTTAAATTCTTGGATTTCGTTGTCCATGACGTGTCTCTTACTTAACTAAATATAGTTATTTCACTACCGACTCGGAACACAAAATTTTTTATGGGTAAACACGTAAAAGTTTTACCCTATAGCCTATAGCCTGAACCGGTTTTCGCTTTTAAATAGCTTCTTCAGAGGTTGCCGCTGGGAGCACTGTCCGTCTTGTTGTTGGCGACGGTATCGACGTTTGAAAGATCGATATTGTGTGTGTGGGGTGTGATATATTCGAATAATGCGTGTGATTTGTATTGTGTCTGTTCGTTTAGGATGTCGTTTTTATGTGTTTTCGTGTGTTTGTGAATTGTTCTAGAGTGTCTAGTTTTCGGCCTTTTGTGTGTACGTGTAGAATGTCCATGTTATTGTCGATGTTTCTGTATGTGTGGTTTGCTTCAATGAGGTGTTTGCAAAAGTGGATTCTGTAGTGGAGTGTAGTTCCTTTGTGTGTTCAATGTATCTTTGTTTGAAGCTATGTCCTGTCTGGCCAGACTGCAACAAATTCTACATAGGTCATTCTAAGAATCTGGATGAAAAAGATAATAAACACTAAATGATGAAATTGATACCTGGAAAACCATAAAAAAGAAATGATTAAAAAAACGCAACAGTTGCAATTATAATTTGTGATAGTTTGTTTTTATTTCTTAAAATAAAAAATAAGTTGCAACAGCTACAGTAAAGGCTAAAAACTGTAAAACGACCACGGAGCCCTACCCTTAATTTGTTGGAGGGGTGTATCGTAATAAAATACTTTACCTTTTCTGTGACTTCAACAATAATTAAGTTAATAAAATTTATTGTAGAATAATTTAGGAGATATTTGCTAAGCAGTCAGTAGATGCTGGATATAAAGTAATCAATTTTTGTACTAGCCACTGTCTTCACAAGATTATAATCTATAGTTGTATGCAATTTCTACCTTAGACAGCCATAGATTTTATTAAATATAGTCCCCCCTCCCATGAAAAGCGTTAGTATGTACCACTCAATTGACCTGAATGAATGATTTGAAAGGAATTAATATAAGTTACAGTCTTCAATCTTCCAATGGTAATACACTTGTACGTTGCTTTTCATTACGTCCATTCAAAAAAGGGGTACTTCTTATTATATGGAGAGTATTTTAATAAGTTATATTTTGAATAATTTTACAAAACTAAATTTTGTTTTGCAATATGTATTTTTTACCATTAATATAATTGTTAATATTGATGGTAATTTCTCTTGTGAACTTACTTTGTTGTATTCTCTCATACGACGTTTCGGAGTGTTGTTCTCCTTCTTCAGTGAGGTTTGTATACGGAATGTGCCAAGTTGTCGGTAATTTATAACGGTTTTTAGTTAACAGGTTGTGTGTGGAGGTGGAGGTGGAAGGGGATTGGCGCGGGATTTTGAATTGTTGTATGTGTTGTTTATTACTGTGTCGAATAGTGTGTTTGACTTAATAACTGGTATTTTTACCAGTGATAACCTTTGAAACAATCTAAAATAGAACATTAACCGATATTTAAATTCAAGTATTTATTTGTACTATAAACTAAATGACAGATTCTGTTAGAATTAGTAAAAGATATTTCTAAGGACTTTTACACACAAAAACAGAAATTAACTTTTTAAATTAAAATAACATTTTTTTAACCTTCGAACTACTGGCGTCGAACTGCAGACAAATCTCACGTGTGTTGACACTATTCTGTAATTTACATTTTCATAATTTAAAATAAAACCAATTATTTGTTTGAAACTTACTGTAGACTTAAAATTAGTTTTAAATTTCTAGTCTTAAAGTAGAATTATCTTTAAATAGTTAGAGGTAGCTAATCGATGTTTACAGTGTAAGAATGTTTCTGCCGAATAATCAAAACAAAGGATATACCTATAATCTAATGAACTAAAGGGGTGTACAGATAAACTGAAATAGGAAGTGCAAGAACAAATGAATGAAACAACAGAAAATACTGATACACACAAACACAAACGTAAGCACGTGAGGGCTTTTGTATGTATGTGCGTGTGCGTGTTTTATACTACTAAAATTTTTTGAAATTATTTAGATGTATGTGCGTGTGTGTTTTAGACTTAACTGAAATTTGTTCAAGTTATGCAAACATAAAGCAACTGTAATCTGAAGTAAATAAAATAGTAGCCCAGTAATAAAATTAAGGTTCCTAACGGTGACTACCCAGCTGCTGTGACTTGTTCGCCGCGAAAAATTTAAATTACATTCATAAAAAATACCAAAATTTTAGTAATATCACAGCTTCTACTTTCACTTTAAATATAGCCGTACTTTATTTTTTTTCTTGTGTTATTCAAATTGTGAATAAAAAAAGCCATTAACTCTGTGTTATAAAATATCCACTGTCAGTCTGATACAGTCACTCAAATTTTGGTCAGGACAATTTACACGTGTTTATACAGTATCAATATTATATGTACCCTGTCTGTACTATATCTGTCATAGTGACACGCCTCTAATTCAAGCAGCAAATAGTGTTTCAGATGTGCCACGCCTGTTTGTTTACATCAGGATTACGCTAAGAACGGAAACAGTATATACAGATTGTACAACATGAGATAAAAATCTATGGCTACCAAGAGTAGGAAGTTGATGTAATCCTGGTTATTATGACTGTGGACTTAATTCCAACCAGGGGCGTGTTTACAGGGGAGGGGAGCGAACAGGACCGGAGCCTCCCCCTAGTGGGTTAAAAATAGTTGACAAATTTTGTTAATCTCGTAACTTTTAGCCTGTTCAATTTTTTTCAGCTGTGTACACTAATATACTAGTAATTCTTTTTTGAATATACAAACAGTTTTATTACACAGCATAAGCGTATACGTTTGAAATATGAAATATAAGAAAACTAATCAAGTCAATTGCATCTTGTATATATTGTAAACAATGTTTCAATAATGTGTATTTTTATCGTGGAATTTTACTATGGAATCCAACATTGACTAATTAATCTTGCTGTACGGATTAAATAAAAATGACTTAATCACGTACACGGAGTACGCCTACAAACACGATCACTGGTGTAGCGTATCTGAAAAAAATGCTGTACTACGCCCCACATTGTAAAGAATTTTAGCGATTAGGAATTTTACTTTCAACAAAATTGAGCACCTTTCCACCACTACTAAAGAAACGTGATGGTCTGTATTGACGTAAAAGATGGATTAATCAGCATGTGTGACAGGATTGAATAGCTCCCGCGTTCACCATATGTGTTAAAAATAAATAAATACGGAGTAGATATAGGAGAAAGGCTTTACAACATTAAGTATTAAAAAAAATGTAACACGCGCACGCGCGCACGCACACACGGACACACACAGCATATAATCACAAGAAATGTGCTAGAAAAATATGTAACTGTACAGACGGGGGTGACAGGGCTCGGAGGTTGGGAAGAAACATTTGAATTATAGTTTGCTTGCGAGGGTATGTGTGGACAGTGGGGTGTGTGAAGAATTTGGTTTTATCCTCTTGTTGTTATTTCTGATCCGACGATGAGCTGAGAAGCTTGAAAGCGCTAATCGGAATAATTTTTCTATAGTGGTGTGCAACAGTGATAAAATTCTGTTTGCAATAAATTTCTGTTTCGTAAGGGAACAAAACGTGCAATACATAATTAGTGGAAAGCAGATAATTAGTGAAAACAGAAATTAGCTAAATATTGGAAAAAACTATTCATGATTTTTGTTATTTCACTCTGTCACGTTATACGCCAGCACGAAACCGTCGAATCCGGTCTTAAAATTACCTAAAAGAGTCTCCACTAAACTTCTTTAATGGAAGATGTATACGTAGGAACTTGGATACGTATATGTCGGATAGGCATTATATTTGCATAATGAGTCAGAAGTGCACTATACTCAACGTAAATGTAACAGAAGACAATGGGTAAAGTTATTTGAGGATAGGACAAGTAAATAATATTTAACGACAGACGAATACTTATGTATGGTACTGTGACATTATGATACTACGATCACTAAATGAAAACAAATTGTTTTTGTTTATTTACTGATTGTATCATTAATATTATGCATTCCTAACAAACTTAACGTTAAACCTGACGTAATTTTGAAGCTCAGATATATTCAAAGCAACCATGATTGCGGAACAACAACAACAACAACAATAATAATAATAATAATAATAATAATAATAATAATAATAATAATAATAATAATAATAATAATAATGATAATAATAATAATACAATATAATTAAAAATTTATAAATGCAACTGTATCGCATTAAATAGTTCTTAAATAGAAATTTCTGCAATCTTCTCCAGCGCCACGTCCATGATAGTCTACATTTATAAACCTATGCTATATAATGAATTATACATTATAGAATAAACGGCTTGGGTTTTACTGTAATTTTTTGGTGGAATTAACACCGTATCATTTGAATAGTTTTAAGTGACGCAAAGTAGAAAATCAAATGTAACAACGTATTACACCTGTTGTTGAGCTAAAAAACCTCGAGATCATTCTGTTCGGCAGAATTACGCTCTAAATAATTTGAGATGCCACTTCTACACAGCCGAGGTATAAATACTGGCGTTCGAAGCGGTCAAGTTCAGTTAGACCCGGCGATATTACGAGTGCGGTTCGGAATTATTGTTGCAGTTTAGTGTAAAACGATTATTGTGTTGATTAGTGCAAAACTGTAATAAGTGACATTTATTGTTATGTGCTGGATATGTTTAACCTGAATTGTTGTATAAGAGCGGCTTTATTGATTTCTAACTGTTGTTTGTGTCTAATTAAGGTTTGTAATTACTGACGTCACTGGTGTCGGATATCCTTTTTCTACTGTATAACACGACAATTTGAGCGACCGTTGTTACAATAATTTTTACATCTTGAACTTCGTTTTAATACAGGCAGGTTTAATACAGGGTTTTAATATAACCAGAGACAGTACTAAAATATTATCTTGAAAACGTAATTGGAAATGAAACCTATCGACACTTAACGCAAAACGGAAACCCATTCAATATAACATTATTTGAAATAAAAATTATACTAACAATTAAACAATTTTCTTTATAAGTAACTCGACGTTTCTTGCAGTACCGGTAATTATATAATTTGTGATGTTATACAATTTGTTTCTTCTGCAAGTAGTATAATTTCGTATATTCTTTTTAACACCTGACGCACGTTTCACTGAAAAATATCAGTATCATCAGAGGTTTGTAAGTAAATTAATAAAAATCGAAATAATTCTATTAATATAAAATTAACAAATGATCGAATTTGTATCGATTTCAATGTAAAATAACTGATAATCGATTTAGGTCGATTAGTTAACGATTGTTTTAATGTTTATTTTCTTCAGCAGCTGTTTTCTCGGTTATATTTGAAAATTTGTTGTTTATGTTTTATTCATTTTTATTTTTTAGTAAATTTATAATTTTAAATAAGATCTCGTCTTGTTTTGTTTGTATTTGGGTTTGTTCTTTAATGGATAAATTATTGTTATTGTGTTTGTAAATGTTAAGATTTTCCCAAATATTAATTTTTTGACCTTTTTGTATGTTTTTAATTAATTTTATATTTTCAATGTTTGGAAATTGGTGGTTATTATTTAGACAATGTGTGGCTAAATTAGATTTATAAATATTTGGTTTTAAATATGCAGTGCGGTGTTGAAGGAATCTATCTAGTAGTTTTTTCTTTGTCTGGCGAAAAAAATAATATACGAAATTATACTACTTGCAGAAGAAACAAATTGAATAACATCACAAATTAAACAATTATAGCTAAAACAATTTTGTGCTGTTGCTTTGGTGTTCATACAATTTGTTTGGTAATAGATTTTGTAAAAAAGCGTTGTGGCAACTATAATGATGGGATTAGACGATCCTAGTAGCACTAACTTTTTTGTTCAACTCATAATAACGGCGGCCCGTGTACAAAATTATAAATTTTACTTTATGTTTTCAAACTGAGTTTTTTTAAAAATAACTATTAAATTTTCTTCATGGCTGATGGCAATGATTCGTTTCTATATAATTTATAATGTTTGCAATTACACTAAACTTTTATAATGTTATTCACTGAAAGTTGTAATTACATCAGACGCATTGTTTACACAGCGAAGTAAAGTTTCTTATCACGAAATGCCGCCGCAGACGAATCTACTGGGACACCATTGATTTACCGTCCTCATTTCGTCCAGTACAGAATGAGGTCAGGCCATATTCACCGCTTTCATTTTCCACGTTGTAGTCCGTGCTTAGGGTTTCACTAAGGAAAATCACTTTTAATTAAAAGTACAATAAAAATAAAAATAAACATAGAATATTTAATATAAAACTAATATTAAAATAATAATTATTATTAAATAATAATAATAATAATAATAATAATAATAATAATAATATAAGGGCCTGTTTATATTCTATATTGGATATTTATATATAATATTGTTACGACGGTCTACTCGATCGTCGTAGGTACAGTGGAAAACAAAATATAAGACACCAATTAAGTCACTAATCACCAGCTTTAATTTCCACAATTAAACAGTTCGTAATTAACAACACTGTCTGTTACAACAAATCAAGTAACAATTATTCATACGCAATAAAATGTCAACTAATATAAAAACACAATTCGATTACAATATACCTCCCAATTATAAGTCAAAACACTTGAACGCACAGAGTAATATCGCTTGTAATCGCCCGACGATAACTGAAAACTAAGCAGCAGTGGTATGGGCTATTTATAGTCTACTGTGTTCCATAACATGCGTCCTTAACAAGCCATCGAAAATTCTAGAGGACACTTCAGCGCGACCTTCGCAGAAATAAACACTGTTGTGCTAATTGAGATGCTTCCAGAACGTACGAGACGTGCCGCATTACGTAACACTGCCTCACATGTCAAGTGTCACGTAGGCATTACAGCTGCGGGATCGTTCTCCAATGGACCAGAACGTTGCGTAATGGCGTAACACTTTTTCTGCATTACGTAACAATGTTTATTACATGTCATTTATATAAAATATAATTATAATATTTTCTAATATGATATTATTGAATAATAATAATGTTGTCAAAATTATCATACTATGATTATTATAATTACGATATTACAGCCACCACGATTTTTGTATTTTTAAGAAAATATATGAGCCTGCACCTTATTAGAGCTGTAAATAAACAAGATGTGAAAGCGTAAAATCTGCCACATTTATTTTTGCGGTACTTATTGGATAGTAAACAATGGAAAGAGACTTTGTACGTCGGAAATATTCGCGGAATTCTTGAGTAACGCAAACCTGACGAAAGGGAAACAAAACTACAGTCAAAGGTACAGGTCGGTGTTTGATCACGTGAAACATTATTTACTCCAAGACGTAAATGAAACAGTTATTTTTGTTTTTTATATGCTTAACTAAGCATATACGTCATTAGTCAACGATTCGTACTTGTTACCGTGCGTAGCTATTGTTGCAGCAGCACCTTTGCTATCGAGAAAGGAATGTGGTGACGTATCCCATTCAACTGCAAGCATCACTGTAATACTACACATTCAAAATACGTTTAACACAGTTTCGGTGTGACTTGTCTGTCTCTCACACTGTATTTCTTGTAGCGAATAAGAAAACACACTTTAACAAAATATTCAACAAATTACACTGACATATAATGTACGAACGCTCAATCTAATACGCACACATTAAATACGTCTTCTGAACGTCTGAACAATGTTTACAGGACCAGTAATACCGCACCAACAGAAGCACGCACTGTCATTCAGTAGACCCCCACCCCCGCTCCTCAGGCATCTCAGCAGCAAAACTGATGCGCGTACAGTACATGTTCATTATAAAAAATTGTCATGTGTTTGAGTTATATTCGTAAAGAAATAAATCTTAAACACCTCCATATTTCTACAAGTTAGGTACTGCACGAACACAAGCTGTGCTACCAAGACGCCTGAAGAGCGGGGGGGGGTCTACTGAATGATAACGCGTGCTTCTGTTGGTACGGTATTACTGGTTCTGTAAACATTGTTCAGTATGTTTTGCATAATGGCAATATGCAATTAGATTTACCGTGCGAGAGCCAGTGTTACAATCAACGTATTTTAAATGTGTAGTAGTACCGCGATACGTGCAGTGGAATGCCAAACGTCACCGCATTCCTTGTTGGTTTGCAAAGCTTAACACATGATAGTATGTCTATATAGTACATTATTATTTAATCTTCAAGTTTATTCTTCAAAAATAAAACTGAATTTTGAGATGATGTATCATTGTAATGGTTGTCGTTTTGCTGATGCTAACAAGTGCTACAGCTTATTCAGGTGCCTTGTACATACACGTAGTTGTATTTGCGTAGTATTAACTAATTATAGGGGCTTATGTGTACTCCGTATGTCTGGTATAATCACTTTTGGATACGTCTTGCATTCGGATATGCATTGGTTGATTACATTCAGCTACGTCTGGAAAATATCATTGGGACATATTTAGACCTTAATCATCTAATCATTATATATATAATAGGGTTGCTACAGCTAGTGGCGTCTCCCTTCCTTCAACCTGGCTTTCCAATTCTCCCGATGTTCCCATTGTCCTTCCTCAAGTCCTATACGTTGCATAGATTCATCCACTTCGTCCTTCCAAGATGTTCTCGGTCTTCCCTTTTTTCTACTTCCTAATGGACTCCATTCCGTCACTTTGTTGATCCACCTATTTTGGGCTCTCCGGACATGACCGTACCACACCAATCTTTTTCTTCGATTTAGTCAATTACACTTCTTTCCATTCCCATTCTTCTTCTGATCTCCTCGTTTGTTATTCGGTCTGCTCTCGTTATTCCACAGCACCTCCTCCAATATTCCATCTCCGTTGCAAGAATCTTTCTTTCATTCTTTTTGTTAATAACCCATACTTCCGCTGCATAGCCTACATCACAATGCTTTGGACTATGGTCTGATATATCATTTTTTTGGTGCTTTTTCTAATCTTTTTGTCCCATATAACACTGTGTAATTGTCTAATCCCTGTTCTAGTCTGCCCTAATCTACTTTTTATTTCCTCTTCCGTTGTGCCTTGTTTACTCAGTGTGAATCCTAGGTACTTGAATTTGTCTGTTCCTCTAAATTTTAACATTTTCGTTTACTTCTAAATCTGTTGTTTCTTCATCTCTAATTGCCAAGTATTCAGTCTTTTTTATGTTTATTTACAATACCATCTTTGTGTATTCTTCATTCAGCTTTCTGACCATGTAGCTCATTACATTCTACATTAATGAACTACATTAATCATTCTACGCCTAAAAATTGATACGAACTAAAACTTGGAAATGTCAATGTATGATGCAAAAATAATCGACAGGAATAATTTGTAGAAAAGTAAATACAAAATTACACAAAGGTTTTGTAAAATATATAAAAACCTTTGTATTAATATGTTTCACCAAGTGCCCAACGAGTCATCAATTAATATCGTGACAAAATTACACTGTCAGCCGGGGGACCTAAAGTAACATTTATAAACGATTGCTGCTACATGTAACTTTTGTGACATATTCAACTGTTACATGTAAGCAATGGTAACATAAAAACTATATAAATATTATCAGAAGATAAATTAGTTTGTAATATTATGTTTGCTTTTAGAAGATGGAAGACAAGATTAAACTAACAAGTAATACAGACAAGCCTATACAGACAGACATAATGAAAGAGGTGAAGACGGAAGTTAATGATTTTTGTATAATCAAACACAAAACTGCTGTTACTTGAATATTATTCCCTTTGTTTCGCATTGTACGCGTCGTTTATTTGGCTTTCCTCATCCTTCCAAGCGAAGGATTTTGTTTAAATGGGTTATAATAACACCGAAAGGGTTGGAACGCAAATTCACAGTAGCAGCGGTACACGGTGGGAAGTTTATGGTTTGCCGGGGTGCTGGGGAGGTCTAAGTACCAGTTAAGAGCTTAGCTGTAACCCGTCCGTACCTGATGGCAAATTCGCAACTTGAATATTTTACGGCCGTTCCTTCATAACGTTCACTACTGGAAACCTGCGGCCCGTTTTCCATGCTTCACGTTTATGTACTTTTAAACTTGCTTATGCTGAAAAAATAATCATTGAATTATTACATAATAATCATCATCTTCTTAACGGTTTTGGGCTTTAGCGGCTTGTTCTTATTCCACAGTCCATTTTTTTCTTAGGTCTACCAATTTCACTTCTGCCTCTAGGGCTGTAATCTTTCCCAATTCTACTTTCTTCCATTCTAACGATGTGTTGAATTAACTTTCTTCTGTATTCCTTAAGCGAAAATATCTAAATCCCTTCTTATCTCTTCATTACTTATATGATCTCGTCTATTACACCTTTTAATTGATCTCAGAAATTTCATTTCTGCTGTTTGTATCTTCTGTTCATCTTTTCCTTTATGACGCAAGTTTCAGAACCGTATTGCATTTCAGAACCAATTGTATTGCCATTGTTTTATACAATTTTATTTAGGTTTCTTTTCTACATTTATTTCCCAATGTTTTTTTTCAAATTGTTCCACATATTCTTGTGAAATTCAGCACTTTATTTTCTACATCTCCACGTTGATCATAAGTAATGTCATGTCCAAGATAGTTGAAATGTCTTACTTATTCTATACATGTGTTATTATTAGATAATATATTGAGTATTCGTGACTACACAAGCAATTTATCCTGAGTCCTTTTCATCTGTTTTATCGACTTTCTTTACACCACCGTTATACTGTATTAATTGTTCGATATTTTTTTTCTTATTGTGCTAATTGTGCTGCTTATAGGTTATTTTGCAATAAAATTACTCAGCTATTTTAATTTGACTGAAACAGGTAGACACGCATAGCTAAAGAAGCACTGGGTCAAATAAACTTTCAGTGATGTGATTCTTACACACCTCACATGCATATTCCTAAATGTAAGGCTGAAAGTGTTAAAACCGAGACAATGGTTTAATTCAGTCCCAGGTTTCTTGATTATATATAACTTATTTACTTAACGTCAAGTTATACAGTCTAGAGACGTCCAAATAGAGACCAACATAGGGGAGAAACGATTCATCACGTGCAAAGATAAAACGGGAAACTCCTTTTGACTCAATTATTTGATTTTAATCAATCGGCTAATCACGATTGCTTCCAGAGTAAATCGTAAACTTTGAAAAATATTCGTCAATTTATTTGCGTATTCTGTGTACTACAAGTGAGCATTTAGTGAATGATTGAGACTTAAACCTACCACTTGGAGAGACATACTAAAATAACAAAATAATTCTCTTTGAAAAAATTTTAAATTTTCATTGTAACAATCATGTAGTCCTACACAAAGGTCAGATTAAATTTAAATTATAAGTACAGTAACAGAAAGTGATTTATCTTAATATAATTACTAAATTCTACATTACTAACTATTGCCAATATCTCCTGTCGTTGCAGTTTTCTTCGGTTAGACCTCGTACACTCATTGATCTCCTTGCACCCTGTATCCATGTTACTTTTGGACTTCCCCTTTTTCTGTTTTCCTGTGGTATCCATTTCATCACTCTCTTTTGCAACCTCTCCTCCCCCACTCTCTGCACATGCCCATACCAAATTAATTGTTTTTCTCGATGTGTTCTAAAACGGTTTCTTTTATATTCATTTGTTGCTTTATTGTTTCGTTTCTGACCCGGTCTATTTTTGATGTTCTACATATTCTTCTTAAGGCGTCCATTTCTGTGGCTTCTATCTTTCATTTCAGATGTTCTTTCATTCTCCATGTCTCAGACCCATATACTAATCTGCTCTTAATCATTGTGTTGTATATTCTCATTTTTTTTTTGTTTTCCTATTTCGGCGCTCCACAGTATTCCATTTAGAGACTTAATTATTGTTCTTGGTTTGTTTACTCTACACTTTATTTCTGTATCGTTTGTCCCTTCCTTGTTAAAATTTATTCTCAGATATTTGTAATTCTCACAGTTTGCTACAATTTCACCGCTTTCCAATACTATGTCGGTCGTGTCCTCTCCTATACACAAATATTGTGTTTTTTCCACATTCAACTGTAGACCATGTTTTCCGTAATCTTCCTTCAGTTTGCGTGCCATGTATTCTAAGTCATCTGTGTCATTTGCGCATATTACTTGATCATCTGCAAACTGAAATGTACATAGACAGGTGTAATCGTCGATTTGGATGCCCATTCCACTGCATTTCTTTTTCCAGGTTGCTAAAACTTTGGCGACATATATTTTAAAAAGTGTTGAGGAAATGCAGCATCCTTATCGCAGGCATTTGTTGACTGTAAAGGGTTTTGATATTTTATTTTTTAATTTCACTGCAGATTTCATGTTATTGTATAAGTTTTGGACACCCTTTACGAGGGTATGATTTATGTTGGTATTTTGAAGCACTTTCCATAGTTTTGATATTGGTATGTTGTCATAGGCTTTTTGTAAGTCTCTAAACGTTAAGTATATTGGTTTATTTCTTTCTATTTTCTTCTTTTGCCGGGATTTGAATTTTCCAGGCGTGATTTGAAAGATCTGTGCCGCCAAAACGCGTGGCTGCTGGGTGGCACAGCTCACGTGATTAGTAAGGTCGCGTCTGCGCCACGGCGACGCGATCTAGTAAGCCAGTCAACCTTGTCAGCTGATTGCGGGACGCGACTGTTACAATACAGTTTACCAAAGGTTAGCTTCTACAATCCGCAACAGGTAGAATTTCTGTACCATGGTGGGTTCGCAGAATGAGTGGTTCTCTCTCATTTCGTCTTCAACCTTCCAACAGGGTGCACTGATCTAACGGTCCAGGGGAGTACCAACTTATGTACCTAGTTGCATCTTAACATGACTTCGTGATCTAGTAAAGGGTTTTCAGGTGAACTCAATCATTTTGTTCGATGTTAATTTAATGAGGGGTATGTGTGTTATATTTTTGTGTGTGTGTGTGATCCAAATGTGAAAAGCCATTTTATTGCAATACCTTTCTATTGTAAATTAAATTACCGTTACTTCCAGTCTGGGAGCACGTGGCTAGTTTGCATTTAACTGTAGAAGTAAATGTTACAAAAATAGTAAACGTGATGTTCAAACAATATGAGGAATTTTCAAGTTTCTTATTACACAGAACAGTATAATGTATTGGTAATAACAGAGTAGTATTGTTGGTTCTATTCAATGAGAAATTATGTTCATCATGTTTTGGCCATATGTATTCTAGTAAATTCAGCAAATATGTGTAGTTCATTTGATCTCTTAAAATTGTATTTTGCAGTTACTAGTTATTTTGAATCTTTTTTGCTACTGCTTTTGTGACCCCTCTAAATAAAAGTTTGATATGTTAAGATAACCAAACCTTGGTGAGTAGGGTAAAACAGATATATATATATATATTTCTCAAACAAATGTAAACTTATATTAAGGTAATGTAATAAAACAAATTTCCAGATTATGATGTGTATTAGTATAATAAGAGCAACTAGATTGTTGATAAAGATTGTGACAGTGTGTGTGTGTGGTGTCTGTGTTCCGAGGCGAGAGAATGTAGTGGTAGCTGTATTCTATGACGGTTAATCTGCAAAAACGTTATAGGATCCCCGCACAGCCGGGAGAGATCGGATTGCGAAGATGGTGAGAACGACATCCGTCACCATCTGCAGAGCAGTGTAGCACGAAGCTTCCCGAAGCCGTCAGGTACAGAAATACTACGCCTACAGAGCCCCAAGAAACATCTGCCCAGAATGAACTAGCTGGAACTTCTGGACTCTTCATGCGCCACCATCAACACTAACACTGGTCTACGGAATATCATGTCAGTTCTTCAAAGTGGGAGCATTCCAATTACTAAAACAGTCGACAACAACTCCACCGGTTTTGTCTAACTGTCTAGCTGACATTTTATATCAATGTAAAGACATGCTCTTAAGGGTACCAGAAGCCCAGTTAAACGTTTGACATAATTTAAATTTGCAATGTAAATCAAACTAAGATTCAATCTTTTGAAGGCTGCAATTAAACTTTTTACATAATTTAAATTGGAAATGTAAATCAAACTAGAGTTCAATCTTTTGAAGGCTGTAACTAAAATAGGACTAATAAAAATTGTTACTGGTTACAAGAGTATTTTATTGCAAGTCCTGTCAATCTGGGCTCCAGCACATTTTCGCTTCGTCTAGGCCAGATGGTCTAGTTTTAAATTTTACGTAACAGCCTAAGTGGTCGTTACATTCTCTATAACTGTATAGCTTTAAAACGCAAAAAAAGCCTAATGGTAGCCTCGGAAAAATAGCATATATTATTTATATAATTTAAGTAAGGAAATGAGTACTCAATATTTTTGAATCTACTGTCTCGATAACTGCAAACTCTGTCTCACATTAGAAGAAGAAGAAATCAATTGTTAGTTGATAGTGTAAGCATATACGAAGTTGTAACACAATGTGCTTGGGTAGACTGCGAAGACATTTTCGCGTTAAGCAAAAGCCGCGTTTGCGAAAGTAGGCCTACATCACGCGTTTTTCTCTTTGTGTCTGTAGTTGCTTTACAGGGTTTTGTACCACGGATAAAGCAAATCCATTAGCACGTCCTTCAGTGAGTCGCCGTCATTCACAACTACTTTAGATTTCCTTTTGCTCATACAAATATCACATGTGTGCTTACACGCCACATACATTATTCAGTTTTTAGTCTCATTACACATTCGTCGCAGAAAATTTGCTTCTAAACGGGAAAATCTTTTCATTTTCTGTTGTTTAAGCTCTCACGGCAGGTGACATCATTATCTAAATTATTATCTGGGCTCTAAGGCCGTGGTCTTCTGAAATTTTCATGCTGATTGAAATAAAAAAATGAAATGATTACGTTTCAAAAACGTAAATAAAAAAAAAATAAAATAAACGTAGTAAACGTAGTAAATAAAATAAATGATTGCGTTTCAAAAACGTAAATAAAAAAATAAAATAAACGTAGTAACGTAGTAAATAAAATAAATGATTGCGTTTCAAAAACGTAAATAAAAAAAATAAAATAAATGATTGCGTTTCAAAAACGTAAATAAAAAAAATAAAATAAACGTAGTAACGTAGTAAATAAAATAAATGATTGCGTTTCAAAAACGTAAATAAAAAAAATAAAATAAACGTAGTAACGTAGTAAATAAAATAAAGATTGCGTTTCAAAAACGTAAATAAAAAAAATAAAATAAACGTAGTAACGTAGTAAATAAAATAAACGATTGCGTTTCAAAAACGTAAATAAAAAAAAAATAAAATAAACGTAGTAACGTAGTAAATAAAATAAATGATTGCGTTTCAAAAACGTAAATAAAAAAAATAAAATAAATGATTGCGTTTCAAAAACGTAAATAAAAAAATAAAATAAACGTAGTAACGTAGTAAATAAAATAAATGATTGCGTTTCAAAAACGTAAATAAAAAAATAAAATAAACGTAGTAACGTAGTAAATAAAATAAAGATTGCGTTTCAAAAACGTAAATAAAAAAAATAAAATAAACGTAGTAACGTAGTAAATAAAATAAACGATTGCGTTTCAAAAACGTAAATAAAAAAAAAATAAAATAAACGTAGTAACGTAGTAAATAAAATAAACGATTGCGTTTCAAAAACGTAAATAAAAAAAAATAAAATAAACGTAGTAACGTAGTAAATAAAATAAATGATTGCGTTTGGTATTATAATCAGACGTTTCGGCCTCACCTCTGGAGGCCATCTTCAGTGAAAGATATTCGAAACGACTGACAAGATGTGCGTCAGTAAACCACAGTATTATGGCAAAGGCTGACTTTTCATTTTGTCGATTTTCACCGTTTTATTAATTTTCTGTAGGCTATAGCTTACACATCTCAATAAGATGGGGTCATTTATTAAGAAACGATCGTTCTGTAGAGTCCAGTAGCGCCAATCCGTTTTCCGGTAGTGCAGCTTCCTTTTGAAAACATCACTTTTAGGACACATTTTTGTCCCTTGTATACCATCAATTTCCTCACGGGACTCTTATTCCTTGCACAAAACATCTTTGTACATGTTACCTGTTACGTGTGACTTGCACAAACTTGCAGTAATTAAATAATACTCCAGGCGGGGGGCATGCGGTCACGAAATGGAAATAATTTTAGAGAATTATAGCGTTGCGTGGTCGTCTCCGATTTTGTTATTTATTTTAGTAAGTTGACGGCAATGCTTTTGTTCGACGGAATTCATGCATGATTAAATATAATACACGAATTAGTAGTTCAAAACATTCTTACAATATCTCTGTACACGTTGTACAGAGAAAAACTAATTTATACCTGTATAACAATCATACTCTTTGGTAAAATGTATTGTTACGACTGTCTATTTGATCGTCGTATGCTACAGTGGAAATAAAGTACAAGACACCAATTAAGTCACTAATCACCAGCTTTAATTATTATAATATTAAACAGTTTGTAATCAACAAGATAGTCTCTTACAAATTAAAATTGTTCACACGCAATAATAATGTCAACTAATATGAAACACAATTGTGTTACAATTGTCCCGCACAATTATAAAAACACATAACACTTCGCCACAATACAACGAACCGCACTCGGATCGATCGCAACTCATTCTGAAACTGATCGTCGCTGAGTACTTGTATTTATACCCCGTTGAGATACCAGAATATTCCATATTACGCGTCAAGAACGCTACTAGAAAACACCAGAACGTAATTGATTGCGGTCTTGCACACAGCGCGCGCGGACCGGTGAAATCTGGATCAGTCTCGGCTACGGACGCGAGGCAAGTTTCACGTAATTGTCCTTCATCTCAAATAGGTTTGTTTTTGAGATGAGTAAGTGTCCTTCACATTTTGATAGGTTTAGTGAATGCAACATCACATGCAGCTGTTTTCACGTTTGGAGTTCTTATTTAACATGTTTGTCCATAACCTTGAAGTTCTTATTTAACATGTTGTCCATAACCTGTAGCTCAGATAAACAGATCACTGATAACCAAAGCAGCTCTAATACATTGCTGAAGTGTATGCAAAAAGGATGCAAGAATGTGCATTTCACAACTATCTTCGGCAACATCACGGGATTCAATTACAAAATTGAGATAGTTTTTTCCACATTGTGGAATCCACCGACTTATTCATAATATTTTATAATTTTGATTTTTGTATATAATTTTGATTTACCAATAATTTCCTTTAACACAGGCTGCCTCTGTGGAATGATGAAAAATAAGGATTTCGAGTCACATCAAGAGAGTAGCGGGTCTCTTGAACTTCAAAAGCTCTGGATACTACCAGACCTAAATAGGCGTGACTGTTAAGTCGGTCCTTCGGTAATTAGTCTTATAAAAAAGTACAATTTATATTGGTTCGCTCGAATAAGGCCTACATGAGCATTCAAGAAAAAAAGGTTAAAATAGAATTGTTTATGTTACCTCAACAACCTAAAGGAGGCTACATAAAAAACTAACGTTAGGAATGAAATGCTCAGCTCTACGTTGAAAATAACACCAGCAACTGCCTAATCGATTTTAGAAATAAATCGTACATTTTTACCGTTCTAGTTAATATTTAACCCAGGAATATTTGTTGCTGTAAAAATTATATTTTCTTTAAATCTTTTAAAATCTGTAATGAAATGTAATGATGCATTTTGAGTTACTGATTTTACTTCCATGTTCCATAAGGAAATGGAAGTATGGTGATGGCGAAAAAAATCGTATTCGAGATAATTGCAGATTCTGATTGTACTACCCTCAAAACATGAAAAAAAGTCATTTTTCGAAAAGTGTGTGTGTGTGTGTGTGTGTGTGTGTGTGTGTGTGTGTGTGTGTGTGTGTGTGTGTGTCTGTCTGTCTGTCTGTGTGTAGATTTTTTTCAATGGCAAACGATAAGAGCCGCGAATTCAAACAGAATCAAATAATTTTTTGCATACAGGCCCTGAATTGTAGAGTACTCAAGACCTATTGTTTTTGGTGAAGATCGGTTAAGGGAAAGGGGTAGTTTACCTGCAACGTTCTATGTTTTAACAAGGGTAATTTTTTCTATGACGAACGATAACTGCCGTAAATTCAAACAGAATCAAATAAGGTTTTTTATACCTCCCTGAATTACAGAGAACTCAAGGTCTGTTGATTTTAGTGAAGATTGGTTAAGAGAAAAGGGTAGTTTACCGGCAACGTTTTATATTTTAACAAGGGTAATTTGTCTTATGACGAATGATAACTGCCGCACATTCAAACAGATCAAATACTTTTTGCATACGTTCCTGAATTGTTAAGTACACAAGGTCTGTTCATTTTGGTGAATATCGGTTAAGGGAAAGGGGTAGTTTACCTGAAACATTTTATGTTTTAACAACGGTAATTTTTTCTATGACGAACGATAACTGCCGCACATTCAAACAGAATCAAATATTTTTTTGTGTACGTTCCTGAATTGTAAAGGAATGAAGGCTTATTGACTTTGGTGAAGATCGGTTAAGGGAAAGGGGTAGTTTACCTGCCACGTTTTATTTATGTGTGTACTACGTTATTGGAAACAAAGAAGTGGTTTTATTAAAATTCCATCCCGGGTTGTTTGGGTGTGGTAAATCTTTTCCACAAAACCAGACGTTTCGGCAATGCCATCGACTGCCATCATCAGTGAAAATCGAGTCCACTAACGTGAAGTGGTAGTCCTATACCTTAGTGAACACAGTACTGTAGTTAAGGCTGAAGAAAGAAGTAGTTTCTATGGAAAAGTTTCATTTCGAAAAAGGTTTTTAATATAAATCTTAGAACATGGAAGTCATGTATGGTTATCCATACCGATTTTTTAAATATCCCTGTAGGTTTATTTTTTTACTTCTTTAGGTTACGAACAAAAACTATTGTGCTTTGACGTATGCAGTTTCACAAAAAAATCATATTAGTTTAATATTTTTATTACAATTTATTGTTTTGTTTTGACCCGATATGTAAAAGCAGAGATATTAAATAAATTGCATGAATGACAAAAATTTACCCATTTTAAAAAAGTAAATCTTATATTCTATAATACGCAGAATATTTAGCAGATCCGTTGATTCATATGAAAAACACAGTCCGTTCCTGAGACTATTTAATTATTGGATTCTTTCAGTGTAACGTTATATTTTATGGAATTGTTATTTTATTAATACGATTTGAATGTATTGTTACAATGGTCTCACTGATCGTCGTAATGTACATTGGGAAAACAAATACAGACACCAACGAAGTCACTAATCATCAGCTGTAATTAATCACAAATATCAATTTGTAATCAACAAGTTATTCAACAAGGTCATACTTGTACAACAATTCAACTTAAATTTCTCCACACGCAATAATAATGCGAACTAATAGAGTCCCGCACAACAATCACTTTTCACTAATAAGTACTTGTGACGCACTCTGTAAATCGCCCGACATAAACTGAACTGAAGTGACCGTCGCTAGATGCTCATATTTATACCCCGCTGAGATGCCAGAATAATCTGTCACTTTTTGGATGACGTGTTGAACAAGTGCCTACTAAAGGCGTCCTCGAATTCACTAGAAACAGTGTCAATGTCTGGCCTTGAACACAGTACGCCGACCAGTGCGGTCTGGAATAGACTCGATTGTTGACGCATGGTAATTGTCGTGTTATTGTCTCTCATCTCAAGTAGCAGCAATATGTACGCACACAAAAGTTATAGCTGGGCTCTGTTGGGATAGCCGAGAAACGTTCAGAACGACACTCTCTATTGTTCGAGAACGTTCTGTAATTGTGTAACAGTATTTTATTGGTAAGTACTATCAGCAGTTCACCTTTGCAACCGAACAATGAATGTGGTGACGTATGCCATTCCACTGCACGCATCACTGTAATACTACAAATTTAAAATACTACGTTTAACACAGTTTCGGTATTATTTGACTGTCTCTCACAAGGTATTTCTTGTAGCGAATAAAAAAAAAAAAAACACTTTAACAAAATATTCAATAAATTACGCTTGCATATTGTAACACAACAGAAATGCTAGCATCCATGTTACATAAAATAAGGTTCACAGAATAATAAACAAGTCAATATTTAACCCCATAATAGAACAAAGATCCAATAATTACAATTATAATCATAGACAAAATTAAATAAGGTAGTGTTAACTAGAATAAACGAACCTGTAAGATAAATAATAGCTGATGATATATGTTTAATGAAAAGCAAACAAAAAAATGAAACAATGATTTAATTTATAGTAATAACAAATAAGAATTTTGAGTTAAGAAGTATTATTTTATGACAAAAATGTTATGATGAAGTTTATGTTATGTTATACCAAATATGTGTTGAGTTAATGAAAGATAATGAAACAAGTTGTATTATTCAATGACTGTTGTAAAATGAAGTGTGAAGCAGCTAATCAATGTTCATAAATTCGAATTTTATTATATGTGATCAATAGATCAAGATAAAATTGTTATTAGATATAGAAAAATAATTGTTTATATAAATGTTAATAATTAAGATTTGATTGTATGTATGAATTTATGGAAAAGGGGCTATAGATGTTTAACAGTTATAAACACAGGTAGATCAGTTTACAATAAAAGGCCTAACAGGCAAAACTACTATACAAACACTCATAACATAAAGGTTAGGTGCATCAATTAATAATAATTAATAAATACTATTTGAAGAGCTAGAAAAAACATTAAATTAATAATGATATATAATAAAATTTATACAAATTATAATAATACCATAAGGTCATAATATCGATTAGTAACATATAATATCGAAAGTGGATTAAATATAAAAAAAGGAAAAAAAACCGGCTTATATCAAAAAACCAGTAGAATATGTGTATAAAATAATAAACCAACCATCGGTAAAGTTACATTCCGATAGGATAGCAAATTGATAAAGTATAGACAAAAAATATATGAAATAAACACTATATATTCAAAACATGTGGAAGGAAGAAATTATTATGTGTTGCTAGGGACGACAAAAGGAGAAGAAGTTGTTGATTTTAGACAAGAATTGCTGGGATGAACTGAATATGATGAGATTAAAAAACCCAAGAATAATCTATTTAATCGTAATATTATAAATTATCAGATACGATTATAAAATACAAGATTCTAATGACAATATTTACGTCTATCACCAATACAGATTAACCAAATAACACTACAATATGAAATAATAATAGATAGTAAATAACTGAAGTCTACAAGAAAGAACTTGGACTGTCCCATATCCGAAGGGAATTGATGAGATATTAATCAAATAGAAAGAATTAACAATAACACAATTAATAATATTCACTACACCAGAAATTATAACCTTTCAAATACACGGAACAACACTAATTGCTTCAACCGAAAGAAGAACTTATTTGGATCCTGGCGGTGCAGAAGAAACATCAATCGGGCTGTAAAACAATCCGGAGAGCTGTATTTCCGAAGTGGGCAGGACAAGAATTACTTTTATTAAACCGAAGAAAGAAAACCGTACTGCATAATCGTCCAGAACAGTAAATTTAGCGATCAACCGCCTACACGATTTGTTTCGTTCTAGTCTGGTAAATTATATTATATTAATTATACTAACTACACAACACTTCAATTTTGTAAATCTTGCATTCTTATTTATATATTTTTAATCTTCCCCACAGTTACAAGAACCTTCACACCCTGAATTAAATTAAATACAAATCAAAACACACTAAATAACTAAAGATAAATAAAGGATTAGAATAATCAACAATCGATTCATGAAGTCTATAGCCCAAGCATATGTTAATTAGAACATATCTTATTCGATGTGAATTAAGTAAATAAATAAAGAACCTTTATATATTTGTCAAATCTTGTTATTTGGAGTATGGTTTAATGAGCTGGGAACAAAAAAGTAACTGAATAAGTATAGAGTAAATGGTTAATATAAACATCGAAATAACCTATAAGTTTCGTTGAGCCGATACTACAGCGCTTATAGCGGAATTATCTGACACCAAAGAGGGAGCGTAAAATTACAAAATTAGACAGAACTCTCTTCAAGGTATAATAGGGTTGGATGAAATTGTAGAATAACGCTTAAGTTGTTTAAGTTTTAGGCACACTAACACCGATATTTATTAACGAGCTAAGTTAATATTAATTAATCACATCAATATATCCCACAACTCCAAATATCTCCGAGATTTACATAATTAAAGTAATTCAAAACAAATTGACAAACCCAACAGTGGGAATTTAAACCGTACGTACTCGATTTATTACAATATAATGTACGAACGTTCAATCTAATACGTACATAAAATTACAACTAAATACGTCTGAACAATGTTTACAGAACCAGTAATACCTCACCAACACAAGCACGCACTATCATTCAGTAGACCTCCCGCTCCTCAGGCGTCTCGTCAGCAAAACTGGTGTGCGTACAGTACATATGATAGTAGATAGGTTTTATATTAAAAGCAAGAAAAGTGAATTACTGACGGGAGAATGAAACTACTTGAAAGTTGTATGATTCGAACGTAGCAACAATTCATGGTGTTACAGAAGAGTCTCTACATTTTTTTTTGTATTTGTCCCTTTGAAAGGTTTTCAGATCAGCACTAAGATAAATTACACGACTACAGTGATTAAATTCCCAAAGTACGAAATCTAACAGCCACAACAAAAGAAGACAAAGGAAAATGTGTTCAACGGAGCGAACACTGCACAGCGGTCAGTAAGGATGATAAACGACACTGACAGTTGTCACTAATGGAACAAGTACGTTGACATTGAGACTGCCCAGCGTCTGCGACGTAATCCGATAGCGAGAAGAAATAATAAAGATTGTGAAACTTTCGAAAGAAAATTGTTTGTAACGGTTTAAGTTTACATGAGAACGTAAAATTTGTTTTAAAAATGGTCACAGACATAATAGCCGGGATGTATGTTTTCTAAGAAAATTATTAAAATTTTATAAATTTAGGTTTAAGGTTCTGATAATCGAATTATTACCTTGGAAGAAAAAGCAATAACTAAAATTACCAATTTTTGGTTTGTCAACTCGAAGGCAAAATGTATCTAAATGCAAGTGGTATTTAACATTTTAACTGAAAATTTAAACAAGGACGCTAAAAAAGGTTGAGACTCTAACCGCCAATGCATCATGAGGAAAACATGTTTTTTGTACGCGTTACTCAATGCTTTTAATTTTTTTTTTTATTATTTGAGTAGAATAAACAGATAAATTTAGTTTTATGAAGTACGTTCTTCCCATGGAAACATTAGACAGGGTTGTCAGACAAGGTCATGATCCCTCACCAGCATTTTTGTTTATAGTAATAGACTAAACTAAAAAGTTACATTGATTATATAATATTTATATAATATTGATTGCTAGAAAAAATCAGCAGATGAAAAGGGAAGATAAAAAAACCATTTGAGATTACCAAGAAATAGGGATTGGAATTAACATCATTAAAAACTAAACGCTGTCCAATGCTGACGAGCATAGTACTATAGTATGCTTTTTAGGATACGGAAATTAGTGAAGTGAATACATACTTATATACATCCCTCGGCGCTACGAGAAACATTTTCTCGGTGAATAAGAATTTGATTGGTTTAAAAAGTCGGGAAACATACCTTAATTCTGACATGGAGGAATATAATAATGCCGGAATACCTAGGATCATGTTTAATAGAACTGCCCAGGAGGAAATGTTATAAAACCTAGACAAAGACGTACAGGGTTGGAAAGAAAATGAGTAAAAACGTTTATGCAGCCGGCTGCTTATGAATGCTGAAGGTGCACAGAGAACGACTCCTTGGTGGAATTGAGAATTATACGAATGAAACACCTTTAGTGCATATTAAAGTCTTGTGATAGTTAATATGAATACGGATATTTAACTAGCTTTATTGTTTAGCTTATTTATTTGTAAATTAAATGATCGGAATTGATAAATACTGTGACGAAGAGCTTTATGCTTCTCGTTTTATTTGAAAAACACCTTTTACAGTTATTAAACATAATTTTTGATATTTTAGCCTTTCTCTGGTCTGTGTAGATCAGTATATAATTACGAGGAAATGACGGGGGGGTTTCTTCGTCTGGTTTTTGACTAATGTTGACCACTGTCACAACTGTTCTTTAGAAAATAATGTCTAACTGCCGTCAGTAACAAAAAAGCATTGCAGACCACCGGCGATGTGTGTGTGTGTATGGCTATGTGCGTCTGTTCCTAACGTAAAATTATCTCAGATTCGATACAGTGTTTTGAATTAATTTACATTAGCATAATAAATATAGGAATATGAAACACGGGAAGGACAGAATAAATTAATGTAGTAGTAGACCAAGAAAAAAGAAATCATAATAAAAAATTAAGTGAAACAGAATCCACACAAGTGACAGGAATCCTTTGCGGTTCTGCACATTTTGGTAACAGAAATCGCATGATTGGATGGCTATGTGGCTTAAATTTTGTTAGCCGATTATATTACTTATTTAAAAGTGGGATGACGTATGACGTTTTTAGAAGAAAAAAATGTATAATAAATTAGAAAAGCAAATTGATTATATATTCTGTTGAATTAACAGTCTAATATATTTCAATGCTGGAATGTATTAAAATATCTCAAATAAAATATTATCGTAATATCTGTGATGATTATATGAATACAGAAGATTAGAAAAGCACGTATGTTATAAAACAAATACCTAGGATGTAAGAGAATCTAATATCACGACCAACATTAATCGCTACCACAGTGCTATGATCCAATTAAATCAGCATTATCTCGAGACAAATTATAATTAAGGTAGGGCAGACTTAGAAAGTGATATAATTTTGTATGTCAGAATTATGATTAAGTTACTTTCTTTTTTTTCTGATAGTTCCTATCCGTTTTGGATGTTGGATATCATACAGACTATTTTAACTTTCTGTACTGCTGCAGGGAATAAGTCAGTTGTATTCATGCCAAATCAGATCCTTAAATTTCTCAGCCATGAGATTCTCGGTCACCCAACTCCTCTCTTTCCAAGTACTTTTCTCTATAGTATGGACTGCAATAAATACAATCTCTGTTCATTTCTCATGAGATGTCCCAGATACTGAAGTATTCTTATCTATTTATTGTAGGGTTGCTACAGCTAGTGGGGTCTCCCTTCCTTCAACCTGGCTTTCCAATTCTCCCGATGTTCCCATTGTCCTGCCTCAAGTCCTATACGTTGCATAGATTCATCCACTTCGTCCCTCCAAGATCTACTCGGTCTTCCCCTTTTTCTCCTTCTTAATGGACTCCATTCCGTCACTTTGTTGATCCACCTATTTTGGGCTCTCCGGACATGACCGTACCACACCAATCTTTTTTCTTCGATTTAGTCAATTACACTTCTTTCCGTTTCCATTCTTCTTCTGATCTCCTCGTTTGTTATTCGGTCTGCTCTCGTTATTCCACAGCACCTCCTCCAATATACCATCTCTGTTGCAAGAAACTTTCTTTCATTCTTTTTGTTAATAACCCATACTTCCGCTGCATACATCATAATGGTTTGGACTATGGTCTGATATATCATTGTTTTGGTGTTTTTCCTAATCTTTTTGTCCCATATAACACTGTGTAATTTTCTAATCCCTGTTCTAGTCTGCCCTAGTCTACTTTTTATTATCCCTAATCTAGTATTCTTATCTTCATTGTGTTAATAATTTCCCTTCCTTTCCTCATATTTCTAAGAAGTTCAAAATCAGCTATATGTGCGTCCATGAAATGCTCAGTATTCTACGGTAAAGCCACATTTTGAAAGTTTCCAATTTTTTTTGTTTTAACTTGCTTTAGTAGTGAAAAATACGTTTTTTTGTTGTTAGCAAGGATGACTATGCATTGGGAATAACAGCTTTTACTGTAATACTTTCAATCAGTGTGTCGGTTTTGGGTGACCACTTTTAAAATTATATTTTAAAAATTGAAAGTATGAAATATACGCAATTTACTATATGCTTAACTATTAACACTGTTAAACTTAGTAAGAACTAAATTTAACTGCCACGCTAAAATATCACTTGAACTAATTGACTTTTCGTTATAGCCAACCATCCTTCACTTTGTGAAAGAGTACTTCTCAGTATTTCTGAATACTTGTATATAAGAAAAGTGTAGTTATAGAAATTATTTATTTTTTTGTGAAAATTCTGTTAGGATTCAATACTGGACATAAAGAGACGAAATATAACATATGCATATTTGATGTATAGTTTATAAACTATAAACTATAAACAATATTGCTTTTCTCTAGAAATTAAGTTATGAGGTTACTTATACGAAAATAAACACTTTGTGACGTCTCCCTTGTTAAGACATTACAAAAGTCGGGAACCAGTTCAATTTGTTACCTGTTAATTGAACTAGCTGCCGTTGTTAGTAAACCTTACTTACTAACAAATTATAACACATTATTGCATAGGAATTAGTCAAGGATTGCATACATTTATTCACTCGCTGGGTGTTAGAAAAAACATCTCTTTATTATTATATTTAAATCTCATAGTTTACTTTACTTCTAAAAGAATTACTCTAGTAAATTCTGCATTTAATATTTTAAAAATTTTAAAGTCTTATTCCTTTTATCTCAAAAGTATTCATCTAGATATTGTTTTAAGTACCTCGGATCCGGGTCCCAACTTTGTTATGTTTTAATTTACCACAACTTTAACCAAATTATTTGAAGAATAATTTCGGTTGTAAATTATAGAATTACCTTACATTTAGATATCGTGATGTTACTACTACTTCATTACAGAAATTACAAATCTTATAAGTTATTCTTTAAATTATCAAAGTTCTTTACTGTTCTTTTGTTACTTCTCTTGTTGAAACAAATTTTTACAAATGTTATGTTTGGATATCACCTGAATTTAACATGAGGTTGCTGTGGGGTCCATGATGGTCATCTTCAGTCGTCTCCTAGGGTGCAATACACGGTTCCTCTTGATGCTCCATTAGGTTGATTGTTTCTGGTAGTCTCGTACTAGACGATCGGATTTTTGTACTAGAAGTTCATACTGTTGTCGTTTGAGTTTTCCACTTCTGGAGTCAGTCGTTCACATTTTACACCTTAATTACAGTTCTTATTTTTGCAGTACTAAAATATGGTAAGCAACATATCTTACCACTTCCGGTTTTTTTTTTTTTTTTTTTTTTTTTTTTTTTAAAGAGATGTGTCGGCTAAGTTTTCCTTTCCTTTTTTTTATTTATTTCTTCACACACACTACATTATATATTTTTATAATTTCCACGCTACATTGATCAAAACGAGATCACCACAAACTGGATAGAATCTTTTTAACGGTATACACCTATCTGTATATTGACAACACAGTACCGACATCTTTATATGTCGAAGTTCCTCCAGTTTATGTGCGCATAGTTTAGCGGCGAGGGGTCTGTAAGCTGGCGCGGTTTTACGCACTGAGAAAATAGTTCGTTCTTTTAAGTGGTATTAATTATTCGTTTATTAAATCGTAATACTTTACGTTACTTTTTGGTTAAGAATTAGGAATTTCCTTATTTATTTAGTACGTATTTTATTTAATTTACGTAATTATTATTATTAGCTAAATAACACCGTGCTTTGCGTGTTGGTACGGGACAATTTCAAGTTGATGCAGGAACCTAGGTATAGGTAAGGGGTGGATAATACTCTTACTTGTTGTAAGGCAAAATTTTTTTATTTGTGCGATTTAAACATTTTTTAAAATCGTCACAACTTACCTAAAAGTAGACAGCTACAAAAATAAACAGTTACCTATTTAAATTAATTTATTGTTATTTTATCTACGAGGGTCATTCAATAAGTAAACAAACAAACAAACACCTGTGGAGCAAAAACGTTTTATTCAATCAATACAATTTTTTTTACTTTTCAACGTAATGTCCAGCAACATCTATGCACTTGTCCCATCTCTTTACAAGCTTTTTTATTCCCTCAGCAAAGAATTCTTTACCTTGATGTCGAAGCCAGTTTTGGACTTTTTCCTTCACTTCTTCATTGCTGTTGAACTTGACACCACGCAAAGTCTCCTTGAGTGGGCCAAACAAGAAAAAGTCAGATGGGGCAAGATCAGGGGTATAAGGGGGATGAGGCAGGATCTCCCAACCTACTTTTTTTATTGTTTCGAGCGTCAGTTTTGCCGTGTGTGGGCGGGCATTATCGTGAAGAAGAATCACACCTTTCCTCTGCCATCCCGGACATTTCTTGTTCAATGCAGGCTTACCTTTGTTCACAATCATGTCAGAATAGTTCTGACTATTGATGGTACGCTGGTCTTGTAGGTAATCACAGAAAACTGGGCCTTGGGAGCTCCAAAAGATGGTTAACATCACCTTACCAGCCGATGGCTGGGTTTTGAATTTCTTTTTGGCGGATGAACTGGGATGCTTCCACTCCGTGCTTTGTCGCTTTGACTCAGGTTCAAAATAGTGAATCCAAGTTAGTAGTTCCAAATCCGAAAATCTTATAACAGAACACTGTTCTTCGAAAGTACTCTCCTCAAGAGGACACGCCATCGTAATTAAAACTGTGTTGGGTATGTTTATGCAATATATTATTGAACAGCTGATCAAAACTCACAACGACGTTGCCAGGTAACACTCCTGAAAGTTTCAACCAGCTGCTACAATTAATTTCTTTTCTACAACTGTTTGTCTGTTTACTTATTGAATGACCCTCGTATTTAAATGGCGTGTTACAAATCTTTATACAGAAGTTAGAAATTACAACAATTAAAGCGTTACTTTTGGAAATAAAGTAAAAACTGAGACGAAATAAAAAGGAAGGACGTTTTATTTTCGAAATTTTTGTGCACTCTTACGGTCACATTGCTTTTGGGTTTGATGTACGTTTTACTTATGTCGAGACCAAACGTGTCGCCCTCTCTATACCCAAATCTATCCTAGACTGGGAGGCGTTATCGAAACAAAACTGTGCTCAACTCATTAACAATGGTGTTCTTAAGATGAAATTCATGGAAGCTATGGATTGAAATAATGTGCTGTTATTTGTTAAACAAGTAAGAATAACAATAAGTTTTAAAGATGGAAAAATTAGGTAGGATCGGTCAGTGAGTATAACACAAACGTAGATTATTTGTGTCGACGTTTCGACAATATTTATTTTCATCATCAGGGCCTGTGTACGGACACAAGAAAAAATATCAAACACAGGATCAATTAATTGAACGAACGTGTGTGTGTGTGATAGAGATAGAGATAGAGTGAGTGAGAAAGGGAGTTGAGGCGGTTTTACACCAGCAAAATAATTACATACATTACAAAATTTTTCTTCTTCTCCTCTACAAGGATGAGATTATATAAACCTGTTCCGGCACCCACACCTATTCTACCAATGGCTTTATAGTTCAATGCCGCTTTCGGCAATCGATCTTCTGTCATCTTTTACAGATGATCCCACCATTGTCTTCTGTAAATTGAAATAATTTCATTTATGCCTTTTATTTCGGGTTCTGCTCTGATATATCCATTACTTATGCTGTCTTACAATGTATAATTTTAAATATTTCGAAGAAACTGCATTTCAGCACTCTGAATCTTGCCGCTTTCCTTTTTTGGCATGACCCATGCCTCAATCGCATAAATCAACGTGGGTATTGAAATTGTCTTTATAAAATTTAATCCGTGTTCTGTGTCTTGTTTTATTTCTAAGATTTCTATGAATCGTAACACAAATATTCGTAAATTTATTTATCTTCTCTCTTACATTATACTCAGATTCTTAGCTTACTGCACAGCCGAGATATTTGAAACAGTTCACTTGTTCTAAAGTGCTGTTATTTATAACTGCCTTAGTCCTCACTGGATATTTACCTTTAAAGGCAATGGCTTTGGTCTTTCTTACTGAAATTATCACTGAGTACTCTCTTGCCACTTCTCGTAATTGAAACATAGCTCTTTGTAAATCATTCTCCCTTACAAAATCGATCTACTTAAGTACATAGACAAAATTATAATACTCCAAAACATGATTAATACAGTATTCAAATTTATAATATTGATAATGCAATCATCCCTTAATTATATTTATTAATAATTATAGCGATAAACAATAAGTGTGATACTTTATTGTAATTAAAACATAATTAATAATAACGTAGAGTATTTAAAAACCTATTGTACTTTAGACAGAAGAGAGTCTGTGCGCTCGCAAGGTTTTTAAATTAAATTCGACTTAATAATTTAATCTGCGGACGATACGTGGATGACACAAACAACGACAACTGTAACGTGATATATCACCGAGTGGATTAAGCACTCATATTGCGTTCGGTAAACCATGTTGTTACAGATCAAGTGTTCAATTGTGTTTCACGCTTGCCAAACAAACTGTTACCCTTCCAGCAAAGCGTGGCAGATGAAAAAATTTGACACTGTTGAAAACAATTTTTAACATGATAATGTTTTTAGGCTGGGGGTCATTCCACAAAATCGTCATCGAAAAACGTAACGCTTCCACACTTCGATTCCCCAGAGTCTAGAAATTTGATATGTAAACGCATCAAGACAGAAATAATCCCTGCTGACATTGAGTTTAGCAAACGTTTTAGTGAGAATAAATTAGGTTTTACATGCTCTGTTTGTGATCGTCTGTGGTTTGGAAATGATTTACATAATCCACCAAACGTAATCCACATTATAGGCTACGTTTCAAAAGCCTAAAAACATTATCATGCTTCGATGTTTCGGTTTCGTCGAAATTCTTTGAATGCTTAGGTGCATAAATAGAGAGAGGGAGAGAGGGAGAGAGGGAGAGAGGGAGAGAGAGGGAGTTTTTTAGGCTGGGGGGGCATTCCACAAAAATGTAACGTCATCGAAAAATGTAACGCTTCCACACTTTCGATTCCCCACAGTCTAGGAATCTTCGGTCTCTTTCGTTTTAACATGATAATGTTTGTTATATAGTAAGTATATTTGTTATGTAGTAAATATTTGTTATATGCACATTATACGTTTCAAAAGCCTAAAAACATTATCATGCTTCGATGTTTCGGTTTCGTCGAAATATCTTTACATTTTTTCGTTACGTTTCGGTTTGTATTCGTTTCTTTATATTAATTTTTGCACAGCGTTCTGTGACGCTTCTCATATATGTCTTTTTCACCTGAACATTTGAATTACTATCTTGGGTATTACTTTTCACAGTTCTCCTAACTTTGCTGTTAATATTTCCTTTTAATTCCCTTAATTAACATAGTAAAAATAAAAATTTTCTTTAATATTCTTTGTTTTACCACATGCTGTAGGCTAATGTGTGTAGTATATGGACTATAAATATATCTTTACATTTTTGTGAGAACAGTTTTGTCTCACAAGACAACGTAGTGAACATACAAACTGAACAACAACGACCAGTATGTATGCAGAATACTCACAGTAAAACACATCATAGAGTAGACTACTTTTTATAGCCTTAAGTCGGAGATGCGGAATCAAAGGTGATCCTCAATCAGACCTCGCTGATAAGACGTTTTTGACAGAGAACTCTAAAGTTCTTAAAGGCAGTTTGTTTGATCAACCGGTTATAAGGCTGGGAGGTAGCCTAAACCAACAACAAATGAAGTCCATTTCGTCTTTCTGAGTACAAAGTATTGAAGGCTGTAAATAAGGGTTTAAGACTTAATACATCCGTTTTTTTAAACTTTATATGTGATCCTACAAATGAGTAATATTATCGGCTAACGAAATTAATACCATGTAGCCATGCAATTGAAATTACCAATGTGGAGATGTGCAGAACGGCAAGGATTCTCGTCAGTTGTATGGCTTCTGTTTCACTTAATATTTTGTTATGATTTGTTTTTTCTTTGGTCTACAATTAAATTTCTTTATACTGTCAGTCAGGGCTTGATTTCAGGGGGGAATGCGCCGGAACGGCGTTCCGGAACCTCTTGGATCCCAAAATAAATTACCGAAGAAATATATGAAAAGAAAAACTTAATCATTACAAAAATTTACTACTACTTTTTAAATTGTGCCTCTCATCAGCCCCACTATAAAACTGAACATTTTTCAAAATCAAACACCAGCACTAATCTTTATCTTAACTACTATCATTCAAAAAATGTCCCAATAACCTATGAAGAAAATGAAACAAAAAAACTTGCTTCAAAATTGAATCAATAGTAATAACTTCAAGTGAGTGTTAGAGGGCTGATTTCTGGCCATGATACAGCATTGAACACAAAGAGTAAGGAAAGGTCAAGAAACAAACAGTATGACGACACAATGATGAAAATATGGATTTTTTTATTATATGTCCGAACCACCGAAACCATCACTTAGAGTTTGATTGAGGCTCCCGGATGATGCCATCATGAGTGACATCTTTTCGATTGTCGTGCGGCTAACCTGACGATGAAGCTCTTTAGAAATATCTGTAAACTTTATTACTTCTTTAGTTGCAAGTTTATACGTATGTTGCATATTTTATAAGGCATTAAAAATGTAGACCTCCTTTGTAATAACCTGATGTAAACTTATACGGTAATGTAAAATATAAGTATACTTGTGTCTGTACAACTTTTGAATTGATGCGTTCCGGTACCTATACTTTTAGAAATCAACCACTGACTGTCAGTCTTGTTTTTCATATTCTTATATTCATTATGTTGATGTAAATTAATTCAACAAACTGTACTAAATCTGAGATAATTTTACGTTAGACACACACACACACACACACACACACACACACACACACACACACACACACACACACACACACACACACACACACACACACACACACACACACACACACACACACACACACACACACACACACACACACACACACACACACACACACACACACACACACACACACACACACACACACACACACACACACATCGCCGGTGGTCTGCAATACTTCATCGTTACTAACGGCAGTATACATTAATTTCTACAGAACAGTTGTCACAGTTGTCAACACTAGATGAAGCAAACGAGGAAATCCTTGTCATTTCCTCGTAATTAACTGATGATCAGAAACTAAAATATAGCTAAACAAGCAAACATAGTTCAGAAGCCCAACACTTACAAAAAATATTAACATATATATAATAATACAATCACTTTCTGCTACAGTTCGTTTCTTGATGTATTTAAAATATTTAAAATTTATATTTATTTTACCTCAAGATGTTATTTTTCCCTTATTTGGAACATGTTTCGAGGATGAAAACACAGGAGTTCTCGAAACATGTTCCAAATAAGGGGAAAATAACATCTTGAGGTAAAATAAATATAAATTTTTAAATAATAATAATAATAATAATAACAACAATAATTGTTAATATTGTCGGCGCCGTCATTATCATAATCATATCAAACAAATGTAAATAGAGCAATTATTTAGGAGCTGAATGTTAGTAAGTTTGCATATTACACAATCAACTAGGACAATTTCAGTAACCTAGTTTGGTGATACGCCGATTTTGTCATATTGTTATTGCTAATACAGTACGTGAAACATATACAGATGGTCAGATTACACATTACTGTGGTTAAGCAAAGCAAATTGGTGGAAAAACTCAACAACTGACAAATTGTAATTGTTTTTCTGACTGTCACTGTAAATACAGAATTATCAGTTGGTGAATTAAGAAATTATATGTAATCCCTTAAAAAAAGATCCTCTAAAAATAAAAATAAATTTTCTATTTCTTAAGCAATGCAACGAACCCTTTCTTAGCGGACCCTTAATATTACTAATTTAGTGGCTGATACTTACTTTCCTGCGGCTTGATAAAAACAAAGTGAGTTTTTCAGCTTCAAGATTGACTAAGACTGTAGATGTGAGTACTTGACATAACACTCTGGGGTAATAATGGAGTAGTACTGGGTACGTTTACAATTCCATGCCAAACAACTAACATTAGGCAGGGTATTTTATGTATAAAGTACACCTGTATAAACGTAAAATAAAACCATACGTTATCAAAAACCATATGTAACACATGTAATTATCGTTTATAAAAAAATGTTTCCATTTATGTGTTGGTTATTTGTTTACGTACCAATTTATTATATACTAGCAGATACCCGCGGCTTCGCACGCGAATATTTGTATATGATTGTTGTGGTAACTGTCGAGTTGGTAAATTGCTAATGGTACATCTATATTAATAATATTCTTATATTGTAAGTTATGAATATAAAAAAAGTGAGAAGCAATAGATCCATCATTCATGTTTCCTCGATACGTAAAATCAAAATTTGATAATTTAGTAGATATTTACAAACATGCAGTAACACAATTAGATAAAGTGTTTATTCGTATAGAATAATACAAATAATGAATACATAAATATATTGATATGAGTTAGTCGAAATCTTACGTGCTAAGTCAGTCTTAAACTTTTTGGTAGAATCCTTATATACGTAAATGTATCACAGTCCACAGTTTACATCAGAGCCTCGTTATAAACTACATTTTTCGTGCTGCCGTTATCAGAGCAAATAAAGAGCTCGCTACTTCTGCTTACTCGCGAACATGCCACATACAGTTGTCCGTGAGAAAAGCAAGCAGTTCTTAAATCTACACCAGGTGTACGTAAAGTTTGCCCTTGTGACTTATTGATAGTCATTGCAAAGCATAAATTAACTGGAAACTGAAGTCTTTTAAATTGAAATGGAAAGTTATTGGGTATGATTGGAATTCTTGGGATAAATACTGTTTCTCCTTTGCCGCAGCCTGTTAAGATAAGTCGCTTCGATGATATGTTTTTTAGCGACCTACTTTTCAATCGTGTTCCATTGCATAACTGTGGTGGCTTCAGATTTCTCATGAGTATAATTGGAACACCTAGTTTTAATTTCAATGTGTGAGCTGGTAATCCTGATGCAGATAAAGTATTCAAAATCTCAGTTGGGTAATGTACTGCATCCTTTTCGTTCAAAACTGTATTAATGGAGTGATATGTTTTTCGTCTCCTGGAAATTTATGCAATATGCAGCTATTTATGGTATTTACTTGTTTGTTTCTTGGTGGTAGTATCACACGCTCACATAACCACACATCATCGTGCAAATTTATAGACTCAATATGTTCATAAAACTTTTCGATCAACTCTGCCAGTGAAGAAACTGTACGACATAATGATGGCGGTAAACATATCGCACCGTCTGTCTCTGGTATCTTACCATCTCCAAGGTTTAGTAAAGTAGTAGTAGAAAATTCGTGAATATCTGCATCACCTCCAAGTTGGACTCTCATGTTTATTGTGAGTGATACTGTTTGAACGGTACGCCATATATTCGATCGTTAGACTCAAGCGTTTACTTCATCAGCTCTGGTACCTCGCGTAACTACGGGCAATGTTTGTCTGAAATCCCACGCAAAGAAAAAAGTTATTCCACCCATAAATCTGTTGTCATTGCGCAAATCTCATAGAGTTCTATCGAGAATTTCTACTGATTTTTTAGGGGCCATAGTGCACTCATCCCAAACAATCAAGTCTGCATTTCTAATCAATTCTGCTTTAGCACTATTTTTGGAAATATTGCACACTAGAAATTTGCTGCAATTCAAATCTATTGAGTAGGGGGAAAATGCCGATCCTGACGCACAAAGGATGCCGCCTTTCCCACGGTCTAGATCAAAGAGATGCCGCCGTTCCCACGGTCCAAGATTTTTTCCCACGCTCTCCCCACCACCGCTGGACCACAGCATCTCAAAGGACCGCGAATTTCCGCGAATAAATTTTTTTATTTTTTTTTTAATTTGATATTTTTATTTTTTTAATTAAATTGATTTGCATATCCGCGAATATATGCCGCCTTTCGCGAGCCTAAATCACTTTCACTTTCTAATTTCCGCGAATATAATTTTTTATATGCAGCCTTTCGCGAGCCTAGATCACTTTCACTTTCTACTGCACCACAGCATCCGCGACTTTTTCGCTGATCTGTGTCAAGATCCGCGACTTTTTCGCGTATCTGGACCACAGCATCCGCGTTATTTTTTTATATGCTCCTTTCGCGAGCTTAGATCACTTTCACTTTCTATCACTTGATGCATTATAGTGTATATATTAAATATATGATAAGGGTTACCAACCTTGCATGAGTTCAAATTTGTTATAATGTATATTAAATCTATATGATCAGGTTTACCAACCTATGGTGGGGGGTTCCGACTTGATGCATTATAGTGTATATATTAATTATATGATTAGGGTTACCAACCTTGCATGAGTTCAAATTTGTTGTGTGTTATAATGTATATTAAATCTATATGATCAGGTTTACCAACCGCATCCGCGAATATAATTTTTTTATTTTTTTATATGCCGCCTTTCGCGAGCTTAGATCACTTTCACTTTCTATCACTTGATGCATTATAGTGTATATATTAAATATATGATCAGGGTTACCAACCTTGCATGAGTTCAAATTTGTTATAATGTATATTAAATCTATATGATCAGGTTTACCAACCTATGGTGGGGGGTTCCGACTTGATGCATTATAGTGTATATATTAAATATATGGTTAGGGTTACCAACCTTGCATGAGTTCAAATTTGTTGTGTGTTATAATGTATATTAAATCTATATGATCAGGTTTACCAACCTATGTATGGGTTCAAACTTGATATGTGTGTGTGTATTATAGTGTATATTAAAATATATGATCAGGGTTACCAATCCTGCATTATTGTGTGTGTGTATAGAACAGATCTGCCAACATTTTTCTTCGGTGGGAAATTCAAACTATATTATAGTAAATTGTTGACGACGACTTCGATATCAACTCACTCTCCCCTCCTCTCTCTTTGTCTCTAGACACAGTTGTCATCAGTTTTACATAAGCGTCGTGCTACTTATGGATTATTGTAAGTAGCGATACTAAAATGTAATCACCAGGAAATATATTTATCACCTACCTCGTTGCATCCTTTTTTTGACACATGACAGTCATTGACCACGATTTAGAAATTAATATACTGCCAAGTCTGTGTGTGTGTGGTAAAGTGTTACGCATAAAAAAATCTCCTTGAAATAAGGTATTTTCAAAAGTTTTGTGTACACACATTGTATAATAATTTTCGTAATTGTAAGATACAACCTGCAAATTATTAAAATGTCTCTCTCACACATTTCTGATTACTATACAAATAATTGGATGCATATTCGAAGATTTCCCTTATTGAAACGATTTGTATGTGTGTACACGAACTTAAATACAGACGATTGTAATTTTAAAAATTCATTTTTTGCATTAAATATATATCGTAAACAATGAAATAATAATATTTCGTCATTGTAAGATTTTAATAAAACAATTATCAGTTTAAATAATAATTTTCATGATTGTAAGAAACAACCTACAAATTATTAAAATGTCTCTCTCTCACACACATTTCTGATTACTATACAAATAATTGCATGCATATTCGAAGGTTTATAACGAAATAAATTAAAATAAACCATAATTTGTTTTAAATAATTAAATATATATATATATTTTACAACACTGTACACAAACTTAAAATATAGTTTACAAACCGCTATAATACAATTATTGATTAAATATATATATATCACAAACAAACATTGTTATATATAAAATAAATACAATATTAATAATAATGTTTTAAATGATTAAATATATATTTACAGCACTGTACACAAACTTAAAATATAGTTTACAAACCGTTATAATACAATTATTCAAAATACATTTTACATTGATTAAATATACATATATCACAAACAAACATTGTTATATAAAATAATTTTTGACATTGTAAGATTTTTAAATAATAATTTCACGGCTGTAGATACAGTTCACAAGGAAGTTTATCTGTAACATAACAATACAGTCGATATTAGAATCACTGATACGATAATATTCAATTATCACATGCACACACACACACAGTTAGTGGAAAGAATCAAATGCGTTAAGTAAGTAAACTTTTTCAAGTATATGTCATTTTTCATAAGTTAATGTACTTTCAAATAATTTCTAATCAAACCAAACCAAATATTATTCACTGGAAATTTGTAAATACTACTTAGAATCAATGATACATTTATCGCATAAAGGTAATGTACTTTCAAATAATTTCTAATCGAACCAACTATTATTCAACGAAACTTGTAGAATCAATGATACATTTATCATGTACATACAAATTCAATTATTAAAGTGTTAAGTACAGAGAGTTGAAACTACACACACACACACACACACACACACACACACACACACACACATCAATAAATTGTTTGTTAAACGATTGCTACTTACGACGTTAGGACTCAATCTCTACTTGTGTTGTTTGATTTCTCGTCCCTCGATACACTAAATGTAGTTCTTTAGGTTTGATATGTCTGAGCTCCTCATTCGTGAAGACACCTGCATACCTCTTGGGAAGATAGACACGATACTGACGGTCGCCATCCTCCAACGTAGCAAGCACAGAGTTCCCATATTTTGTGTCCACATTTGTTAAGACCATGATGGGATATTTTTTATTCACTGTCAATTCTGAACATCGTTTGTACTCGATAGCACTTACAGCATTAAACTTTACAAGAAACGACATTATTAGAAGACACTAGTGAACACGTCTGTATCAAGCGAGAGAGAACCAAACAATGACAGAATATTCGTCACAAATGGACAGTACAATGTGATAGTGGTGGTGGTAACGTCGGTGTCCCACTTTCATTTATATGTATGAACATGTCCCACAGACGAAATTAGAGACACCAAAAATATAACAATGTCATTAGGAAAGTCCATTTTCATAAGAAAATAGCGACTGCTTACAGCTATGCATGTATGTACATGTCCACAACAGAATGAGAGAGAGATATAAATGTCATCATTCGCGGTGACCTACTTTCTAAATTTGTTACATTAAAAATGTTTGTTTAAAGCAAAAATCATGAATCATCCATTCCCGAATAGCATGCACCTTATAGTTGGCACAACGGTCAGAAGAATTGAAATGTCTAAGACATTCTGTTCCATGAATTATATACGGTATGTTTTTAGGACAACCAAAGTCATCGAGATTGATGATATTATTGTGTATTATCTTTGATTGCAAAAAACGTTTTTTCTCAAAACCCTTCACAAACACATATTTATATATACGTGTATGTGATGTTAACAATGAAACAAGATTGTCGTATGGTGTCTCTCCTTCGCTCCATCTAAGTCTATGATAATTTTACGTTAACCAGTGGTTTGTCCTAACGTATTTGGGATTCGTAACGGATGTAGCAGGCGGTGTCAAAATCCAATGTCTACCAGCAAATCTCAGAACGTCCATGATTGACAGTTCCTTCACAATATATTTTCCGTTGTCGTCGAAAAAGCACTGGAAGTCGATTATAACCGCAGTGTTATCCATAATACTGTAAGACAAAGAAACCACACACATTACAAACTCTATATATGTATATATTATGTTTAAACATACAAATATCGTTGAGATATTAATATGTGAACTTACGTTTACAGACGTCTGGACTGAAGCACCGAGAGACATCAACTGACGAAAGAAACAAGTGTTGAGGGGGGTTACTATACATGGAGACGAATTTTTTTAGTAGGTGGGAAGGTGTCGTCGTTCTCCATGTTGATGCGTTGTCGTATCCGATAATGACCGTATGCAAGTGTATCATGACCATTGTCTAATATATAACGCTTATCATCATACGGTGACAACGCTTGCTTATTTACACGCATCGTGTACAGCGTATGATGATCGCTACGTAAACAAAGCGCACTGGTAGAAAACTGACAATGATCAGTGAGACACTTGCGATACATATCGTGTCGCAGACTCCTCTTAATTGCAACTCGAGGCACACCTTTACATACACGTTTTTGACACTCTTGGGTGGGATCTTCGTGGGCCACAAGGAACGAATAACATTTCGCACGGAGACCCACGAATTCTCTAATAGGACGACCACACGTTTCATCCTTGAACAGGCCGACAACCTTTTTGTTCTTAAGGCTATAACAAGGATGAGACGTAGGGTAATCCGATGTGTCAAAAACGTGTAGGTCCTTCTTCATGTCTGCATACAAGTCTGATGTTTGAATGCTATACATCAGACTGTCTGTATCTGTCATTAATAATTTAACGTTGCGACCGTACTTGGCGACAGCATAACGATAATGAAAGTCGTACATTATCGTTTTGCTAACGTCAAGCACCGTGAAGCCGACATACACGGGACGGGAAAGAACAATGGATTTTTTACGGAGTGAGAGCCCCACCAGATCGTTCGTATAACGAATCATACGTTTTAGCCTAGGTGTGGAAACTAGTTTTTGAAGCCGTCGTTCATTCGAGACTAGTTCAAAGTCTATATGTTTCCGTACGTTCTCCAGCGACTTACCGTATACGGCGTTGTTCATCAGTTTGAAAAGGTCTTTTTCAAAGCTGTTGACGGCTGTTTGCCTCTTGCGGGTGTTGAAATCGATAAACGGTTTCAACCAAGCGCTTTGCTTAAAACACAACACCCTATGAGTCGCTTTCAGCTCTAAGCCAAGACTTAAATACAATTTCAAATTTCGATAATGGAAAACGTAATTTTGTTTGTCCTCCAAAGTTGTTAACAACTTCTCTACGGATGACCCTGATTCGTTATACGATGATCTGTATATGCTCTCGTGTAAACGTTTGGAAAAGGGAGAAAGGATATCGGGTGTTACGCGCTGGCGCACAGGTGCAAGTGGGTAGTCGGAATGCAGGTCGTGTAAGGTATCAGGATAGTGTAGGTCGACTTCGAGGATGTACCCGATGTCGGAATCATCACTCACATTACGTACGTCCAAGGACTCGATTTCGTCACGATCGAGCCATCGGAAGTCTGCGTAAGGGAGCGGTTGCGACATGGCTGCACCGTATAAATTATTACAGTCTGTATACAGAATGAAGGAGGTCGGTTTCGATACATCGTACTGATCTGGAATCAGAGGATTGTTAGCGACTGCGTGACGGTTGGATATCATCGCGCAGCCTCCGCGGATCCCAGACTCAAGGAACAGATGCAGATTTATCTCTGTTAACAGCTCTAATTCGACCCCTGTCATTTTTAGCATCGCGTTCCAAGCGAGTCCGGGAAGCGAGTAAAAATGACACGGGTCCAAGCAGTAATCGCGTAAGGCCATGTCTCGGAAACTTTCAAAGACATCGGCCAGCAGCATTACGTCTGTCAACAAATACAAATCGTGGTAATCGCCAAACGTACGCAGATTGAATGCACTCCATACGTTTTGTGCGTGCTCGTAATCTGCGTTCGAAATAGTCGATTCCAACAACCGGTTATCAAAGTGTTCACGAGCGGGTAGACTTATTTCGTTGAACCGATCAATGCTGTCAACGTACTCGTAAGGGTATACTCCCTTGCGTACGAGCAGATTGGCCTGTTCGTCGAAACCCCGTCTAAGCATTTCCTCTCTGAGCAAAGGAAATTGGCTCCCGGACGTGGACAGATTGGTAACGAGTGTGTCCAGAGAGCGATTAAGAAATTGAAAAGAGTCTACGAAACGCAAGGGACCCAGGGAGAACGACACGTAACGCTCACTGGATGTTGCAATGCAGGATACGTGTTGGTCCTTATATTTTCCTAAACCCTGCATTAAATGGTGGCAGTCATAGCCACGAAGGTTGTGAAAGAAGACGGGGATATGACGAGGCATCTTGTAGCTTAGATTACAGCTATTGTGGGCTGCTCCCAAGAATTTCCCCGTAAGATGACAATGATTGCGTACCTTGTCATCGTCTGTCAAAGGGCGCTCACACAAATGACAAACGGTGGCGTTAGTGAACGCAACATTGTCATCATCGGACATAATTATTTGTACGTTATGTCGTACTACCTTCATCATATCCTCGGCGTCTTTCATCAACCACGAGAAGAAAGTGTCTACAACGTTTTCACCTCGATAAACTTTAGCCTCTCTCCAGAGTCTGTGTGTATGATCCACGATAGCATAGGAGAAACCTGACGGAATATGCATCGCTTCGTATGATGTGGACGATACAGGAGGAGAAGTTATTTTCTGACGGGCACCGTTGCTATCAACTGAGTAGAATTCGCCTAACTCGTGCACTGTCGTCGGGACGTTGTTACCAGGTGAACACGATTGAAGCGGAGTGATGAGAGACTCGAAGTCGGCGTAGACGGTAAAGGGTACTTTAAGACAGTGCGCGTAATTTTTAAATGACATAAACTTCTCCTCCTCTGTAGGCATTTTGGTTTTCTGCTCGCCGTGAGGTGTGCAGTAGGGGAGATGATCGGACAGACCATGTTCTGTGGAGAAACGATGCAGGCAGTAGTCGCAGTAAAATGATTTATGCCCGTGTTTTGTAAGGGATGATAACAATTTATTAATGCTACTGATAAGACAGTAGTATTTTCGGCTATTTGTATCGGACAGAAGTAAAAGATTATCGTGATGTAATCTGTCCTTATTGGGGGTAATTCTTAACGGATAAACCTCATTTTTTGATTCGTTTCTGATATTGTCGTCTATATCATAGCCGAAAACGTTTATAGAAATGTTGGGATTCTGTGTTTCAAATTTAGAAAGTGAGTTTATAGAAACAGGGTACTCGATACCGGTCATATTTATTGTGTTTTTGAATAAGAGGTATTTTGAAACACGTTCTTTATCTCTTACTTGAGGGTGTATGTGAGCTAGTACGGACCATAGAAAACACATTTCATCTTGGGAGTTCTTGATGTTGACTACTGCCTTGGTGAGTGCAAGTTTTCGCGGGGTTGGAAGGTAGGAGAATGCTGCTAGAGGCCTGTACCGTCCAACAAATAGTTCCAGCTTCAGTACAGCATCCACCGACCATCCGCTCCCGTCACGGGTAAAATTGGATATGCTATTCATGATTTTATCATAGGATTCATCGAGTAGACAGTTCAACTCGTCGTTGTCGTCCGTGAGCAACGTACGACAACGTCCGTGGAAGACGGCGTCTTTGGTTACCTCTTTTTCTTCGCCGCTGTCACCATCTAACACAGTTTTAGTGAAACGTATCCTGCACGCAATATGCCATTTGATACTGCGTAAACGTGCTTGTTCTGCCAGAATATCCTTGTACAATAAAGGTCACACCTCGGTCATTATCGGTACTATATCTTGATCTTCTTCTTCTGTGTACACAGGCAGATAATTAAAAGTTGTGAGACATCCTCTAATACTACTGTTTCGCACGATATAAAATCGTGTCATATCTGAAACAATAGAAACACATGTATTAGCTAATAGGAATGATGAATAACACACACACACACACACACACACACACACACACACACACACACACACACACACACACACACACACACACACACACACACACACACACACACACACATTCATGTTTGAGGTAAATAGATAGTACACGTTAGTAATAGGCTAGTTTATTGCAAACTGTAAAGATGGCAGCTACTCCTGATTTTAGCATTGAAAGTGAAAGAAGAAAATCGTTCAAGTATTGGGAAGTGACGTTTGTCAGTCCCGACGAGTTAGCGTTTGCCGGGTTTTACTACTATCCGCTAAATTATGATGTTTGTGGACATAGTATGTCATTCATAGACGATAGAGTTAAATGCTTTTGTTGCGGAATTGAATTAGTTCATTGGAGAGAAGGTGACATACCTATGGTGGAACATGAAAAATTTTCTCCGTCATGTCAATTTCTAAACGATGTCAAGAGACAATACATTGGGGAGAAGGTGACAAACCTATGTCAGAACATAAAAAATTTTCTCCCTCATATCAATTTCTAAACAACGTCAAGAGACTATCTTATACATGTTAATTCATATCAAACAAATTTGGTTTGCTGCATAATTATAGAGAGAGACAATTGGTATTTAAAAAAATTTTTACCTTGTTGAGGATGTCCCTGTTCCTGCTGATGTTCTGGATTCTGCTGAAGGTCAGACATGGTAATATTCAGACGTGAGAGCGAATACTGAAAAACAAAGAAACTGTTATAACGCTGGTATTATGTTAGTGTATCTTAAACGCTTTATATCTCACAAAGTAAATTAGAATATCAATTTGTAACATACAATTTGTAGCACAGTAGTGTTCAGCAACACGAACGATTGTGAAGTTCACCGGTTATATATTGTGATGGCAGCGGTATGCGAACATCTGCTCTCCGGTACCAGCGGTGGACACAGCGAGCCAATCAGACATCAGCAGCCACCGAGACGTAACCAACTTCGTGTTCGGAGCTAGCCAATCAGCGATACCAGTTAGTTAATAAAACCTGAGCCGACAGAAAATTTTGAAAGTTCCGCGTCAGCGATGGATTTCGCTGGGTCGGCAGCTGACTCTACAACCAGTGTCGGAAGAAGAGGAGGACTGTAGTACGCTGTGAACAGCAGGCGCAGCCGCCGAACATCTCAGCGCGGCACTACCAACATCACCGTTCTCACAACTCGGTCCTTTTTAGGAGCACCAAAAACACTAGAGTGTACGATTGGTGCCAGTTGTCATGCGGCAAGCCTTTTGTCCGATGAAACCTTCCACAGTTGAAACCTGCTCTACAAAACGCTTCACACGAAGCGTTATGTTAAGAGAGAGAACGCGCATGTAAGTAGTTGACAACACACACACACACACACACACACACACACACACATAGTTAATGTTTGTTAATTATTTAATACAATGAAAAATGAAGTCAACGTTTTGACGATGAGAGAGAGAGAGAGAGAGAGAGAGCGGACGTTGTAAGTACGTACACAGTTAATATTTGTCGAATATATATAAACTTTCTAAAATCATATACATGCGCGGTAATGATCACAGAGAGGAGAAACGGTTTGAACATAATGTTTGACAACGAGAGAGAGAGAGAGAGAGAGAGACAGACAGACAGATATAGACAGTCGGACGGACGGACGGACAGAGAGATAAGTAGAGAGAAAGAGAGAGAGAGCGGGTGTTGTAAGTACGTACACAGTTAATATTTGTCGAATATATATAAACTTTCTAAAATCATATACCGCAGAGAGGAGAAACGGTTTGAACATAACGTTTGACAACGAGAGAGAGAGATAGAGAGAGACAGACAGACAGAGACAGACAGACAGACAGATATAGACAGTCGGACGGATGGACGGACGGACGTAACGAGTGTGTCCAGAGAGCGATTAAGAAATTGAAAGAGTCTACGAAACGCAAGGGACCCAGAGAGAACGACACGTAACGCTCACTGGATGTTGCAATGTACGTTATGTCGTACTACCTTCATCATATCCTCGGCGTCTTTCATCAACCACGAGAAGAAAGTGTCTACGACGTTTTCATCTCGATAAACTTTAGCCTCTCTCCAGAGTCTGTGTGCATGATCGACGTTACCACCACCACCACCACTATCACATTCTACTGTCCTTTTGTGACGAATATTCTATCATTGTTTGATACAGACGTGTTCACTAGTGTCTTCTAATAATGTCGTTTTTTGTAAAGTTTAATGCTGTAATATCATGCATTACAACACGGTATCAGAGAAAGCGACGAGGCGTTTAGAAAAAATTACAGACCGATTCTGGAACCGTTAGAAGCTATTTCACGAAAGTTAAGTGGTGATATAATGGAGGAGGGGAGGAGGAGAAGAAGAGCCTACACAACATGTAATAACTGAAAACGAAAGTGGCACGCAGAGTCATAACGCTTCTCATTTCAGTGACAATAGCGCATGGAACCCTAACACTTTACATTTCAGTGACGATTCATTAGCAAACAAATATATGCGTTTGTGCGAATCGGCTGACTGTAAACGGATTATAGATCGTATGTATGGTGTTCGATACGAAGGTGGTAAATTTATGATAGGTGTTTCAAATGTGAAAATCGATGATAACGACAACTTTCATGTCAAAGGAAAAATTTACGAGGGTACACCTGGTCTGTATGAACTTTTGTTTATGAAACTATTGAAAAAATACAATAAGGACGATATAAGGAAATACATGTCCATACTACTAGCAACCAACAGACATATGATGAAATTAATTTCTATTTTTAATTTATTTGTGTGTGCGTATGTTTGACTGTAGTGCAGATTCTAATTTACAAAGTTTTGATGAATACTATTTGAAAGGGGGGAGCTCTCTAGTTGACATCTCCGCCGATGTAATGACTCTCAAACATAAAAATGTAAACATAAACAGACGGTGTTTGTTGACACGTAAACATTGCACACTTAAAATGTAAACATAAACATTCCGAGTTCGTTGACACGAAAACTGTTTTTCCTTTCGTGAGTAATCGTTCGTTAATAAGATATGAATTAGCTTAATCGATTAAATGGTTAGACTAGTAATGGTAAATGTGAAGGTAAGAAGGTAAGTATGTAGGTTCGATTCCTGTTAATTCATATTTTTGTTAAAAATCTTTTTTATAAATATTGAGGAGAAGGGATAATAACATATTCTTTTATAATTATTAACAACGTTGTTTGGTATTTGTCATTGTAAAGTACAATCGGAAACCATGACGCCACTTAAATCGGTAATATTTTTTTTTTAACATTATGGACAAAATGTTTAACGGATAACACAACACAGTTTCAATTGGATCAGGTTAAACGTTACTTATATGAATATGGATATCTTTATACGAAAGATAAAACGTCATTGCAATTAGTAAATGATTCAGATGTTTCCAATGCCCTCCTTATATTTCAAGAATATTACAAATTACCTGCTGACGGCAAATTAAATAATGAAACTCGAAATTTAATGTTAAAACGTAGGTGTGGTAATACCGATATTCTTTCTGATTATAGAAAGAAATCAGCTAGAAAAACCACGCTTTGTTGTGTTAGCGTTTCAGACAGCAAGAAAAATGTACTGCCAGCACGCGCTGCTGAATTTTATCACTGTAACGTGATCAATGCGAGACTGTTTCTAAACGACAAGTATTATCCTTACGATAATTTAAACTTGGATATTGGGAAAGACCGTTTTGCATTATTGTACAATATGTACGCCAGTTTTCAAAATTCGTATTACCACCGTTTAGACGACAGCCCAGTACTGACACCGGAATTATTCAAATCAAAAGCCCCGCTGGTTGTTTTCGATTGTAGCAAGCAAGACGATACACTTAAGTCTTCAGCAGCTGATGTACGTTTAGAATTTGAATCGTCAATGAATTTTCCTAGACAGACAACCGCCTACTGTATGATACTACATGATTCGCTTGTAGAATATACACCATTGTCCAACACAGTACATAGACGTGTTTAAGTCTTATTTTATACATATTTTGTAAATACTAGTTTTAAATATATATATATTTTCATCATATTTGTAACATTATAATATTGGAGCTATGTGTGTGTATGTATTTTTAATTGTAAAACTAGTTTAGATATATTTTAATACTTGTAACAATATAATCTTGGAACTGTGTATGTTTTTTTTAAAATTGTAAATATTAGTTTAGATATATTTTCATACTTGTAACAATATAATCTTGGAGCTGTGTATGTATTTTTAATTGTAAAACTGTTTAATATAATCTTGGAGCTGTGTGTATGTATTTTAATAAATGTATATATATATTACACACACTTTATTATTATTTGTATAACCAACTCCATAATAATTTGATCATACACATACACGCGCACACACATGTATTAAATTCAATAATGCGTTTGATAATGTTTTAATGCAAATAATTTTAGGAAAGTCTACATTCCGCATTCATAAGGAGATAGTCACTGCTTACAGCTATGTATGTCCACAACAGAATTAGAGAGAGATATAAATGTCATCATACGCTGTGACCTACTTTCTAAATTTTTTACATTAAAAACGTTTGTTTAAAGCAATTTTTCAGAAAATTTGTAACAGACATAATAATTTGATCATACACACACACATGTATTAAATTCAATAACACGCTTGATAATGCAAATAATTTTTACGTTTAAATAAAAATCTGCACATACATTAAAATTAAAATTAAATAAAATCTGTACAACTTACCAAAAACTAGTATGTACGTTGTCTACACTGAAGGCGTACAAACAGTCTTTCAACTATTAAAAAAAAGATGCAGAGATTTCACGATGTATCAGCACACGTTGGTGAGAAATTGCCACTATAAAAATACGGTAAGAATATATTTTCAGAAATTGTAATTTGATCATACACACACACACACACACACACATGTATTAAATTCAATAAATAATGCACTTGATAATTTTTACGTTTAAATAAAATCTATACACTTACCAAAAGAAGATGTGTATACTGGAAGACACGTAAGACGTACAGTATCAGCCAAACTAGTATGTGCGTTGTCTACACTGAAGACGTACAAACAGTCTTTCAAAAGAAGATGTGTATACTGGAAGACACGTAATACGTGCAGTATCAGGATGTACAAGTAGACAAATAAGAAATTGCCGCTAACTTACTTAGCGTATATATAGTGTACACTGTAGTGGGGAAAGCACGTGTGTGTGTGTGTGTCCGTTTTTAGAGTAATTACTGTAAGCGGTGTTAATGCTTGACAGGTGTCAAATTAGAAAGTAGAGTTGTCCGTTTTTAGAGTAAATACTTTATAATCCTAATTACTGTCAGCACTGCTAATGACTAGCAGGTGTGAAATTAGAATGTAGGACGTCGTACACAAGGTTAATGACCTCTGGTTTAATTTAGCGAATAATAACTATATCTAATTCAGTATCGTTGTGTGTGTGTGTGTGTGTGTGTGTGCATAGACATGTTTCGCTGAACCGATCAATGCTGTCAACGTACTCCGAATATGCATGCAATTATTTGTATAGTAATCAGAAATGTGTGTGAGAGAGAGACATTTTAATAATTTGTAGGTTGTTTCTTACAATCATGAAAATTATTATTTAAACTGATAATTGTTTTATTAAAATCTTACAATGACGAAATATTATTATTTCATTGTTTACGATATATATTTAATGCAAAAAATGAATTTTTAAAATTACAATCGTCTGTATTTAAGTTCGTGTACACACATACAAATCGTTTCAATAAGGGAAATCTTCGAATATGCATCCAATTATTTGTATAGTAATCAGAAATGTGTGAGAGAGACATTTTAATAATTTGCAGGTTGTATCTTACAATTACGAAAATTATTATACAATGTGTGTACACAAAACTTTTGAAAATACCTTATTTCAAGGAGATTTTTTTATGCGTAACACTTTACCACACACACACACAGACTTGGCAGTATATTAATTTCTAAATCGTGGTCAATGACTGTCATGTGTCAAAAAAAGGATGCAACGAGGTAGGTGATAAATATATTTCCTGGTGATTACATTTTAGTATCGCTACTTACAATAATCCATAAGTAGCACGACGCTTATGTAAAACTGATGACAACTGTGTCTAGAGACAAAGAGAGAGGAGGGGAGAGTGAGTTGATATCGAAGTCGTCGTCAACAATTTACTATAATATAGTTTGAATTTCCCACCGAAGAAAAATGTTGGCAGATCTGTTCTATACACACACACAATAATGCAGGATTGGTAACCCTGATCATATATTTTAATATACACTATAATACACACACACATATCAAGTTTGAACCCATACATAGGTTGGTAAACCTGATCATATAGATTTAATATACATTATAACACACAACAAATTTGAACTCATGCAAGGTTGGTAACCCTAATCATATATTTAATATATACACTATAATGCATCAAGTCGGAACCCCCCACCATAGGTTGGTAAACCTGATCATATAGATTTAAGATACATTATAACAAATTTGAACTCATGCAAGGTTGGTAACCCTGATCATATATTTAATATATACACTATAATGCATCAAGTGATAGAAAGTGAAAGTGATCTAAGCTCGCGAAAGAAGCATATAAAAAAATAACGCGGATGCTGTGGTCCAGATACGCGAAAAAGTCGCGGATCTTGACACAGATCAGCGAAAAAGTCGCCGATGCTGTGGTCCAGTAGAAAGTGAAAGTGATCTAGGCTCGCGAAAGGCTGCATATAAAAAATTATATTCGCGGAAATTAGAAAGTGAAAGTGATTTAGGCTCGCGAAAGGCGGCATATATTCGCGGATATGCAAATCAATTTAATTAAAAAATAAAAATATCAAATTAAAAAAAAATAAAAAAATTTATTCGCGGAAATTCGCGGTCCTTTGGGATGCTGTGGTCCAGCGGTGGTGGGGAGAGCGTGGGAAAAAATCTTGGACCGTGGGAACGGCGGCATCTCTTTGATCTAGACCGTGGGAAAGGCGGCATCCTTTGTGCGTCAGGATCGGCATTTTCCCTCTACTCTATTGGTATTTTAAAAAAGAATGAGCCGTTTTTCCGCCAGGTAATAATGTAGCAGCGATTCCCGAGCAAGCTACTGCTAATGCGATCTTGCCTTCGCTTCTTAACTTCGAAAGAGTCAATTTGACTAAAAATGTTTTACCTGTGCCTCCTGGTGCATCAAGAAAAAATGCATTTCCAGATTTACAGTAAACACTTTGAATAATGAGTTGATACATATTTCTTTGTTCGTCTGTCAGTAATATTTCATTCTCTTCAACAGTAGAAAGTAGCTGTTGTCTGTTATAAGTGGTTTCAGAAAGATAATCCTTTGAAATGTTTTCCACGGTAGGCTGTGGATTTGGTAATCCTTATAGGATTTCCACCGACAGAAGTAACAAAATCTTGTAAAAGCAGTAAGCAACTATTTTCAATGCTTTCCTTGTATAAACTCAAATCAGCATCAGGAATTCGACGCATAATATCTCGAATCAGGTCTTCAGAGAAGTGGTCTTTGTATTTAATCCACAATGCACTCCGGTTTGAAATACTGCAGAACACCAACATTATTGCAAAAAGTTCTCTCATTTTGTCAGGGCTAACAGATAAACTTGCCTCTGACAATGTGTCGTGCCAATGATTGTCATTCTCTAGGAGATCAAGAGCTTGGCATGCAGCTTGAAACGTTGGATGAATTACGTTGACGACAGTCTTGATATTTTCAAATGAAGTTGGGCCACGTATATTGTGCAGAAGTAAACGAAGAAAATAACATTCATGATTGTTTTGATGAACTGTATACACTCGACCCAATACGTGTTCACGATATACGTTCTCGCTCCCTTCTAATAAGACTCCTCGACGTCTACGTTGAAATTTTCCTGTCTGCCTATTGAAAGTGTAATATTGAAAGTTGGCACTTCTTCGTACAACAAATTTTTGGCAAAGTCATCTTCCCGACATAGATTAAAAAATGCCATGAGAGTGGTGTTTCTTGGATTTTCTATTCTTTCGTGCAAATTATCTTCACGAAAATAAACTCTCTGCCCATTTTCGAGATGTACGTCTAGATGAATAATATGTGGAAAACGCTCATGTATAGGGGAAAGAGAAGATTCTCCATATAGCTTCAGATGTGCTTATGTATCGACCATTTTGAAACTGTAATACCTCATCGTAAGAATTTTGTATACCAATCGTAGCTAGGTCGGAGCCTTTATTGACGTATTTACATATATATTTAATGTATTTTACTACTACACAATTCAACATTGATGTGAGCACCAAAAGCTCGTGAAAGCACCGGTGAGTATGGAGCTACCCATCTATTGTCAACTATCAAAATCTGATCTCTCAAAGGGATTTCACGCTGAAAACCTCCATCTTCAGGACTTAGTCGGCGATAATTAGGGTAGCTGTCATCATTTATCGTCGTTTCTTTTGTAAGCGATTTAGGATATCGTTTAGTACACTGACCCTCCTTCATACATGGTGACTGTGCATTAATTGTTCCACATGGCCCCTGAATCATATGTGTTTTAACTATATCATAAAGCTCTGGATCTTTATCAGGGTCCGGCAGCTCTGCACTAATCACATAATCTATCTGAACTGGTCGTATTTTTTCTTCTAACCAGAGCAAAATATGCGCATGCGGCAAACCTCTTTTTTGCCACTCTACGCTGTACATGTAGCAGACAACTGAGCAAAAAATATAACTTTTAACTAAGACATCCATTAATTTCTTCAATTTCAGATGAAATACGCGTGCTACCAAGTCGTGTCGATCTTAAGCTGAAAAGCCTTGATGCAACTCCTGGACGATCTCTCTCCACTTAGGATTTGTAGTGGACGTAATAAATAAATCAGGCCGCGAGTATCTGCGTACGTAGCAAAAAGCGTCTTGCGTTCGCTCATGCATATATCGTGGACCTCCTGTGAAACTTGAGGGTAGAATGACTAAGCGGCCTAAATTAACCAAACTCTCATTATTTCGTAATGCATATCGCAAATCTATGTAATTCTCAGCTCGTAACTGAGTTTTATGAGTACTGATGTATATAAGCCTTTCCGTCTCTATCTTAGTATACATATCAACAATATATTGATTCAGAAGCTGTTTGTAATAAATTAAATAATTGTACTCATCTTTTCTCATTACGAGTCTGTAAGAATAAAATTGTAGACCTGAAACTTTCTTAGTAGTTTGTAACCCAGTCTGAGGATCGACTAATTTTAATGTAAAATGATAACCATCTTCTCCTCTGCAAAACATTAAACGGTACTGTAAAGCATCATAAGCTCGATGTGTTTCTGCAATTCGATGTAGCGTATGATCCCTCGCACGGATTATTATTTCGCGTTTATCGCATTCCTGGTTAACTAAAACTACTGCCACCTCATTAGTTGTCGGTGCATTGTAGCGACCCCTGTGCTCTTCATTATTTTATTTTCGATCAGCATGAATCGCAATATTGTACTGATTATTATTCGAAGATGTTACAAATTCAAACGCACTTTTCAGTTCACTAACATATGGGTTGATTGCGTGAAGTAAATTATGAAGTTCTGTTACTAATGTCTTATCCAAGTTACGAATATGATCCATTCTTGTTTCAGCTTGCTGTAAATAATTAGCTATGAAATACACCTGTAGAAATATTGGTACTTCGTTTTGTGTGGGGCGTTATGATCCCATGAGGTGATATACTTGCCCTTGAATTTTGAAAGTAGGCATGAAGCTCCCTTCGACTATTTCATTGGCTCCGAATGATGTAAATTGAAAAGCTGAATTGTACGATCTTAACGCATTCAAAAATTTTTTCGATAAAAGATGTTCTCCATTTAATAATGATTTTAACGGTTCTGGAGGAGGAAGTATGGGATCTAATCGCACTTTTCCTGCAGAGCAACATATTCATGTGATTCATTTTTCCACTTTAAAGCTTTGCAATGAGAGAAAACCATCCTCGGTAACCCGATATCTGTTTCATTCGCGTAGTTAATAACTGGATTATAATTGAAAACACTATTTAATTTTGCATTCCATCGTAAAGTAGGACCTCGTGATCTGAGAGTAGCTTGCCTGCGTCTTTGTGCCGCTAATCTATTTTCACGAATCGTAGAACTTTCAACCCGTGAGACTTCGTCTAATCCAGATGTTTCTGAAGAGTTTCCAGGAGCTGAATGCATTTTGACTCCTTCGACGTCATTTTCAGATGCTCTAAGACGCCTCTTTCTTTCCGCAGCAGCAGTAGATCTTCCTAAACATGATCGTCTTTTTTGGCATTGCAAAGCTAAAAAAAGTGGAAATGTATTTATTTGATCTATACTAATAAATCTCTAGGGAGCAATTAATAATTTACACAATACAATACATATTGCACATATTACTTACCGATGACGTAAAATTAACGAAAAAAGGCACTCACTGGCATCACTGACGCTCATCGCATAATTCTCGATGAAGTAGGTTAAGTAAAATTCTCGACAATTAATTATTCCTACTGCACATACTGAATATTCAAATGTCGAAGAGTATGGTTTGTCAGAATCAACGTGTACTATATAAGTTAATAAATGTTACATATAATCAAACAATGAATTATTGTATTGTTTATACGAATTTCATATGCTGATAAGAATTCCATAAGAATATTATTAATATAGATGTACCATTAGCAATTTACCAACTCGACAGTTACCACAACAAACATATACAAATATTCGCGATCGAAGCCGCGGGTTTAAAAAAATGAGTTTCCTTTGCTATAACTTCGGTTCTTTTTAACCTACCTTTATTCGCAATCGAAGCCGCGGGTTTAAAAAAAATGAGTTTTTTGCAATACCTTCGGTTGTTTTTAACCTATCGTTATCAAGTAAAGTGGAAAACCTTACGTTGGGTATCTGCTATCAGCATGCAAAGTTTCATTGAAATCGGTTCAGTAGATTTTGAGATTACCGCGGACAAACGTAGACCCCCCTAGAGATTTATTAATATAGATTGAAGGAATGTAATATATTGCCAACTAGGATAATGATACATTCACCAATTCAATACTTTGTTACGAATTGTCACATTGTCAGTCCACGTTATATTGTCACAGGAATTACTAACAAATACGATTGATTAATTTGTTGATAGCGTTGAATATGTACAAGAGTTTTGATTTGAAACGTATCAATTTAATTAGTATTCACATCTGTTATATTTTGTTTCTTTATGTCCAGTATTGAATCCTAACAGAATTTTCACAGGTAATAAATAATTTCTATAACTACAGTTTTCTTATACAAGTTCTGAGAAACAATTAAGTACTTGTTCGCAAACGGAAGGACCGTTGGCTATATCGAAAAGTCAATAAGTTGAAGTATTATTTCAGCGTCCCTGTTAAACGTAGTCTTACTACAGTTAACAATTTTTTAAACTAATGTTTTAATTATGTATATAGTGTTAAACATTATTCTTTTTGTTGTTTTGACGTTTTTATTTCTAATATCATTTTGATAATAACAGTTATATTCTTAATTAACTTACTTCTAATAATAATGTATTCTTCTTATTCTTTCCTTCAGCCTAGAGGTTGGTGGGCCCGCAAATTCTGCCTTTTCGTAGATAATCTCTTATACACTGTCCCAGTATTCTCAGCAGTTTCAAACGGGGGCTATATCCGTATAATTGGATCTTTAACTGAGTGGTTTCCCATTGCCTTTTCCATCCTGTGCCGTTAACTTGACAGTTCATCCGCCTTTGGTTTACCATCCTAAGGGACAGAGAGTGCCCTATCCTTTTATTCACTCATCCGCCCTGCTCTTGGAGGCGGTTGGCACTTAGTAAGAGGGGATCTGCTTATCCCGAGAGATACTCGGTCCTGCATTCGTCATTTGCTTGTTTATACAATATGTATAAGCAAAAGTTGTCTCTCACTACCACGGGAAGTGAATGTCAGAATGTTTCCTTTGATCGAATGCAGGACCTTAATGGCATTTCCAAAAATCACCAGTACTTTTTTACGAGGAATGTAATTGTAATACATTATTCTTTCTTTGCTACAAATTATTATATAAATAACTTTGTATGATACGTTAAATATGGTAGCGTAACATACGAAAACTCATTAACTGAATTTTCTTGACATTAATACTTGGTAAATTCCATTGTAAGTATGTAGCGCCGAAAAGTAAACACAAGTCGAAACGACTCTCCTGTTAAGCACAGTAACACATTACCAAATTTTAAATGTTAACTTGCAGTGAAAGGTAATTAGAGATGTTGCTCACGGCTAACAAACCGTAACACGGTAAAACTGCGTGTGACTCAGTGTTTAGGTAACGATTACCGTTTGCGCTCATTCCTGATTACATGCAATAAACGCTACACAAGGAGATATATATAATATCGTTATGTTGTGGACTGACTCCATTAACACGGGTATTACACAGTGCCATTATCGTCACGTAATAAGATCCGGAATATTCCCGTAATAGGGGAATGTGGAATTTGCAGTAGAGATGAAAATGAAACTCAGCCCTATATTAACTGGAGACTTTAATAACGTTGTTTAAAGTTCATGCAAGCAGCTCGACTTAAATAACTGCAGCAGTTCTTAGTTTTTATCGTTTCAGAGTTAGTAGATTATATATCATGTAAGTGTTGCAAATAGAGGTTATAAAACCAGGCGTTAATGAGAGTCAAAAGTACCAAAACGTTAACATTAAAACGGTTTAATAACTCTTATGAATGTGTGTGTGTTTGCGTTTGTACCCGCGCGAGTCTGTAACAACTGTAATTTCCCCAGTTTATTCATTTTAACCGATTGCGCTGGAGTAAAAGAACGAGGAAAATGAACAAGAAACACTTAAAAGGTTTGAAAGAAAGATCCTAAAACGTGTTTATGGCCCGGTTATAGAAGATGATGAGTGGAGAATGAAAAATAAGCAGGAGACGGATGAGCTATTGAATCACGAAAACTTCATAAAGGGTCAACAAACACAATGGTTAGGTCACCTAGAGCGGATGGATGATCAGCGTATACCAAAGGAAATTCTGAGGTCGCAGGTTTTTAAAAGTAGAAAGAGGGGCCGATTTTAGATAAGATGGTTGAATGATGTGCTAGAAGATCTGAGAAGAATGGATGTGAGTGGCTACACTGAGACAACAATGGACAGGAGACTTAGAAAAGATTGGTGTTGGAAGCCAGGGCTCACGTTGGGCTGTAATTATGAAGAAGAAGATAATATGCAAGATTATACAGTTTCTTGCACTTCTTTCATTCTTTCAAAACGGTCTGAGATTTTATGTATTAACAAACACTTTGTTAAAAGTACAGTTATAAAAATTATTGCAAAAATAATTATTTATATAATAAATTTACAATTTATGTATGAGGGTTGGTTGAACAATTTTGGGGAGCAACATTTAAAGCTTAGCGGTAAAACTAAAATTTTTAGTTTGCTGTAAGATTTATATTTCACCTAGAAACCTGTTAGTTTTTAAATCTATCCGTTTATTTGTTCATGTTTTACCAGCTGTACGAAATATACGTGTTTTGAAAAGTGGGCAAAAACGAACATCATGCTGTGATTCTTTGTTAAAAATGGTCTGTCGCCAATTAAAATTCACAACTAAATGGTAAATATGTATTAGAAAACGACGCGTTTAAAAAAAAAAACAATGGTTTGTAAGTGGGCACTGTTGTTTAAACGGAGTCGTACAGTCGTTGAAGGCAATTTCCGCAGTGGACGCTCAAATATACAATTTGTACCTGAAAGTCATTCATTAACGAGGTACCAGATATTGTGTAAAATTTTACATTCATCCTACTCCGATACTCGTCCATTTGTGTAGCCCGTAATTAACAGGACATTAAGAAGACTTTGTCCATCCGGCGTTTAAGGTTTATGGGGTGGCACCGCTGGATAGAAAGCTTGATCACCCCTTTTTGTTGTTCTCTTCTGAAGTTTATAAATTAATAAATTACCTTAGATCCGTGGTATGACATCACACGAGTTTTTCATTTAAAATGACTCTTTTCGGAACATATGTTCCATCTTCATATTAATTCACTGAGTTGAGGTCGTTAAATCTTAAAATCACATTACTTTTTACACACGTCCATATGGATGCGCACCGTTTAAAGGCCGACCTGATACTAATGTTGTCTACGAAGGTTTGTGCAAGTTCAAGGCTGTATCGTACAGCGGGTTCGATTTAAAATTCATACGATAGAGTTAATAAAATATCATACGAACCCGCTGTACGATATAGCCTTGCTCTTGCACAAACGTTCACAGACAACTTTAGTATCCGGTCGGCCTACAAAGGGTGTGCACTCATACGGACATGTGTAAGTGCAAGAGGTAAAGTTTAACATTTAACGACCTCAACTGGGTGAATCAATCTGAAGATGGAACATATGTTCCGAAACACGTCATTTTGAATTAAATACCAAGTCACACGACGGATCTAAGGTAATTTATTATTTTATAAATAACAAAGTGACTTGGATACCAATAACAATATGTACTTCTGAAGTGTGTATAATAACCAAAATATTAGTTTATGGGACGTGTACTTGTACTGATTAATAAGTAAACGTGTCTTAAAAAATTATGGTTTAAGCATAATTGTAATTATTGCTGAAGCGTAATGTTAATCACATTAGCGTCCTTGAATTCTATAAATTCTTTTGATATGATAGGAGGCAATTGTTTACTCCTATATTTTGATTTAATAATTTAGTTTATTTTAAATGTTGAATCTGGTTTTTATTTTTGTACATCTGAAGTCGGCGATCTGTAACATTGCCTACGTAATAGAGAGGCTTAGAATAAATGTTGAGACAGACGAGAGAAATAAAATAGGGATTTAGTAGGTGAGGTCCGTATTGGTCTGTACTGGTTCTTTTGTAGCTGTGTAATGTAGGTGTATAGTGCACTCCCGGGGCTATCACTACGCACTACTTTCACTAGTCTCAGTGCTGTAACTGGAAGAAAATGCAACCAAACACATCCAGTTTTCTGAGACAAAGTGTGAGAGAAGGCGTCGCAAATGCCACATCGTCTTCCATCTAAACACGCTTCATACTGTGCAGAATACAAGTCGTTTCTAAATTGTCTCGCAATTTTATTAGTGCAGGAAATTTAACTTTACATACTTGCATGCACAAGAAAACGGTGGTAATCAAATTATTGTGTACGAGAACACTCGCATATATAGAACACTTTTTCTTGTCAACAGCTTTACATATAGGAACAAGTAATGTAATATCAGAGAACAATATAATACTGTTACGACATCGCAGAACAATCTACGTATTTCTCGAACGATCCATTGGAATTCGGCTGAGTGTTGTGGCGTACGTGATTTCAACATGCGCTTGAGAGACTGTTCTGGACGCCGCCAGCCTCGCTGACTGTGTCAAGGCCGCAATTAATTACGTCGTAGTTTAGAGATAACGCGTAGTAGTTGTGGAATGTTCTGGTCTGCGAGCGGGGGTATAAATATAAGGCGTCGGCGGCCTTAGTTTCAGTTATAGTTGCGATATATTACAGTGCGGTTCGAGTTTATTGTCGGGCGATTACAAGTGATTACTCTGTGCGTTCAGGTGGTTATTGTGGCGAAGTGTTGTGTTTTATAATGGGGCGGTATAATTGTAATACAATTGTGTTTTATGTTAGTTGACATTTTATTGCCTGTGAATAATTTTTATTTGTATGATTAAAGTTTGAGCCTATTAAAGTTTGAGCCTGTAAGTATTTGTTTGAGCCTGTACCACAGTACTGTGGGCCTGACGTGAACACCCTACGTTCAGGATTTTTATTATTCCACTGATGATGGCAGCCATTGGAGCTGCCGAAACGTTTGGTTTGGAAAATGAAACATGGACCACGGCCTAACAGGCCGGATAACTTTAATCATACAACTGACACCGGCCGTGAAACCTGAGGACAATTTTTATTTGATTTGTTGTAAGAGACTGTGTTGTTAATTACGAACTGTTTAACTGTGATAACTAAAGCTGGCGATTAGTGACTTAATTGGTGTCTTGTATTTTGCTTTCCACTGTACCTACGACGAGCAGTAGACCGTCGTAACAATATAATTTACCTCAGTGGTGTTAATTACCCAAGAATTTAATTTAATTTTCTTCAGTAGTTAATGTTGAGTTTTGGTGTCGTTAGTTGGGGCCTATACAACCCCCTCTAAACAATAATCGTATTGTCAAATTGTGATCTTGGGTTGTTTGGGCGTGGTCCAGTGCTGAAAGGTCTAGCAAACGTTGACGGCCATCATCACTGCAAATATAAACTGCGCTAACATAGGATGGAACACGTGTATTATCGAGAATACAGTATTTTGGTCATAACCTTGCCATTACCGCAGTACTTTGGTCAATAACTCTTAAATGATTTTGTCATTACATATTGTCATAGGGGAAGGTTGACGAAGTTGGACCGTTGCCTAAGTTGGACCGCCTTTGTTCTTACCTATATACGAGTTTTTTAAACGGTTGAGTTGGCACAACTGGTTGCTGGCGGTACCGTATCCACGAAACTCAGCGGCCAGTCGTCTGCAGCTCTTGTGCGAAGGAGGTTGTCTGTTATTGTGTTTTCGTAGTTTGTGTTGTAATTTTTGTGCTAAGGATCTTAAGCTGTTCTGTTCAGTAAGAGTAACTAATCAAATTTTCTGTGCCATGTTTTACAAATATCTATCGTTAGCCATTAAATACATGTTTTAAATCTAGTGTTTAGTTTCGTGTGTTCGGATAGCGACATGTTTATATCTTCGGGGACCAGTTGCCTAAGTTGGACCACTGCCTGTTTCCTACATTGGACCGGTCCATTTTAGGAGACTGTTATAAATGTTATTACTTTTCATTTTAATTTGTACAGTATGTGATACATCGGAGGACTCTGTGTGTTCAGGTTACCAAGATGTCGAAAAGGGGCACGTATGGAAAATGGAATGAAGATAATTTGAAGATGGCCGTGGTGAAGATGCGTACATGAATGGTGACTATGGTCTCAGTGAGTGCTCGCGCGTACACCTATTTGTTTTTATTATAAAATGTTACATTATTATACGGTATATAATAACAACATATAATCTTACATTATAACGTTCTCTTATAATATGGCTGCGAGAAAGCTAAATGATTATAGTTGTAGTCACCACTTGTGTAAATGCCATTAACAAGAAAGTGGCATATTGGAATCATAAGTTGAAAACTCTAGTCAGAATCAGTTTCATTAACATTAAGTAAAGCACTTAGTTGAATAGAATAAAGATAACCCAAACAAAATCTTTTATATGAATACTGATGTTCTACGCTTGTGTCTCTTATAAAGTATTTACGTACAAATATTTTCTCCGCTATGTTTGCGCTTAGTGCACTTTCATATTCTAAGTCGTTCCACAATAAAGTTAAGTGTAATATTATTCAGTTCTGTCACCAGTCTAACAGCTATAGAAAATTGTATGAAATTGAATTATCCAAACACGTAGCTAGTGAGAGACACCAGGCAGCATATTGAATTTTGTTAGAATACGTTTCGCATTTTACAGCAAGAAAAATTCTATTCAAAGTGTGTATTTGTATGAAACTTTTTAAATTTCTTTTTAATCCTGTACGATGTTTATAAAACATTCCTTTCTAAATTAAATTAAATTTTGGTAACTTTATCTTCTTCTTCTTCGCCACGTTAAGGTATAGACTTACAGCCTGTTTTGCCTTCACTGAAGCCACCTCTTCCTTAGTTTACCTATATCTCGTCTTTCTTGAGGTCTGTATCTTATTACTTGTTTTTGGTAGTCTCATATCTTCCAATCTCTCAATATACTGCCTCCATTTTACTAGTTCTTCCCTTATTCTGCTGGCCATAGAACATACGCTTAACTCGGTTCTCATATCTTCATTTCGTATTTTTTCTCTAAGGATGCAGCTTTGGTTTTTCTCAAGAACTTCATTTCACTTGTTTGTATTATTCGCTCATCATTCCTCGTCATCGTCCAAGTTTTCCTTCCATAAGTTAGAACAGGTGTTGACATTACTTTATAGAATTTCATCTTGCTGTCTTTCCTTGTTTTATTTCCAAGTGTTCTGTGTATAGTACCGCGTATCATTTGGAATCTACTTATTTGGTAACTTTATATTAACAAAATTAATGTAATTGTAAAAAATTGTTTTTGTAATAAAGATATATTATGTGATATCGATAAATCAAAAGAGTAGTTTCTGTTTTACTCAACTCACTATTGTGCTAACAAGTATTAAACATTATATCAAAAGATTTCCTTCTGGCTTGTACTCGCTGTGGTCACGTTTACCGTCTGGTGTAATGAAACAAAATACACATTGCACTATATACAATACAATGTTTTGTTTCTGTTACTTCCATTTAAAAGCTGTCAACATTTACTTCATGCTCTGGAAATATCAATCAAAAACTGATATTGTTATACGACTCGCAATTTTTAAGGCAAAACCTTAATGCTACAATGAAACGATCACGTATTTTATTAAATACGGGAAACTAAGTCACATTTGATTCAACAATCATTCTCAAAAATAATAATCATTGCAAACAAAAAAAGAAGGATTCAATGTGTCAGAATTAAATAAACAAAAAAGTCGTTTAACTTTTAAAATTGTATATGTATTAATTTATAGAATGACTAATGTATAAATTCATTATTTGTATGCAATTAAGTATGTGGAATTACTGCAGAGGTAAATGATTTAAAAATTACTTAGAGGAAACATATACGTCGTCTGTCGTCTGTAGGAAGTGTTTAGGAAGAGTCGTGTAGTCTACACAATTCACAGTTTACACTATTGCATAAAGCTTTTATTAAACAACATTTGCATTACAGGAGTTCTGCTAGTTATACAATTATCCAGTACGTGCAATCACATCTAATAGTCTCAGTTTGTGAAAATTTATTTCTCACGCGTTCAGCAATGTATTCCACTTTTAAAGATAAGATCACCAACGCACCTCTTCACCGTCCTGTAATTATTGCAGAGAAAATATTGTAATACAGCTTTCTAGCTAACTTGCGTTAGGGAATACTTTTGATGTAGTTTTACGCCTCTCCGTTACACATAGCGCAGACTGAACGTATTTTTCTAAACACTTCCTATAGATTACATATGTTTCTTTAAGTATTGTTACCTCTGCAGAAGTTCTACATACTTAAATGCGTAGAAATTAATTTATTTATAAAATTAAAATTATTAAAGTTTTTATTTGTTTATTTAATTATGAAACAGTAAGTGCTTCTCTTTCTTTGGAGATGGTTAATATTAGTTAATAATGGTTTAATTATATGTGACTTAGTTTCCTGAGTTTAATTAAAGAAAATCAATGTATCACTGTCACTAATGGTCCTCCGTGGGTAGGAGCATGGGGACTTTCAACCCCCGGGGGCATGCAGGACGAGCCTATAGCGCCATTCCCGGTGGCTCTGGACTCTGCCCTCTCCACCTGACACCCACCGCCTCATCGTTGACCCGGAGGTGAACCGACATGTCGGCTGGAAGTGGGGCCGATTGACGTTGGACTAAGGTGGGTGTCAAGCAAACGGTAACCAGAGCTGTCCTGTCCTTGGCAAGTAGCTGCACTAGGAAACCACCCCTCGCCCAGTGGTCCTAGCCAAAACCATGTGCGGTGAAGCCTAGTAGCACGAGGTCAAGACGTCGGAGGCCCGGGAGGGGGCCGTGCAGGCAAACACCGTGTTGTGGTTGAACCCCTCCAGGTGGGCCCTGGGCTACGGCCCAGAGATGGTTGTAGGATGGGCTATACCGATGATTACCGGTGACCTTTTTCCCCTTCAGAGAACCCCACCCTGACGTACGCTGCCTTACGGGCGCGCGGTAATCCTATTTTTGGTGCTATCAGGACTGAAAATCGGGACAAAGCGAACGTCCAGCATTAGGGGATCACTGATCGAGATCTCGAGTTTGTGCGTGACCTGCGATGCAGGAGCGTGTACCGACTCGTGTGCGGTGGCTGGAACACATCGTTCGCGTGTCTCTGGGTACCGAAACGGCGCCTTCTCGAGGCCCCCGCTGGGCAACGTTGCGTTTTGTGCGGACATTCGTGTCTTCGTATAACGTAGCGGCTAAGTCCGTTAGTCGTCTGGTGTAGAGGAGAGAGCTAAAGACCCGCTCGCGGACGTATCCAGCGGACGGAGATTGGGGATTTTCCCCGGCTGTTGTTCGTGGTTAGTGGGTATAACGGGTGTCTGGAATGGGGGCTTGCCCCCGGGATACGGTTGAGTGATTCGCCACTCTCCCGATAATACTTTTCACTGGTGGTAAAAACTTCATAATTCACATCACAATACTCCGCTTCACAGTATTGTAATTATTACAGGCCAAATATTTTAGTATAAAACGTTATGTCTTAATTTATGTTGGAGAAAATGTATGCTGAATTACTATTAGTGGGTTTAACAACGTCACCGTTATCTCTGAAATGGTGAAGAAAACCACCGAAGTAGGGTTACTTTAGATTGAGATGAACCTGCAGTATTCAGGAAACATGCAACAGTGGTCCGCGGTCTCGAATGCTCAGAAACTTGAACAAAGGGAAGGTGTGTTGTGTATGCATCCCAAATATTATGAAAAGATAACGAGAGACTTAAGGAAGTATTTCTCTTTCATGAGATAAGTTTTGATATAAGTTTTAAATCTTATATCGAATGGGAGTGGGATTTCATCACTTAATAGGCCTACATCTGAAAGCAATGATCACACTTTGACGAGGTTCAACGAAAAATTTACGTGCTGCTGAAAACGTCTTTTTCGTATTTTGTGGAAACAAACGTATTTACTTAATCTGTTTTCTGCAATATTTTAACAAAAATTACTTATTTTATAATTGTAAATTTTAATGTTGTACAAAGTGTTTATTATTACAACAGATCATCATCATCATCATCATCATCATCAACCTCAAGGATTAGACTCTATCCTGAACCTGTTCCGGTACCCACTTCGCTCTCGGCCGTCCTACAATTCTCTTCCCCACCGGTCTATATTCCATTGCTATCAGTAGAATCCTGTCTCCCTCCATTCTTCCCAAATGTTCACACCACCTTCTTTTGTTGCTCCTTAGCAACAATGGGTCGTGTAGCTGTTTCATTGTAGCTGTTCCCCCCCCTCAGTTCCATCCTTATATCCACATTCTTTTTTCTATCGAGAATGTTATAGTCCAAAGTAAACATAAACATCATCTCCACTGCCTGAATCTTTGCTTTCTCTCTTTCTGTTTGAATTCCGGCTTCATCTTCATACATAAAAACTGGTACCGCTGCAGTGTTGAAAACTCTTATCATTGTTTCCTTCTTTGTCTTATTTTGAAGGTGTCTGTCAATTTTTTCTACAGAAATTCCTAAATTTGTTTAACTTCTCATCCAGCTCAATTTCTGTCCCATATGTAACGTAACATCACATATGATTAAAATGCTGGACTTGTTCCATAATCGCAATAGAATACAACTTTTTTTTTTATACGTGTAGTGTTATGATAATGCGTAATATTTTACTAAATCACGTATGTTTTGTAAACAAGAATTTTTTACGCGAACAAGTAGTTATGTGCAGTTTTATACAGTTTCTACAACTTGGCCTTTGATACTCGTGCGTTTGTAATGATGTTGTGATTTATCGTCGTAAACAAAAGGCTCTTGTAGAACACTTTCCGTAATGGAAAACAAAAGTTGAGAAGTTTAGCTGCTGATTTGATTAATAGTGACAACGTAACCAGACAGCATCGTAGGTCACTGTCCGAGCGAATAACACAACAACACAAGACATGTGATACTCTGTCGGTGGTAGAAGGTACAAACAATACAACTGCCATTACGCTCTTGTGGTTCATCTTTTAACACTTCGGCAACACATACATCAGCTAATAAATTTCTAAACACAATAATTGTGGATATATAATTAGAAGATTTTTAAAATTATTTTAAAGTTTCTAAAGTAAATTAGTTTAAACAATCGTAGAACTAACAATGTTAGAATATTGCTTATACACCCTGCAGTTTGCAGACGATCAAGTGGTATGTGCAAATGAAAAAGATGACCTGGAATACATGACATGCAAACTGAAGAAAGAGTATGAAAAATGGGAATTACTGATCAACACAGAAAAAACGCAGTATCTTTGTGTGTCGGAGAAGAAACAATAAATTTAATATTAGAAAACAACAAAGGTATAAAAAATTTAACAGCTAAAAATACTTAGGAATAAACTTCAATGAAGAAGGAACAGATAATGTTGAAATAAAATAAAGAATAGACAGAATAAAACAAATAATTATATCGTTAAATTGGATTCTATGGAGCACACAAATTGGAAAAGAAAAGAATATACGATAGTGTGATTAAAAGCACATTGGTGTATGGATCCGAAACATGGAGAATAAACGAAGAGATAAAAAGAAAGTTAGAAGCTACAGAAATGGATGCATTGAGACAAGCTGATAGAACTTTAAAGATAGAGCGAATACGAAATGAAACGATCTAAGAAGAAATGGGCGTACAAAATACAATCATCGTCTGCATTGAAGAAGAACAAGTAATCTGGTACGGACACGTACAAAGAACGGGACAAGACCGACTACCAAAGAAAACAATGAGATGGATACCTAGAGAGCAGAGAAAGAAAGGAAAACAAAAGACAAGGCCCAAGAAAACATGTACAGAGGCTATAAGAAGGTCATTGGACAGTTTAAAAGAACGTCGTAGTACGTTTTGTCCCCGAATTAAGAAAAAAGAAATAAGAATGTGGCAACCAAGAAATGAGTGTTTTCCTTAAATTTAAAAAAAAACATAGATAACACTTTCTACTCTGAATACACTTTATGAATCCTTTAAAGATAAAATGTTTAAACTAACGTACATTCTTCTCTTTAACTTGTTTTGTAAAAGTCAGTATAATGTAATAATGAACTGTCGTCTTCATTCACTGTGTCTGCTGAAACTGCTGCTCTCTTATTAACGTTTTCTTTAATATAATTAATATTCCATTCGCTACAACCGCATAATATAAACCTTTTGTCTTTTCCATGTTTTTTCTCTCTCTTTATCTCTGTCTGTCTGTCTGTCTCCTCTCTCTCTCTCTCTCTCTCTCTCTCTCTCTCTCTCTCTCTGTTTATTCTTTATTAGGCTTTAAAAAATTTATTTTCATATGTGACATGATTCAAGTTTGGAACGATACTGTTACTGAAACTTTAATTTCAACAAAATTGTAAAGAGTTATTTACTTATATAATGTTCGGTAGGTTCTTCTTCTTATATTATATTTTAAGACTTATCCATCTACATTGCTTTAACTATTAGTAGCTGTTCATTACTAATATTCAAAATAATTTTATACTTAATTGTACAGGTTTCAGGTTACTGGTTACTTATTTAGCCAGTAAGTTACTCTGTATTCCTTAATTATTGGTTATTTTATAGTGCATTGTATTGTTTGCAGGTTTGGAGCAGCTGTGTATGTAGTGTGGAGTAAAGCAGACAGCATTATTAACGTGCTCAAGTCTCAACAAAGTGTAATTGAGATGTTGGTGTTTTTCGTGGATACCGTAGTCTGATGTTGTAACACTAATCAAGAGTTTAACGGGGGTTAACGGTTGCCTCCACTTAACAAGACTCATAGTGATTATAAGCGTAGTGTTTAACGGCATTTGGAATTCGGATTACTCGTTAATGTCGGTGTGAGGATAAACCTTTTAATCCACGAGGCAGCGTAGATTAAACACGATTAATACTCTGTAAACAACATAGGTGTGGATACAATATGATCCCTTGTTGTTCATACAGGAGTATTGAAAACAGGTAGCCACCTTGTATTCAGTTTTGACACGAAAATAGCGATCATGATGTGGCAATAAAATCCTGAAACAGTAGTAATACACTAACTAATTTGATAAAGAAAATCATCCAAAAGAATCCGATGATGGAATATGTGATGAAGATATAAGACATCGATTAGTTTTAGGAAAAGTTATTTTAGTAAAACTTGTCTAATTTACTAAATATAATTATTTCACTATCGACTCGGAACACAAAGTTTTTTATGGGTAAAAACGTAAAAGATTTACTTATAGCCTAAACCAGTTTTCGCTTTTAAAAAGCTTCTGCAGAGGCTGCCTCTAAGAGCACTGTCCGTCTTGTTGTTGGCGACGGTATCGACTTTTGAAAGATCGATGTTGTATGTGTGGGGTGTCATATGTTCGAATAATGCGTGTGATTTGAATTGTGTCTGTTCGTTTAGGATATCGTTTCTATGTGTTTTCGTGTGTTTCTATATTTCCAGTTGTTCTAGAGTGTCTAGTTTTCGGCGTTTTGTGTGTACGTGTAGAATGTCCATGTTATTGTCTATGTTTTTGTATGTGTGGTTTGCTTCAATGAGGTGGTTTGCAAAGGTGGATTCGGTAGTGGAGTGTAGTGCCTTTATGTAGTATCTTTGTTTGAAGCTACGTCCTGTCTGGCCTATGTAGAATATGTTAGTATCTGAGCAATTTACTTTGTAAACACCAGGTAGATCGAATTTGTTTTGTGCTTTGTGTGTGTGTTTTGATAGTGTGTGTTCTGTTTTGTTAGTAGTTTTGTAAGCGATTGTGTATCCTGCTTTTTTGAAATAAAATGTGGGCTATTTTTTCAGTTTGTTTGTTGATGTATTATGAATTTGTTGTTTTTGTCTTTGTCTGTTGTTTGTTTTGTGTAGGAGTTTATTGATTATTGTTCTGTCGTATCCGTCGGATTCTGCTATATATTTTATCGTGTTTAGTTCGTGTGTGTACAAAATTCCGAGTCGGTAGTGAAATAATTATATTTAGTTAAGTAACGGACACGTCATGGACAACGAAATTCAAGAGTCTAATTTACGTTAGAGAAAATTCCTGATGAATTACTGCCAGAAGCTTTAACAACATCACCGTTATCTCTGAAATGGTGAAGAAAGCCACCAAAGTAGGCGTACTTCAGATTGAGATGAGAAACTGCAGGATTCAGGAAACATACAACAGTGGTCCACGGTCTCGAATGCTCAGAAACTTGAACAAAGCAAAGATGTGTGTCTCCATCCTAAATATTATGAAAAAACAATGGGAGACTTAAGAAAGTATTTCTCTTTCAAGAAGTTTTAAAGATTATGTCTAATGGGGGTGGGATTTATCACTTAATAGGCCTACATCTGAAAGCAATGAGGAGACGTTGACGAACGAGATTTAACGAACAATATACCTGCTTTTGAAAACGTCTTTTTTGCATTTTGACGTCAGTTGAATGTCTTAAACTGTTTATTTAACAAATGTTATTTGTTATATAATGTAATTTACGAAGATTATTTATTTTTAAATTGTAGATGTTAACATCGCACAAAGTGTTAATTTGCTGCAACAAAATACAGCTCTTGTAATACTTGTAGTGTTATAAACAATTTGTAATATTTAAATTAATTTTTATTTATTTATTATCAAAATACCCTTATACCATATTAGTGTCGGGTTTATTTAAATTAATTACATTTGTTATTACACTAGTGTCTTGAAAGTAGAAGAACGGACCAGACAATTAGTGTTTTTAACTTCAACATGGATACTTAATATGGTGGAACTAATAGTCACCAGAGATAGTAAAACGGTTAATATTAATAGTTAGTAGTCTTACAGTATTCTTAATTTACAATATCCTATAGTACGGTACTCTGTGTGTACCAAGTTCTCGATAAATAATAATTTACATATGAATTAAATGATATGATTTTAGAAAGATACATTTTTATTTGATAGATTGGTTAACCACAAACTTGTTTTTGTAATATTTTGTAAATTCTGTGATTTACGTTTGTAATTCTCTACAGTTATTGTGTACAGGGTTCTTTAAACAAACGACAGTGTTTTTAATATCAGTAGTAGGAAACATGATAAAAATAACTTTTAATAATTTATGTAATTGAACATTCCTACAATCTGTATTCAGCTATAATATGTTTTACTATGTTATATACAGTCATGTGTATGTAGAGATGTTTTCTGTAAATTCTAATATGTAATTGTTGATTACTGCTTTTATAATTAATTGCAAACACCATTAAAGTACTTTTACAGTACCAGTAATTTAAATTGTAATAGTGTATAAAATTATAGTCTGGGGTATTATAATTTTCTCGAAGTATTTTACAAAACAATACCTAATAATCCAATTATTTTGATAATGTAAAACAAATTGTTTCAACTCCTTCACACATACGCGCACACTCACTTACACAAACACATTCACTCAACTTATTTATCTGTTGTGTTTGACATTTTGTCTTGTATCCGTACACAGGTCCTGATGATGGCAATAAATATTGTCAAAACGTCGACGCAGATAATTTAAAGTTTGTGTTATACTTTTCTGACCGATCCTTGCAAACCTTTCATCGTTAAAATTAATATTAATTTAGGCCGTTTTATCAAATCACTTAGTTTTCCAAATCACTTAATTCAACAATTATTATTCACATTTGGAAGACTTAAAATTGTTGGGCTTGTAATAATTAGACTACGTTAACTCAGTTATAAGTATAAATATCCATGAACTTAACGCACATAGCCACTTTGTACTATACATTGTTTGTAAAATTTGAAATCAGATGACCACACTGTGTATTTCGGTTAAATTAATGTCATCAACTTTGACCTTTAATGTCGTAAAAATAAATGAAAACAAAGTTACAAAACAATTGCGTTACAAGATTATTGAGATTACTATAAAGTAGTAAAATCTGATGTCAGTTCATTGTTGTCTAATAATGTATAACTACATTGTTTCTAAACTTTTACGTGCAACAGAACTAACCTGAAACTTTTTACCAGTTCATATACGGCTCTAAAGACCATCTCTACCAAGAATCTCGGTGGCACCATATTTATTTGATTCGTATTCTAGGATTTGTTACGGATAGTGCTACGTAGGTATCATTGTGCATCATATTAATTGTAATTTGATCAATTACAAGTTTAAAATAACCAATTTTGGTGTCAAAAGTAGTTTTAGTTTTATATGGAGGTCGCCTTGTTATTGGTTACAGGAAATACAGAAAGATTTGAACTACACTTTCTTGACCAAATTACAAACCGGCTTAAAATTGTGCTGACGCTAAGAGGGCAGTTGCAGCATATTGATAACTAAATACGTAGGAGAGACTATTTATTATAAAATATAAAGCTTAATATAGTCTGACTCCTCCCTTAATTTTACATTTTTTTACTTCAAAGGCTTAATTTTCAATTCTACGACTTCAGTGTAAAATCTAAAAGTCTAATATTCGATAGACTGTTTGCTTTTAATGAGTATGAGTTAGTTGTTTCAAAGCTATGAATTATCTTGTCGACTCTGAAGTACCTTTCTTAACCGAGTTCCTCGTTTATAATTGCCTAATTCTAGTTCACTCGAAAACACAGATAGATTTGTCAGATACTGTAAAGTCATATACTTGACGTTCACTTTACAAGAATAATTATTTTACATACGGCAAAGTACGGGTGTCACAAATTTAAACGCTTTTTTTCCGGTACTTTGCTACTAACGTAATATCTAGATTAATGTTTATAGTTATATCATTTGTTGTGCCCAGCACACTCCACATTATGACTTTATATATATAATTGTAAATGAGGATTATACTCATACTCAAACTACTCAATGTATTATTTAATTTTATTTAAGGAAAGAATTATTTTAAGGAACAAACTGAGCGATTGTGAGGAAGTGTGCTGACCATATTTTATCGTGGCGCGTGTAGTGAGTTATCAACCAAGGAAGCTAAGAATAGTCTTCTTGTCAGTGTTTTTAAACGAGTTCCGCTTTGGTTCACAAAAAAATCAATGTCAAATTGTCCTCTTGCGTGACCTGATAAGTTTCGAGACACGTGCAAAGTCCAGTTCTGATTGGCTGAATTTTGGGCTTTAACTCATAGAGACTCCTTGCGTCATGGGGGGTATAAAACTGACGAGAGAACTGGGAAGAAGGCTCACTTGTTCACGTTTGGCTTCTTTGCGTACTATACGCACATCTTCTGACAACGATGGAACCACATCGAAAGCGTAATTACAACTTTGTTTTTGTAATTAAAACTTAAAGCATTAATCGATTTTGACAAATGAATTATGTGTACTCAGAAATGCTCAGTAGTGTTCTAAATTTGTTAAGAAATATGTATGGTTGACATCTCAATCATTTATGTCTATTTTAAAGTAGTAATGTTCTAAAGTCAGAAATATAGTCAGTAAAGCTTTTATAATGTTTTAATACGAATATTCAGTATATAATGAATGTTATTTTGTTATATATAATGTAATATTATGTCTTAATGAAAATATTCAAGTAAGAAATCGAATTATTGTAACGAGAGAATGTCACTTTAATCTATAGAGAACAATTATTGTCATTTTGTTCATTAAGATAAAACTTTTCATTAGACATAACGAACATAGTTGCTTTGATGAATTAAAGAAATTTTGTTATTCTAAGTAAATGCCTTATTTAATAATGAGCCACTCCCACAGCTATCCTGTCCGCACGACTGGTGCTTTCACTTTGTGAGGCCCCAGCCCCGGGCGTTACTATTCAGGCGTATAAAAATTTTAGTATTCAAGTTACTTTATTGCAATACATTGTAAAACATCTGTTTAAAAGATAATCTACAGCGGTTAAACTTTGAAAGCATTATTAATGTCGCATACATAACGTTATCTATAAAAATAACAATACAACAGGCTGCTTTTATAACTTGGTTTTTACGATTCTTATCATTAGCTTAAGAAATGTTTATAAACATTTATGGAAAGTTTCTTTTTATGACTCTCTATGCAAGCTTGACGAATAAGACGTTACTAGTGACGCGTAATGTTAAATGTCACATTAGGCTCCACAGTTTTAAAGAATGTTTTTGTAATAAATACTAAGGAATAACAAATAATGTTATATTATTATAAGAGTAGTTTTACTATTTTTTTGTTTCGTATTCGGTATATTTTATTTTAGATTTTAGAGTTAAATGATTTTGTAGATAGAATAAAGTTTTTTTTAAGTTTTCAAAAAACAGGGACGTGATGCTAATAAAATGTTTTTAGAAACCGTTTGATATTAAAAGTAATGTACAATATTTTTATCTATAAAAGACACAGTATTATGTAATTATGTAAATATTTGCATATTTAAGCGATCATCAGCTTAACTGACTTTGTATTCAGTGCAGCAAATCGCCATTCAACTTCAGTTCTTGTTAAAAGTGACACACTTCTAAATGCGATAACTCAAAGACGAAGCATACCTAAGATCTGCTTATTCTTTTTCCGTCAAACTGACTGACCGTTTTTAGTAATATAAAGAAGAAGAGAAGCGTCTAAATTATTGAAAATTTGAACTTATTTTCATATGTAGAATTTTTAACTAGTACGTTTATCGAAGAATTCCGCTCTTTTAATCAAAAATAATATTATGAATCGAAAAATGCTTAAATGACATTTTCGGTGGCTTACTAGTTTTCTGTTTATTATATTTACCTTATAACTCGAATCTGATAATCTACGAAGTGTTAATCATTATAAACAGATCACAATATAATTTTTGGTGTCTAAATATTTTTATTCTAGGCAACTGTCCTCTTTTTTGTCTGTTTGTTAAACAAATTAAAAAGAATATTCCCGTTTCATGCCAACTCAGAAATGGTCTGTCTTGATAGCTCCAGTGCTATCATGAGTATAAAGGTGTAGACATGCCTTCAATTGATTACTACAGGTTTACCCTGTACAATACATTTTTTTTCTTTGTATCGGCCATCTGAGGACCACATGACAATTGCAATTCTTTATCCCTTGTTCTTTTCTTTTTCTTCAATATTCTTTCTTTTTTTCACTATGTCTCTTCTTCCTGTCTTCAGTTCACTTTGAACCTACCTTTTCTCTCTCTCCTACCCTGGACTCCTTCCGTTTTTAACACTTTTGCCCGAAAAAAGTCTCTTTCAATTGCTTCTTCTGCATTTATATTATTTTTTTCTAAATCCTTTTTGACTTCTTTAATCCAACTTGATGTTGACTTCTTTCCCCAAAAATATTTGAAGATCTGTTTTGTTAACCTATTGTCATGGGTATATAATGTTAATGAATAGGTTTCATTCTCCCAAGATACTTAAATTTTCTAACCCATTCTATTCGATGAATATCTGTTAGCAGGAAGTTTGGCGCATTTTTAATATCCGTGAGAAATTTGTTTTTTTTTCTGCAGAAATTCTTATTACAATACATTATTATATTATGGCGTTATTATTATATCTGACATTAGTACAACTAACTAAGGGAAATAGTAACAGCAAATATTGAGTGAAACTGTGTCAGGCGTGTTGCAACCACTGACCACAATTGTACATTACATTACTGTGACAGGTGTCAATAACATGTGTCCTGCTACTTGATAATAACATCGTATGGCGGTGTGCTAAATAAGTCGAACGATCGGACAATTGTAGAACGGATTGTGTAAATTGTTTTGATAGGTTTGAGCTTTGTAATGTTGTCTAGTCAATCATAAATATAATTTTATAATGAATTTACCTCAAGATATTTCTTTCCTTATTAGGAACATGTTTCGGGTACCGTTGTGTACCCATCCTCAGCCTTCCGGATTTTGTGTCTGGTGAAGTACATGTGTGTTGGTGGGTTGTTATTGTGGCTTCCTGTTGGCTTCTGGTACTTTAAATTGGTATTATTGTGTGTGATTGTGGTGTATGTATTAGTATTTTGTGTGTTTTCGATGTTGAGTGCTTTGAAAATTGTGTCATGTTTTGTATTGATTTGTTTTTGTTCAGGTATTAGTTTGTTTTGTGTTTTATGTTTGTATATTTGTAAATTTTCCCAAATGTTCATTATGGTGCCTTTGTGTGGTATGTGTTTTATTAGTTTCATGTTGGTTATGTTTGGGAATTCATGTCAGTGTTTTATATTTCTGGTTTTTTGTATGCGTTTAGGTGTTCAAAATAACGTTTTTTCAGTTGTTTTTTTGTTTGTCCTATGTAACATTTATTGGAATGTTGGCATTCAATTTTGTATATACCACTGGTTGTTGTATTATCTTTGTTGTGTGGATTATTTAGTTTTTGTAGATTATTTTTGTTAGTTTTGTATGCTATTTTAATGTGTCTGTTCTTAAACAGTTTTGTTAGCTTTGTCATTTTATTATCTATGTATGTAAATGTGGCCCATTTTTTATTGTTGTTATTATTTTTGTTTTGTTCATTTTGATTAATTCTTAATTGTTCAGTTTTTATTTTATATATGATTTTATTTTCTATTTCGTTTACAGTGTTTTTATTATATCCATTTTCACAAGCACAATTTTAATAATATACAAATAACATCAAGACGTATTGATGCACAATTCAAAGTTTACAGAATTTAAGGTTAATCTTACGTTAGTTGTTAACGACCTTACGTTAGTCGTTAATATTTCACCTAAGTACTTGAACATTTTTACACGAACAGGCCAGCTGTGGACCACGCGAATATCATTTCCTTTCTTCTCCTGGCAGAAGGCCCACATTCGCACACTATGTGCTGCCTCCCTTTCCACTGTCCACCCCTTTCTCGTCTTCCTTTCACCGCAGAGAACCTCAAGATTTTGAATGTTGTTTCTATGTGAATTTTTATATACACAGTAGTTTAAAGAGATACCCGGTTTCATCTTTTCCTCCTTGAGTTGTTTGGTGTATCCGTTCAGAGTGGTAAGTTGCCAAATATATTTTAAAATTTGTTTATTATTGTTATTATTATTATTATTATTAATAATACAATATTGTTTCAACAAAACACATAATTATACTGATAAAGTGTATTTCTTTTTGTGCCAACTAGTTAGTGTAACAAAGCGGATGGGAAGGCGTTTACAATGCAGCACACACACACACACACACACACACACACACACACACACACACACACACACACACACACACACACACACACACACACACACACACACACACACACACACACACACACACACACACACACACACACACACACACACACACACACACACACACACACACACACACACACACACACACACACACACACACACACACACACACACACACACACACACACACACACACACACACACACACACACACACACACACACACACACACACACACACACACACACACACACACACACACACACACACACAAGTAGGTTTCGTTATGACTACCGTGTGCAAGGTATCAGATATTCTACGGTTGTTAGTGTGACGCCTTAGAAAAATAAATTGTGTGGTGTAGTTGGAACTCACCAGTAACCACACCATATCCAGAACCAGTAATTCCCCCTACGTCGACCAGATACTTTAATATGATGAAGTCAGTATAGTTTATCTCTGGAGATTAACAGTTTCATGATTAATAAAGTTGTGTTAATGGTTATAATCGTAAACAGGAATTACACTGTTGCACAGAACTCAGAACCACTCAGAGCTGGTGCGTGTCTCTGTCAAGGGGTACACAAGTACCCTCTAGATTTTTCGAGTGCTTGTTAACTACGCAAATTATGGAACATCTGCAGATTATACATAAGCTACAGCTGCAGCTTAGAAGGGGCGTTTTATTAGGTGCAGGTCAAGTGGTTGTTGTGGAAAGTGATAATTGTGTTACAATTGGTACGGACCTCTATAGTTGACATTATTATTGCGCGTGGACAAATTTAACTAGAATTACTGTATGAGAGTGTTTTGTTGATTTCAGATTGTCATTTGTGACTCATTAAAGATGGTAGTCAGTGTTTTCATTGGTGTCTGTATTTTGTTTCCAATGTACCATACGACTATCCGTGAAACCGTGTTGCGGGAAAACATTTTCCGATTCAAGCTTTCAAGCTTGACAGCTAATTATCGCGTCGGAAATATACAATAATGAAACGAGATAATTCCTTTGTACCTCTACTCAGTTTTAATAAAAATTCCAAGTTTGATTTAGTGATTATAGAATCGTATTTACTTTAATAACACCTGTTAATTTTTTCAGTAGACCGTTCATAATAATTTTATACGTTCATATATCAGTATTAGGTTTATGACACGTCAACCCTATAACCACTTTCCTTGCTGGCTTGTGGCTTGACTACGGATATTAATTAACCGTTCTTGGAAAATTCAATCATACGGTCCATTGCTCTGTGTCGTTTGAATTTCGTAATTACTCTAGTGTCGATAAATAGCAAATTTATGCAAAAATAAATTATCCGATTACAGAGAAGTAGAATAGGTTTAATTTTAAATAATAATTTTTGGAGGCCATTTAAACAATCAGTAGCATACTCTACACGCAACTCAGGCATTATTGCATGACAAAAATAAAAAAATCGTAGAAACAGATTTTAAAAAGAAATTAATAAACTTTGGTTTACAATTCATAATAAAGTACCACAGACCCGCCAGCCGTTCCTCAACAGTGACCTGCGCCGACGCAATGCATGGATCATTGAATGATTGTTGAATGATTGTTATCTAGAGTGAAGGGAGGGGAGTCGCCGCTATAACGTTTCACTGTCTCACTTCTATATTGTGTCCCACTCTGTCACACACATGCTTCCATTGTTTACGTCAGCCTTGTTGCAGCCGATGTTCACACTATGAAACACTGTACAAGACTGTTGTGCGCATGTGCCGAATAACTTAAAATTTTGTTAGCCTCGCGACGAGGTGTTTGTCTACTGCGCATCGAGACCCGAGCGTTCAATTTACATCGTCCTGCCTCCTGTCACAGGACAAAAGGCTTGCCGCATGACAAATGGCGCCAATCGTACAACTATCGTTTTTGGTGGCCCTAAAAAGGACCTTGTGGCGAGAAAGCTGATGTTGGTAGTGCCGCGCTAAAATGTTCGGCGGCTGCGCCTGCTGTTCGTGGCGTACTGCAGTCCTCTTCTTCCGGCACCGGCCCAGCGAAATCCATCGCTGGCGCGGAACTGGAGGGCGAAGACGCAAGAACGCCGGTTCTATTCTTCGGCCGTTCCTTCCGGCTGACTCCGCGCCGATGTCGTCCGAGAGAGCAGAGGAGATGAAGTGCGTCCGACGGCGTGGCGGTGAAGAGTGTAAAATTTTCTGCCGGCCCGGGTTTTATTAACTAACCGGGATCGCTGATTCGCTAGCTCCGAACACGCAGTTGGTCACGTCTCGGCGGCTGCTGATGCCGGATTGGCTCGCCTCGTCCACCGTTGGTACCGGAGAGCACATGTTCGCATACCGCTGCCGTCAAAATCTGGTTTATGTATACTGCCCGTCAGGGCCAATAAATCACGTAATCTGTTGGCTCTTTGTATAGTAATTAGTATATCACATAACCACATTCAGAATTTTCTGAGAATTTTCGTCAGATCAATTTTCTGTTTCAGTGTCTGTTAGCATGCAAATTGTATTCAAACCAAACTGCATTGCAGTCATAAGCAAGCACTTAGACGTTGGTAGAAATATAACCAACATTTTACCAAAGGTACTCTTACAATCTTACAATTCAACGAAGACGTACAATATGCGGTGAAATTCTTAGTAATTTTGAAAAAGATTGGAATTATAGTTTTGCACTTATATAGTATATAGCAGGGGTCTCCAAACCTTTTCACTTGAGGGCTGAATTGAAAAATCTTGGAAGTCAGGGGGGCCAACAATATAAAAAAAAAAAAAAAAAATATATATATAGACACACACATTTTGCTACAGTCTGTTTCTTGATGTATATATATATATATATATATATATATATATATTTAATATTTATAATCACTTTACCTCAAGATATTTTCTCCTTATTTGGAACATGTTTCGGGTACCGTCTTGTACCCATCCTCAGCCTTGAGGATTTTGTGTCTGGTGAAGTACATATGTGTTGGTTGGTTATTATTGTGGCTTCCTGTTGGCTTCTGGTACTTTAAATTGGTACTTTATTAACAGGAAGCCACAATAATAACCAACCAACACATGTGTACTTCACCAGACACAAAATCCGGAAGGCTGAGGATGGGTACAAGATGGTACCCGAAACATGTTCCAAATAAGGAGAAAATATCTTGAGGTAAAGTGATTATAAATATTAAATATATATATATAGAGAGATCTTTTAAACTTTTTTTAAGTTTTCGAAATAATCAATTTAATAAAATAGGTATTTAAATAAAAATTAAGCAGACTTATCCAAAGAAAACAAATTCATTTATTCAAAATAATGTAAATAAAATGTATGGTTCATGTTATCCGGGCTGTTTTGCCGTGGTCCATGGTTTATTACAAAACCAATAATAATATTGGTTTTGTTATAAACCATGGACCACGGCCAAACAGCCCGGATAACATGAACCATACATCTGACACCGGGCGTGAAAGCCTGAGGAATATTTTAATGTAAATAAAAGTAAGGAAAAAATAACATTCAAAGATATTTCTTATGTATTATTTTTTGACTTTCTTATGTACGTATGGGCTGTGTGGAGTTGCTTCTGACATATAATGTCTGTCCATTTTGGGTCAAATTTGATGCCTCTATCACTAGAATGGATTTCAAGTGTTCGTCTGACAAGTTAGCCCTGTACTTTGATGTTATACTTATTTTGTTTTAGTAAAATGTTATATTTTAAGTACTTTGACGAGCTATTTAAAAACTGCACGCAGCATCGGCCGGTTGCCACGGGCCGGACAATCACCCTTTCGCGGCCGTAGTTTGTAACCCCAGGTATATAGTATAGCAAATGTTATTTAAATATAACTATAATATTGTGTGTTTTTTTTACGCACTTTGTTTCCATTAGTTACAAACACGATCCTACATTTTAGTTTGTTCTAACTGTATTGAACAGATAAGCAGCTTCTACTGTTGTTTTGCTTAAACCAGGAAGTTAAATGTCAATCAGAATAGGGGCAAAAACGGTGGCCATCATTAATCTCTCGTCACTTGCCGGGCGTGGTAGTGGTAAAAACACAGTTTGTACAACGGAAGCCAATGCGTATTGCTGCGGTGTTCTCGTTCCAGATCAGCTGTAAAATACGTCTGCGCCCAGCTGTTTTCATTTTGTTTCTCTCTGTTACGCTTTGGATGCACATAAATCGAATTAAACTCCAACTACATAAAGTTCAAACTTTTCGCTGTGCTAATAATTTAACAGCAACTTATTATTCGTTCATCGGGATCCCATTTATTCTGTTGCTGTCGAAAGTCAGTTTCAAATAGTTCACGTTATGATTTATGTTCCTGTCTAATTTTATTAAAATTAATTTGACTTATCAAATTTTAAAACGACACTCGTTAATGAAAATTTTCTTCGTCTAAGTAATTATACACACAGCAAAATAATGAAATAATATTTTTTGAAATTTGTTTCTATTTGATTTATTATTTTCATTAAATATCTTATAAAATATTACACCTTTTTTTACCTTTTACAGATCAAGTAAAAATTAATCTTAAACAAGAAAACTTACACTTTTTTTCATAACGTAGCACAAGCCAATAATACTCAGGTTGACAAACATAAAAATAAAGGAAAAAGATAAAAGTTAAAAATTAGAGAAGATTTGAAAGAAGTAAAATTATATCAACTTACAAATATCTTGAACAGTATTTTGCATTTTTTGATTAAGGTAATAGTTTTACGCGTACATTTTTTTAATTCTCACTTTCTAAATATTTTTTGTGTATATTTATTGCAGACTACTTAATAGTCAAAAATAAATTTGTTTTTGCAAATTATAAAAAGCTTGTATCCTAATCAAAGTAAGTTATAACATCGATTTATGGGACTTGCTTATTTTTTTTAGACTTCTGTGGAGTGCAAACAAATCGCTGTTTCTACAAGTTTGCTACTGTGTGTTATTGCATTAATTTAAATGTTTTCAGTTGTCTTGCATTAATTTAAATGCTCGTCTCTATTGTGTTTACTGTGTATTTACATATATTATAAGTTTGTTCAGTACTTAGTTAAAGTTTTATCGATAATGGAAACTGAAGAATCTATAGGTCCTGATTGAACAAAACGGAAGAATAGAAGGAGTTTTGGACGAGATAGAGATGCGACTAAGAAGATTAGATATTATACACACAAGAAAGGTTATGATTGCAATTGTGAAAGCTTGGCCTTGGTTTTTGGTACTTCTCAGGGCGATAGAATGACTATTGTTTAATATCGCAATTCTTGTACTTCTACAAGATACAAACAGAAGGTGAAAATGATGGTATTAAAGTCCTGGTTTGCTACAAAGGTCTTCTTTCTTCTTGCAATCCTCGGTACAGCACTTATGCGTGTCAATACGTCTTAAACTATTAGCTCTTATGTGAATTTTCGCTTGGATATCTGCACAGCGATAAAAGTAGCATTGAAATGAGCTTAATTTTAAAATAAAAATGATTTTAAAAGGCTATCTAGAAAATGTTATCTAGAAAAGTGATTATCTCACTATTCATTTTATTCACCTTTAACTAAGTCTGAGTAACACAGAACACAGGGTGCTGTATTTTATGAGAGGAAGAGAAACATAAGGATTATCTGTTCAAAAACTCGCGCAAAGGAGAACATTATTAAAATTATAAAATATTGATTTACAAATAATTTAGTACTAAATATTATAACAGACGTAGTACTCAACAAAAGGTAAAGTACTGGTAAATCTTACTTTTATATGTGTGATCAGAAAGCTACTTAAATAAGATCAAACGGATGTGGCACCTATGCTTTACGACTTTATTATGCAACACTTTTCTCCTGATGCGAAAAGTTTACGTGCTTTTCGTCACTTACGTGGAAGACAAATTAAAAATTCCAGTACTGACTTGTATTATGCTGCACACGTAATGAAACGAGCGAAACGGTTGCCTTCCGGAGGGAGGGCGCTCTTAAATGGAGCTTCCGTACTTCACTCGCTGCAGAAGTTTCAATGTTCGTATTTAAATTAACAGAAAATCACAGAACTCGGCTGACTATATTGAGCTGTATTTTCTAGAAACATTGCAACTACTTCATTACACCGGTATTACGTTATAAATAATATGTATCGTTACGCTATTACAGAACGTTCTACATGCGTCTCGGCTATCCCAGCTGAGCCCAGCTGTAATGTTTGTGTGCGTACGTGACGCTTAATATGCGTCAACAATGTTACGTAATGCGGAACGTCTCGTGGGTTCGATGGTGTCGTTCTGCAAGCTTCTCGACTAGCCCTGCCGGTGAATGTTTCTGTCAAGGCCGCCCTGAAGTGTCTAGAATTTTCAAGTGTTTGTTAAGGACGCATATTGTGGAACCCTGCAGGCTATACATTTATATCTACTAGTAATTTTGTACAAACCACTATGTTATCTTTGGTACTGACGAGCGCTTTCGGCAGTCAAGCCATCTTCAGGTGGTATTACTAGTAGAAATATTTGAGACCACTAACACTCCAATACAACAATAAATTAATATATATATATTTATGGTACCTGCCGCTTAGTTTTCAGTTATTGTCGGGCGATTTACACAGCGCGTCTCAATTGGTGTGTTACTGATTATAGTGCGGAATTCTTTATAGTTGGTATTATTATTTGTGTGGACAGATTAACTTGAATTATTGTACTAGTATAATCTTGTTGAATAACTTGTTGATTTTTAAACTGTTAATTGAGATTAATTAAAGCTGATGATTGGTGACGTAATTGGCGTCTTGTAAATTGTTTTCCACTGTACCATACGACGATCAAGGAGACCGTCGCAACAATATATAATATTTTATACAAACTGCACCACGAAGTAGTTAGTGGATATAAATTAGTCTTGATTTTCCTGACTTCCGTACTTCCAATGTTGTAGGGACACAACTTTCATGTAGTAACAGGGTAGTCGTAGGTAATACAACCACCAGTACCCATTATGCCGTACTGTTTTAATTGTTTAGATTGATTGTTTACTATTGATTAGAGAAAAGTCTTAAGTGCGAACGGTAAATTCACATGTTTATAAAGATATTCCGCATGTCCATTCAAACATATCTACATCTAGAGAATTAGTACGTTCTGCAGCAGATTCGTTTATGTGCGTACAGTGCATAAGAGTAGGTCGGTAAACGTGATACACTACTATAGAGTAGCTTATTACAACACTATGAACGAACACGTGTACACACAGGAAAGTTATACTGTTTACTTATGACGCATTTCGAGAAAATTAAAAATTATGTTAAACAAGAAAACTTTTCCTTAGCGTAGGTCGTAAACGTTTATATCCATCCTTATTCCGAGGCGATTTGTCGAAACTTTTAGCACTTTATGTTTTTTTACGAATGACTTGTCGCTGGCACGTTGACTCAACCTTCAGACTTGCAGAGCCAGGATTTTCTGTAGGGGTTTCCTTCCTTAGCTGATATGCTACAGAGACTCGCTCTTTACGCCCTCTCGTCTGCAACATAAACACACACCGATTGTATGCCATGTACCCAGCAGCTGTGTGAGACACGTGTATCTCTACGAGGAGTGAGAGCAGGACGACACAGGCTATATATTTAGAAAGTTGAAAGAGGAGTACGAAAAGTGGGGTATAAACATAAACACTACTAAAACAGAATATCTCAAAATAGGAGACAGCAAGAAGAAGACCCAGATCTGCAAATCCATAGAATCGGAAAGTGTAGCGAATTCAAATATTTGGGAAGCAATATTTCAGAAGATGGAACCACAATGAATGACATAAAGATAGGATACAACAGGGAAAAAAGGCTATTCGTTTGTTAAAATCGTTACTTTGGTCTAACAAAATGAAACTTCAAACTAAACTGACAATGTACACAACTACTGTGGAGCCCACTTATGGCTGCGAATGCTGGCAACATTCAGATAAAGATAAAAACATGATAGAAAATGTGGAAATGGGCTTCTTAAGAAGAGCGTGTAATATTTCTAGAATGCAATATGTTAGAAACGAAGGTATAAGAAGGAAAACAGAACGCATATTTACAACAGCAGAAAGAATAGAATCCAGACGGTTGCTATGGTATGGTCACGTAATGAGGATAGAGGAGAAGCGATGGCCAAAGAAAGCGTTGACTTATACACCACAAAACAGGAGAAGAAAATGGAAGACTGACAACACAATGGGGAACAGGAATTAGGAAAAGCATGAGAGATCGAGGTATTGAAGTCGATGACTGGAAAGATAGGGAGAAATGGCGATGAAATGCGGGATGCGGCATAGACTGTAGGACGCCCGCTAATAATAAATAATAAACAAGAAACTAAAATTAAATTATATTTTAAATTAAAATTAACTAAAGTTTTATAAGGTTATGGTGGTGTCCACTCGGTTGTATGGTGCAGCGCCATGGAGTCTGCGAAGGCACGTGTAGGTGTCTGCTCGGTTTTATGGTGCAGCGCCATGGACTCTGCGAAGGCACATGTAGGTGTCTGCTCGGTTGTATGGTGCAGCGCCATGGACTCTGCGAAGACACATGTAGGTATCTGCTCGGTTGTATGGTGCAGCGCCATGGACTCAACGAAGGCACATGTAAATAAAATCACCGCTGCAGAAATGATGTTTTTAAAAATGGTCAAGGGACGCTCACAAATAGATGTGTTTTGCATGGAATGAGCTTAAGCTGTTACCGTTGTTTGAAACGGCGTATGTAGGAATAGTAATTCTCGTACAGGGAAGGAGTCTATAGACAAGGCCGCATACTTTCATGCTCCAGAATGTAGCCCAGAAAAACAACGGTCTGATTTTTAATTGAACTTAAAATATTGTTTGTAAATATATCAAGTTTAAGTCTACCATGTATAGCCTATAAAGCTTTTGAAACCGGAACAGTTTTCTACATCTAGCCCAGTACAGAGAAGAAGAAGAAGAAGAAGAAGAAGAAGAAGAAGAAGAAGAAGAAGAAGAAGAAGAAGAAGAAGAATAAGAAGAAGAAGAAGAAGAAGAAGAAGAAGAAGAAGAAGAAGAAGAAGAAGAAGAAGAAGAAGAAGAAGATTATTATTATCATTATTATTATTAAAATTATTATTATTACTATTATCATACCTTTATTTCTTCGTTTTGGCCATTTACAGGCCGCGAATAACCGTTGTTGTTTGTTGTTCATGAGCTGACAATGTAGAATTTTTCTGTTCATGAAAGACAGAACAACTTGGAAGACACAAGAACTTTCTTTTTTCTCTGGAGTTCTTTTCTCTTTCTACAGTATTTTGTCATTCGCTGGCAAATATTTCAAATTGACTTTTGACGGTACCGTAACAGAATTAATGGGATTTCCATGAAACAATAATAAGTTGTCGTTAGATTGGTTGCACAAGGAATGGTTGGAACTTTTGCACTTGCAATTTTATTCGATTTTGTGTGCATAGGAAGCGTAACAAATAAAATCAAAATGAAAACAGCTCGGTCGGTAAACGTTATACGATACTGTAGAATAACGTATTGCAACACTATCAGCCAACACGTGTACAACACACAGGAACGTTATACTGTTTACTTATGAGCATTTCGTTAAACAATGATAATGGCGTAAACCGGACTGCCAATGAGCATCCTTCTAATGCAGACAATAGTCTCATTACTTGTGTTTCTTATTGCATTGATTCTCATTATAAGAACGTCGCAGTACCTACTCATTAAATATAACAAATGTTTCTCGATTTTAAAGTCTGTCCTTGATCAATTAACGTAATGATATTACTGAGAAGTGAACTGTAACTTAACACAGCCACTTATACCACAGTTTCACCTGATATTTCAAAGAGTGAAGCTGGTGACAGAAGCGTCACTAAAAGCCGTTCATGCCAAGTCCAGAGAATGGCACGGGTTCATCAGAACGGTGCTTCTTTTACGATCCATCTTGCCACAAGTTTTCTCACAAATCGCAGTTTAAAGTAGCAAGAAGTACAAAAAAGAATGAGTTAAACACTATTGACATAATGCTATAGCTTGTAACATTTATCATTAACTACGTATTTTATGTCAAAATGTAAAATTTGCAATTTTAACGTTAAAAATGTGTTTTTCAGATACAACGCGTCACCAATGAAAGTTAAAGTATCTATGCTTTTTTATTTATTTATCTTCCCTGATTGTTCTTTACTTATCTAAAGCTGAAGCGTTTGACTTACATAGAGAAATTTTCGTGTTTTAATTACGAAAATTTGTTAAAATTGATCAGTTTTTATGATTTTCGGAGGGCGACCGGAAGATATTAACTGATTTTTTCTTTTCTTTTTTTATTTTACTTATCTGCCTTAGGGGTAAGTTTTCCGCGGTATATAAAAAAATCGGAAAAAAAATTAAAATATTTATCGGCCTACACTATTAAACATTCATCAACACATTGTCAATTACTTTATTTTCTTTGTTTTCTCAGTCTCAACTTCCTTCCTTGTAAATGTCATATGTCTATACTTCGTGTAGAGGAAGTATGTAATAGCTCAGCAGTCTAGCGGTTTTTTGTCTTTAAAACTATCGTATAAAGGATCTATATCGTATTAAGAATCATCGTTAATATGGTCACTGTGTTACCTTATTTATTTACGATTACTGAGACTGGACTCCTGTGTGTGTGTACGCCAGAATAGAAATCGGCCAGTTTTATGGGTACAATTATTTTTGTAGAATAGCAGATAAAAAAAGTAAAATAAAAAGCATAAATTTAAAATTTAAAACCTTTCAACGCATTATGGACTTGACAAAATAATACAAAAATTATTATTTATAAACACGATTCGACCGGTAGTTGCAAAAAATACTACGTCATGTAACGATGTAAGTGAGTAGCGTCAGTAGGTTGAGAAAGAGTTGAAGAGAAAGAGAAACGAGTAGATCGGAATACATACAAAGACATCTTAATAAATTCGGAACACGAACTCCTGCTTCTTGCAGTAGTAAGCAGAAAGCATACATTTGCACATTTGCATACGGAGCTTAACTTGAAACCAAAACATACTTGCACCGTACCCCGTACATGAGCATGAAGTTCATTCTTCTGTGAAGTTCAGAATACTGTAGAAAGAGAAAAGAACTCCAGAGAAAAAAGAAAGTTCTTGTGTCTTCCAAGTTGTTCTGTCTTCCATGAACAGAAAAATTATAAATTTTTACAGCTCATGAACAACAAACAACAAAGATTAATCGCGGCCCATTAAACAGGATTCCATTTAATATAGATATAGCCATCTTTCCTAAATTAATTTTGGATTGTATTTATATGTCTTGCTTCCCACTGGCCGGAATTTCTACCGCTAAATACTTGTATTCCTCTGTATGTGAAATCTTCCCCATGTCTTCCTCCAATATCAAGGCTTGATGAAGGTCACCTATTGCCATGTATTTTGTTTTGTTCTTATTTACCTTTGGTCCCTATTTGTGATGTTCCTGTATCAATTTTCTAGCCATGTATTCTATGTCTTCAAATACTGTAAGAAGTTGAATATGAAGTTCATGTTCATGAAGTTGAATATGTGTATTCATATTGCGCTATGCAGTAGCTCAGCAATTCATATTCACTTCCAGCAAACACGAAACTAATATTTTGTATTTTCTTTTACTGCATTAAGCTTACATTACACATGTTTTTGTTAGTTTTAATAATTTTGTGCAGTTTTATTGGAGACTATTAGTAAAATAAGAAATAATTTACGTCAAGAACTATGGCATTGTTTCTTTATCGTGACACAATGAAGGCAAACGATGGAGACTGTAATAATATATCTTCGGTTTTATACTGGTAAAACTTTTCTTACCTACATTTTTTATTACTCTTCTGTTTTTTTCCACTGTTTACCTCATACAAACAAATTATTAGAGGCAAATTTAATCAAGAAACAGAAATCATTTTACAGCCGGTTGTTTCAGTGCTTTTTCTTCACCCCACTATGAAGGATCCTGTACAGTCTTTTTTTTTTATAATGACAAAATTTATCTTTAAGATATCTAGCAGCTTTAAGATCAACTAGTATCAACCCCATTATCATAAAAGCTGTAAAATATGTCTATAACAATTCAATATCGAGAACAAAAATAGGAAAGAATTTGTCACCGGGCTTTCAAGTGACCAAAGGTTTACGCCACGGATGTTATCTATTACCCACGCTTTCCAAATTTTATACATTAATGGAATTAACGGAAATACATAATTAATGGAAAAAGCAATAAAGACTTAGAAAAAATTGTGCAGGAACATGGGAATTCCATTTGATGGTGATAGTTTATTCATTACAGTTTGCTGATGACCAATTACTTTTGGTTCAAGATTTCGAAGACATAGAGTACATGACTAGAAAATTGATGCAGAAATATCAGAAATGGGGACTAAAGGTAAATATGAATAAAACAAAATACATATTGGTAAAACAAAATAGGTGACCTTCATCAAGACTTGATATTGGAGGAAGACCTGTGGAAGATTTCATATACAGAGGAATACAAGTATTAGCGGTACAAATTACGGCCAGTGGGAAGCAAGACATATAAATACAATCCAGAATTAATTTAGGAAAGATGGCTATATCTACATTAAATGAAATCCTGTGGGATAAGCAAATTTCAGCAAAAACTAGAATCAAAATATTTGAAACCATTATTCGAAGTATCACGACTTACGCCTCAGAAGTTGGACTACTAACAAACACACAAGAACAAAATTAATGATAGCAGAGATGGACTTTTAATGTCGTTCGGCAAGAATATCCAGACGTGATGAAATTTTAAAATTAAGTCATTAAGGACAGATAAATGTGAAAAATTCAATTGTTGATTTTATCCAAAAAAAAAAAAAAATTACAATGGTATGGACACACGAGAAGATGATACAGGAAAGATTTGGCAAGGAGAGTTATGGAATGGACCCCACCAGGAAGAAGGAAGATGAAGACCACCTGTCACCTGGATAGAATAAAATTCAGACTATATTGAGAAAACGAGAAATTCAAGAAGACAAGCAGCAGTGGAGGATGAGAATTCAGTCACTTATGTAATTTTGGTTCCGGAAAATTTGTAAACATTGTACAGCCGGATTAACGTGTGTGTGTATATATATATATATATATATATATATATATATATAGTACAAATGTATAGGGTAATGTGCATTCCACAAAGTAATTAAAATAATTAATTAAAGTAAATAAATAATTCATATTGTTAGCAATAATAATTCAGCTTTCTATCTGACCTGTAAAAGGAACGACCAACTTTCATGTCGGGACAGGCTGATCACGCCACTTTGCTGTGTCTTGTGTCTGTGTGTACACGTGTATATTACATGTGTGTGTGAAACCTGTCGATTCCTGAAAAGCGTCACGCTTAATGAACGCTATTAATTATATGAAATTATTTATTTTGTAAAGATTGTGTGCATAGTATCACAAAACCAAATACACCAAAGTGTGTATAAAAATAAGACGCACGTGTGTATAAAAAAAAAATAGTGTGAAAAGAATAAAAAGTGCGATTGTAGTGAAAATAAATATAAATAAAACTTATGTTAATTAAGATAAAGAAAAACGGTTTATACACAGTGAACACATAAAAATTACCGACAAGATGAATATCGGGTAATGTGAAAAAGACTTCGCATTTCGCGAAAACAAGCGAATTAACTGTGATAATAATCGTGTGTGAGAAGGGACGCCAACGACAGACTCTGACATGCAGAATATTGTCGAAACATGATTTTAGCGCCCTAGGGTATAAATACACGAGACGGGCTAACTTATTCTCTTTCTCGTTCAACCATAGTAGCAGCCGGAGGCTCTGCCCGGCAACTATAACTCTTTCTCGTACAACTACCGTAGAAGCCGGAGGTTCTGACCAGAGACAACAACTTTTGTACATCAACCACAGCAGCAGCCGGAGGTTCTCCACGACTACTCATCACTTTCGTGAGAACAACTGCAACCTGAGGCCATGACGGGAGACGAGGGAGCAGCCACAAACATGTAATAGAATCCAGCGAGGGACGAGGATAAAGGACTCCAGGACTACACGACTACAAAGAAGCATCCAGGATCGCGGACCTAGGACCGAAGAGGACACGCTGCCGATTTACCACGACAATAAGGTGAAAAACAACCATGTATTTGTAAAACAGAGACTCATAGAAAGACAATATAGTTAACGATCTAAAAAGAGAGACAATCCAATTCAAAGATGAATTAATACATTTTGCAAATGTAAATATTCCTTGTATAGTAATTAGAGTAAAGTTTTAAAAAATGTTTTAAATAATAATTTCGAATCAATAACTTAGTCATTGATATTTAAATTGGTATAAAAGTAATTAGTAAATTTTATTAGAAAACAAAGCAATGCATATGCAGTATATTCAAAAGAAATTAGATCATTAGAAAGAAATAGATAATCTAATAATTTATCACACTAATGAGCAAGCCGAGAGCAATATTAGATAATTATAAATGTGTATTATAGTATAAGATTGTATATTATGTCTATGTGTAATACGAGATTATCACTTATGTGTAATAATTAGATGTGATATTAATACCGGTAATAATGATATTTTAAATCGCAACGAAATGAGAAAGTTTTGATTAATAAATTTTTAAATGGTTATGCAATTAATTTTTAATGGTTATCCATTAGCAAATTGGTTATGAAAATGGATACAATAAAAATACTATGATTAAAATAGAAAATAAAATCAAATACAAAATAAAAACTGAACAATTAAGAATTAATCAAACTGAACAACACATAAATAATAACAACAATAAAAATGTAATACATAATATAAATGTACATAATATAAATTTATAAATGTACACATATATAAATAATAAAATGACAAAACTAACAAAACTATTTAAAAACACAGATATAAAAATAGCATACAAAACTAATAAAAGTAAATTACAAAATCTAAATAGCTCACACAACAAAGATAATACAACAACTAACGGCATATACAAAATTGAATGCCAAGATTGCAATAAATGTTACATAGGACAAACAAAAAAATAGCTGAAAAAACGTTATTTTGAACACCTAAATGCATACAAAAAACCAGAAATATATAAATCTTTCTGGCCAAACAATTAAAATCAATTTAGCCACACATGCAATAAACACAGGACATGAATTCCCAGACATAACCAATGTAACACTAATAAAACATATACCACACAAAGGCACCATAATGAACATTTGGGAAAATTTACAAATATACAAACATAAAACAGAAAACAAACTAATACCTGAACAAATACAAATCAATACAAAACATGACTCAATATTCAAAGCACTCAACATTGAAAATACACAAAAAACTAACACATACACCACAATCACACACAATAAAACCAATTTGAAATACCAGAAGCCAACAGGAAGCCACAATAATAATAGTCAACCAACAACACATATGTACTTCACCAGACAAAAAAACCGGAAGGCTGAGGATGGGTACCAGATAGTACCCGAAACATGTTCCTAATAAGAAAAAAAGGTATATCTTGAAGTAAATTTATTTGTAAATATTAAATGTAATATATATATACAAAATTTATCTTATAACATCAAATTGTCACTGTGTTCGTGATGCTATCCTTTACTGTACATTAGAGAATAGTGTACTCCTACTACAAGGATTACTGAAAAGTCCAGTTTCGCTTTTCTAAAATTTTACTCTATACCATATACAAGTTTTTAAAAATTTATTTTAAATCCCCTTGATCGGAAATAAAAATTAATTAATTTACTAGCTTTAATAATTATAATTTAACCTTATGCCTTTGACATTTTATATTTAACCTGTAACGTTACTTTTAGAGAAATAAATATAATAATTTAAACTGTGAAAGATATTCATCTCGGAAGTACGTCGGAACATAAGTTAATATACAGTGAGTTAGTACGTTTCGCACAACACTCAAGTTTGCGTTTAGAATCAACCTCTTACAATTGATTCTAAAGTGCAAAACTATAAATTTAGACTGCTAAGTAAAAGCGAAAGTAAAACAGACATTTATAGAAGTAGAAGATTCAACAACATTGAATAGCAAGTGCGAAAACTGTCTTGGTACGTTGGGTTTGCGATGTCTGTATTGCCTGTAAAGTTCGATGTGTCCGTCGCCAGTTCATTCCCCTAAATTACTTCTCTTACCGTTCACGTGACTCGAATACTTATTCCGCCTACGTTTCACTTTATTTTGTAAACAGGTTTGCATTGTTGTGGATACTAATGACCTTAAAGTAACGAAGGATCTTTACCGTAATAAGAAATTACAAAGTAAGTGTTTATTCTTATAATTTAGCTTATCAAATATATTCTTACGTGAGTAATTGTTACATTATATTAATACTATATTGTATTAATATTTATTATGGATGAAATAAATTAACACTAGAAACAGAAATACAGTAAGAGGTTACTGTTTCCATTTCTTCCTAAACATTTAGGCAAAACTAATATGAAATCAGAAAGAACATACAATTCACGTCAGTTGAATTAATAATTCTGAGTTAATTTAGTTTCTGCAATATATAAAAATGAATTTGCTATACTTTCTGAACATCTTAAATCTGCAGTAACACAAGTTAATTTTTTATAGAACATAGCCAGTAGAACAGGCTTAAGAATTTCTGCAGAAAAAACAAATTTCTCACGAACATTAAAATGCGCCAAAATTCCTGGTAACTGATATTGGTCAAATAGAGAGGGTTCAAAAATTAAAGTATCTAGGAGAAATAATTGAAGAGAATGGCTTAGAAAAATCTGCTATAGAAGAAAGGATTCATAAGATGGAAAGGGCATATGGTATAACTAAAGATATTTACAATAAAAAGTGCATATCTAAAAATGCTAAAATAAGGCATTACAGTACAGTAGTGAAGCCAGAATGCCTATATGCAAGTGAATGTCTAGCATTAAGTTATAATTTAGACAAACTAGAAATATTGGAAAGAGGTATTATAAGGAAAATATTAGGCCCACGAAAAACTTCTGAAGGATTGAAATTAAGAAGTAATGATGAAATATATCAAAGTATAGAAAATATAACAGAAACAACGAGAAAAAGTAGAGTATTATTTTTTGGAAATTAATATAGAATGGACAACAATAGGTTGACAAAGCAAATTTTCAAATATCTGTGGGGGAAGAAGTCAACATCAAGTTGGATTAAAGGAGTCAAAAAGGATTTAGAGTACATACACGCAGAAGAAGCAATTGAAAGAGACGTTTTTCGGGCAAAAGTGTTAAAAATGGAAGGAGTCCAGGGTAGGAGAGAGAAAAACGCAGGTTCAAAGTGGACTGAAGACAGGAAGAAGAGACACAATAAAAAGATGAAAGAATATCGGAGAAAAAGAAACGAACAGAGAGTAATGAATTGAAATTGGCATGTTGTCCTTAGATGGCCGATATAAAAAAAAAAGAATTTTGTGACCTTAATATACTTTTGCTAAACAATTAAGCGGATTAATACATTGAGTGTTATGAGACAGATTTTTTTGTGTATTATACAATCTTACAACATTCAATATTGGTTATGGGTCTTATCATGTGGTTATGGGAATGCAGAATGATTATAATTGTGCCGTTATTATAGATGTTTTTGTCACTATATGAACATGTATAAACGACGTTAAAAAACGTGGTATACTGCCACTAATATAAGCTGATAATACTCTTTAGCATCAGTTTCATTAACATTACATAAAGCGTATGATTGAATAGAATAAAGTCAGTTCAAAAGAATTCTGTTTCATCCAGATCGATTGAATAAAACTCAATAAAATGCTTGCATCTTTTATAAAAAATTCACGTACAAAAATATTATCCTCATGTTTGGGTTGACTGTACTTTTATATTTTCAGTCTTTTAAAAATACAATTTAAATTCAATATTATTCGACTCCGTTTAACAAAGTGTATAAAATTGAATTATCCAACCACGTAGCAAATGAGAGATGCCAGGCTACTAGTGGAATTTTAAAAGAAAACATTTTACTTTTGCGGTAAGAAAACTGTATTCAAAATAGGTTTTTATGAAAATTGTTTAAACTTGTTTTAGTCCTGCGAACAGCCTGTGCAACATCGCTTCCCTGATAAAATTTAACTTTGCTGTTCTTTATAGTTACGTAATTATTATATCCTTAACATTTTGTCTGTTATACTGTGAAAAACTACATGTATTTTGTTTCATCGATAAATCTGCAATTTATGTGTTACCTAAATTACTGTTGTGTCTAGAATGTTGAAATCTTATGTCAGAAAATTTTATTTGGGTTTATCCAATCTTCTTCTTCTTCTTCTTCTTCTTCTTCTTCTTCTTCTTCTTCTTCTTCTTCTTCTTCTTCTTCTTCTTCTTCTTCTTCTTCTTCTTCTTCTTCTTCTTCTTCTTCTTCTTCTTCTTCTTCTTCTTCTTCTTCTCCTTCTCCTCCTCCTCCTCCTCCTTCTTCTTCTTCTTCTTCTTCTTCTTCTTCTTCTTCTTCTTCTTCTTCTTCTTCTTCTTCTTCTTCTTCTTCTTCTCCTCCTCCTCCTCCTCCTCCTCCTCCTCCTTCTCCTTCTCCTTCTTCTTCTTAGCAGTAGTATTACTATTATCAATTATAATATATTTTTACACGAACAGGCCAGTCGTGAACCACGCGAATATCATTTCCTTTTCTTCTTCTGCTAGAAAGCCCTCATTCGCACATTATGCGTCGCCTTTCTTTCCACTGTGCACCCATTTCTCGTCTTTTTCTCACCGCAGAGAACCTCAAGAATTAATTATAATATTATTATTAGTTTACATTTTTTTTATGTGTTGGGGGGGGGCTTGGCAGCACCTAACCTAATGTAACCTAACCTAACCTAAACTTAGCCTAGTTAGGGCTACCAGGAATGTTGCTTGACTGTATGTTACTCAAATAGTGGTAAGTCTTAGGTCTTAGGAAAGCCATAAAGACCAAAAACAGTATTTTTAAAGTAGATACAGTATTCTTGCTGCTTTTAGGAAGGACAGTGTTCTGTCTATCGCTAATTCTTTGTTTCCGAGGCATTCTTTCAGGTTACATTTCATTCTGAGTCATATTTGACACTTTTAGTTATACATAATATAACAACACGTAAATCGGTTGCAGAACTCAACTATGAATTACCGAGGAACGCTGTACATAGTCAGGCTGTCATCTGCTTCAAAATGTTGCTTGCGAGGAGGTCTAGATGCGTGGAGAATTGGGCATCAACACATATTTTACCGTAATGTTCAAGTCATCCAGATTATCTCACTATACGGTACACAATATTGCCTATACACGGTAGGCATTATGTAGGTTGCCTAATAGCTACAGTACGGTGTAACAATATGAGTTTTTGAAGATAGAACTCTATCAGTACCTACAGGTATGATAGACGAATTACTTGAAAGTGTGAAAGTTTAAAAAAACCTCTTCAACCATAACGCTCGGGAAATAATAATTAATGTACGCAAAATATATAAACAATCAACTTACTACACACTATACAGTTTCAGAATCGCGTCTCATAATTTTATCACGGAATCCTACGTTACGGTAACATTAACATGATTTACTGTTCACGGTTTTAACATGTAATATGTAATGTGCGTTACGGCATGTATTGATAATACATACTGTTACGTAATACGGAACGTTCAACAAGTATCTCGGCTATGCCAGCAGAGCCCAGCTGAAATGTGTGTGTTCGTACGTATTGCTGCTACTTTGAGATGAAAGACAATTACGTGACATCTGTCATGCGTCAACAATCGAGGCTATTCCAGACCGCACCGGTCGGCGCACTGGGTTCAAGGCCAGACAGTTTGCACGGTTTCTAGTGGATTCTAGAGCGCCTGTAATACGCAGTTTGCTCGTCACGTCATCCAGAAAGTGACCGATTATTTCAGCATTATAATCGATTATATGATAGATTATATGACCGGCATTTCAGCGAGGTATAAGAAGCATCCAGCGACGGACAGTCAGTTTACTTCGGACGATTACTCAGTGCGTTTCAAGTGGCTATTAGTGAAAAGTGATTATTGTGCGGGACTCTGTTAGTTGACATTATTATTGCGTGTGGACAAATTTAATTTGAATTATTGTACGAATATTGACTTGTTGAATAACTTGATGATTACAAACTGTTAACTGTGATAATTAAATCTGGTTTTCAGTGACGTCATTGGTGTCTTGTATTTTGTTTTCCACTGTACCGTACAACGATGAGTGAGACGGTCGGAACAATATTGAATAAAAATGAATAATACACAAATTGTAAATATTTGTTAACATATAGTAGATACAGTAAACACAATAAAATTCTGATACCGTTCCAGCAAAGGAAATTTGAGAAACAATATGTAAATGTTTGCTAAGTAAATATACTTTGGCTTCATAAGACTCAGAGTCGTTGAATTAGAGAAAGAAATTATATTCTTCTGAGCATTTTTCTCCTACAACATTGCTTTATGTTGCACACACACACACACACACACACACACACACACACACACACACACACACACACACACACACACACACACACACACACACACACACACACACACACACACACACACACACACACACACACACACACACACACACACACACACACACACACCCACACACACACACACCACACACACACACACACACACACACACACCACGCACGCACGCACACGCACACACACACACACACACACACACACACACATTTCTACCGATAAAAATGTAAGAAAATATCGGTATGGAGAACCGTACATGACTTGTATGTTCTAAGATTTATATTAAAATCATTTTCGAAGTGAAATATTTCCATAGAAACTGCTTCTTTCTTCAGCATTAACCACAGTACTGTGGTCACTAACGTATACCACCTCACGTTATCGCACTTAATTTCACTGATGATGGCAGTCGATGGCACTGGCGAAACGTCTGGTTTTGCAGAAAACATTGGAACACGGACAAACAACCCGGGAAGCATTTTAACAACAAACCACTTCTTTGTTGCCGATAACGTAGAACACATAAAAAATTATCCCTCCCCCTTGAACTACCCTTTTTATTTACAGATATTTCAACTACTTTTTTACAGTGATTATTATGGTCTTCTTTCAAACACAGTTTATTTATAAAATTAAGTACTTTACTCTTGTTAAAACATAAAGCGTTGCAGTAAAACTACCCATTCCTCTTAACCAATCTTCATCGAAATCAATAGGCCTTGAGTTCTCTACACCTCAGGCACATATGCGAAACATTATATGATTCTATTTGAATTTGCGGCAGTTATCATTCGCCATAGAAAAAATTCTACACACAGACACACAGAGACTTTTCGGACTTTTCTTCATGTTTTGAGAGCAGTACAAGCAGAATCAGCCCTTATTTTGAACAAGATTTTTTTCGCCATGACCATGCTTTCCATTTCCTTATGGGACATTCAAGTAAAAATATATCTTGTACATTATATTGCAGCTCAACTTTAAGGTGTTGAACGTAGTTCTAAACCAAGTAAAATACGAGACAATAAATATAGATATATAGTATGACATGAATAATATAAGACGATAGTTTTTACTAATCGAAATAAAAAACTAAGAAAGCTTACACACAGTCAATGTCATATGCCTTTTCACGATGCACAGCTGTACATAGAACAATTTTCAGCGCACGTATTGACTTCGTATCGCATGTAAAGCATCATGCTTTGCAGAACTTTCCACTTTTATTTAGTAACTAGTGTGCAGGTGAGAACCGAAAATGCAATCGATCAACAATCCTGGCCGACACACGGGGCTAAAATGTCTTAGTTGTCAAGCCCTTAAAACAATAAAAAGCGGTTGAAAAATTCCTTTTTCAATTTTTAATCTCTATACTTTCACAGAATACAGTTACAGGAAATTCAAAAATTTTACCACTCACTTATTGTCTCTATTTTATAATTTATTTGAAAGAATACAGACTACGTAAATACAATTTTTGTAGATAAGTTTGCAAACAAAGTAAGCGTGCTTTGAGGGTCTATGATTTACAATAAACATTGTCGAGATGTTGAACTTTACAAAAAATCTGTATTAGAATTTAAACTCATTACATCTATAATATATTTAGAGCCGCATATTGTATTAATTCATTGGGTATATTCAAGTCGTTATCGAGCGTGTAGATAATATACACAGAGATAATGTTTTTAGACCTGATTCAGACGTTTGTGTCCTTTAGACTAACAATAATAGCTTAAACACGTGAAATAACATTGTATAATTACGATGGTTTTAAATTTATTGATGCATGCCAAAGGCTTTATTGAAGTTTACACTTCTTAATGTTTTTACTGTTTCATAATAAAAGTTAAGTAAAATTATTATATATAATAACTTCTTAAATAGTTTTTCTTATTACTTTCATTTGAAGTTTGAAACCTATATGTGTGTATGTATGTAATGTGTGCGCGCATGCGGGCTTGCTTCTCCTTAATGTATTTGTGTGTTTTCCATTGTCAGAATCAAATTTTTTATACTGAATAGAACAAACTATTATGTTACATTCTATTATGTTTATATAATATTTTGTTTATACTGGATAGTAAAACCATATTTCAAAACCAATATCCATGTTGAAATAAGTAGGTAATATATCTTTTTTTTATATCTGGAATGGTTTTGTGTGTATGTGTGTGTGCCTGTTTGTTTGATTCTCCTTAATCTATTTGTGTGTTTTCCATTGTAATGAATCATATGTTATTTCAAATATACTGTTTATACTGGATGGCGAATGAAAACAATTCGTTTGAAATCTACATGTATGTTGAAATGAATGAACAAGTTTTCCTACAATTACGGACCTGTAAGGTAAATAAACTAACATAAAATAATGAGGTTTAAGAAGGCACACAGAAGAGAAGGATAATTTTCATGGAAGTCCGGAGGAAATGAATAAAAATACAATGGAGGAAAAGACTGTACAACATTGAATGATTTGTAAGGCTACAAAGCATAACAAAGACCAAACAAAGATAAACAGATAATGTTTTGAAAGACAGATGAGGGAAGTGAATGTGTGAAGGCATGTGAATTCTAACAGTTCAGAATGAAAGCGTTTTGGGCAAGTCTAGGACTAAAGAAGACTTTTTAAAAAATGTTGACTTAAACAAAGTGAACGATAAATACAATTTAATGGTTAAGTCTAACTTTTGCTAAACTTGTGTTGCTACCATTAATACTCACTTACACTTCCATGAGCGCTTTCAAGCCTCTCGGCTCATCTTCAGATAGAAACAACTCTGGTTCTTAATTTTTTATAAAATAATAATTGTAAAATAACATTTACAAAAGTCTGGAATTTCTTAAACCCTCCCAACAAATTTTATTTATTTATTTTATTTTAACAATCGCAGTGCAATTTAACCAGGGAGGTTGTATTTCTTCTTGTATTTTCCGAGACGCCTAGGCAATACTTACTGCCCTGAACACATTCACATTCATCGTTTTAAAATTATTATTTGAAACTGCTGTGGAGTGTATTTTACTGACTACGTACAACAGTGATATTGATTTTTAAACACTGGTTTTTAATAAATTTCAAAGCAAATGGTATTTTATTACAAGAACAAATATGAATTAAACAAAAATTTAATATTTTGAAAATAATAATAAAACCGTAACAATTGTAAAACGATAGTCAGTTTCTTTAACTTTAATGTTTTTAACATTTACAAATATATACACACCTAACCGAGAAGTAAAAAAGTCAGACCTTTTTCTGTTTTTCAAAATTCTTAGAATAACGTACGTTTTCATTTTTAACTTTGTAAAACCTATTATAACCTAACAATGGTCGTCTGTATTCAATGTGTTTCGTGAGAGAGCTTGTCTCTCCATAACCTTTTGTTTTATTTTTGTGCTTGAGTCTAAATATTGCTCAGTTTAGTACATCACTTAATATTAATTTAAACATTTTATTTGCCTCCAGAAACGGTTGAGACTATAAAACAGGTTAATTACCTTCTGTCACGTTTCTTTGAATCCAATTGCGGGATTAATCGAGTTTCGATCACAACTGTGTCATCATCAGATCTTATATACAAAAAAGTCAGTTTTAACCATATTTGTATATAAGATCTGATGATGACACAGTTGTGATCGAAACTCGAGTAATCCCGCAATTGGATTCAAAGAAACGTGACAGAAGTAATTAACCTGTTTTATAATTAATATTAATGTTTTATCTTTTACTCGCTTTGTATCTCTCTCTCTCTCTCTCTCTCTCTCTCTCTCTCTCTCTCTCTCTCTCTCTCTCTCTCTCTCTCTCTCTCTCTTCTCTCTCTCTCTCTCTCTCTCTCTCTCTCTCTCTCTCTTATTAGGCTGTAGAAAATTCTTGTGTGACAAGAATAGAGCAAAAATTTGTCTTTCATCAAAACGGAGAAGAATTATTTATTTAATTTTCGGAGGGTACTTCTTTGTATATTATATTTTGTTTTCCATATGATTCTCGTATACGTCTTGTAACTAACACTAACGGTAAATACGTAATATGCGAAAGTCATTTTATTCGTAACTTTATTGCTTCCAGGTTGCTTATATGTGGTTTGGAGCAGCTGTATGTGTAATGTGCAGTAAAGCAGACAGTATTATTAATATGCTCAAGTCCCAACGAAATGTAGATGGGATGTTAATGTTTCTCGTGAACAACGTAGTTGTAATATAGTTTTAATATTGATTAAGGTTTCCTGCAGGGCCAACAATTGCTTTCATTTAACAAGACTGTTAGTAATCCCAAAAGTATATCGTATGACCTACGACATTTGATAATCGGGTTGTTTTGTTAATATCGGTGCGTGAATGACCCTTTTAATCCATGCGGCAGTGTCTGCTACACATACCTAATACTCTGCAAACACCACGACTGCGGATATACTTTGACCCTTGTTGTCTGTATTATAATATTAAAAACAGGTAGCCACATTTACCTGAAACGTTTTCGCCAGTGTGTATATGCCTCTGCAAAGACCATCGTATCCAAGAATTTCGGTTACTAGCTAAGATAACCAATTATTCGAAGGTTATTATCGTCGAATTATGAGAAAGATTTCTGAATTCTAATCCGGTAATATGTTTACTAGATTCGGATACTCGGGTTTTTTTTTCTGGATTGTGCTGTATAGACCTTCCTGCTTGTTATGTTACGTACGTTGATCAGTTACAAGTTAGAAATCAACAATTTTCATGTTGACAGTGATTCTAGTTGGCTGTGGCGGTAGCTGTGACGATGCAAACAGGAAATTAAAAGGTTTCAGACTATGCTTTCTCGACCAAATTACCAACCGAAGTAAAGAAGTAGGCCTAATTAGATTTTGCTAAGAGGGCTATGGCTAGTAATTCCATCCTTCTTCCTCTGGCTCTACATGCCTCCATGAGATTTGGCCTCCTCAACAATCCTTAACCATTCCAACTTCTGTTCTCAGCAACAATCTTCCATCCTCTGATCCCCATGGTTCGCAGATCCCCCTCAACACATTCCATCCACTTCTGTCTCGGTGTTCCTCTGGGCCTAGACTCCAAGGGTTTTCATTCTGTGATAGCTCTTGTATTTCTGGTTTTCTCCATTCTATAAATATGTCCTAACCATCTAATTCTCTGTTACTAATTGCTAGTAATCTTAGTAACAAAATATGTACACATATAAATAACCAAATATGTTGCAAAATGTGCAACTTAAAACAGCTAGTTTCATTTCTTTCCCTTACATTTTCTGAATTCACATTTGTCGTTTTTAATTCTATAATTGAACAGTACGATTCATTAGACTGCCTGTTTTAATAAGCATGGGTCAAGTCCATTCAAAAACTATGAATTATGACTTTTAAACTGGTTTCTTGTTTGTAATTCACTAATTATAGTGACCAGGCGTTATAGATTCGTCATATACTGTAAAGTTATATACTTCACGTGCACTTTGCAAGAATAATTCTTTTACTTACGGCGAAACACAGAGTCACAAATTTAAAATAAAAACATCATTTCTGAACATAAGAAGGTGATTTTAACCAATACAGACAATACAGGTTTTGCAGATCATTCTTACAACACAGTCACTTCATAGACACAAAAATACATAACACTACTGCACAACATACAAAAAGATAAAAAAAATGGATTTGTTAGAATTTATAGAAATTAAAAAAGCAATAAAAGTAATAAAAATTTAACAAATGAACAAACTGAATTCTGTGTATCCCCTTTATTAAAAGCTGTTATTTAGTTTAGTTAATTTATATTTTGCCTTCAGATTATATTTAGTTTTTACAGACACTTGACCTTTCCTTAGCATCTACAACCTCTCCTCCATCTTCACACCCCACACATGTCCGAATACAGGCCCTAAACAGTTGTTCACTACCCTAACATACTGTGTTTAGTTGTTCACTGATTTCATTGACAATACCTTGAGAAGCTGAAACAGCTGTCAGAGATAAATAAACACTGTGAAACGTGCCAAGTGTTTATATATTACTTCCATGTTCCATAAGGAAATGGAAGTATGGTCATGGCTAAAAAAATCGTGTTCGAGATAACGGCAGATTCTGATTATACTACCATGAAAACATGAAAAAAAAGTTTTTCGAAAAGTGTATGTGTGTGTGTCTGTGTGTAGAATTGTTTATATGGCAAAGGATAACAGCCGCAAATTCAAACAGAATCAAATAATTTTTTGCATACAGTACTGAATTGTACAGGAATCAAGGCCTATTTTTTTGGTGAAGATCAGTTAAGGGGAAGGGGTAGTTTACCTGCAACGTTTTACGTTTTAACAAGAGTGAAGTGCTTAATTTTGATAAATGAAGTATCCTTAAAAGAAGGTCATAATAATCCACTGTAGAAAGGTAGATGAAATATCTTCTTCTACTGTAGAAGGGTAGTTGAAGGGGGAGGGGATAATTTTTTTATAACTTAAAATGGTAGTTGATGGAGGAGGTAAATTTTCATAAGTTTTATATGTGTACTACGTTATTGACAACACAAAGAAGTAGTTTCTATGGAAACGTTTCATTTCACTTTAACAAAATTCTATATTTTTCATTTCAATTTAAATCACGTATGAGTGACAATACATAGTTCCTGGCAGGCAAGCATCTCTCAATTATGTAATGTTTACTTTTCCAAAGTTTTATTATTGTGATTACCGCAATAAAAAGGCCGGCAGGACACACACACACGCACACACACACACATGGCCTCAATCATGTTTATTTCCTTACATTTGCACGAATTTTTTTCTATGCCGAACGATAACTGCCGCAAATTCAAACAGAATCAATTAATTTTTTTGCATACATCACTGAATTGTAGAGGACGCAAGACCTATTGATTTTTGTGAAGATCAGTTAAGGGGAAGGGGTAGTTTACCTCCAACGTTTTATGTTTTAACAAGAGTAATTTTGAGAAACCAGACGTTTCGGCAGTGCCATCGACTGCCATCATCAGTGGAAATCAAGTGCGCTAACGTGAGTTGGTATACGTTAGTGACCACAGTACTGTGGTTAAGGCTGAAGCAAGAACTAGAGAGAAGTAGTTCCTATGGAAGTATTTCATTTAGAAAATGATTTTAAATATAAATCTTAGAACATGGAACTCATGTATGGGTCTCCATACCGATTTTTTTTTTAAAACCTCAACTAGGTTTTAAAACCATACCGATTTTTCACCAAGTGCTCAACGAGTCATCAATTAATATCATATTTACAATTTTAATTCTTTCGATAGTTACTTATTGCCAACATCTAGATTTATGTGAAGTGTGTTCATATTACATCTTACTATTCAAACGTATACACAGTTTCCATTTAGTTTACTACAACGTATCGTAAAAAACCTGTTTAAAAGATAACCGACAGTGTGCTAAGGTTAGGCTTTAACAGCATTCTTACGCTTACGCGACGTAATCCGTCATAACCATACCGCGCCGCTTTTATAACTTGGTTTTTACGACTCTGTTCATTAGCTTAAGAAAGTTCTTTCATAAAATAAGAAACATTTATGAAGATGTCGTTTTTATGACTCTCAGCCTGAGCTTTAATGTAATAACTTTGACTGTGCCCAAGGAAGGCTGAACAGACACACACAGTTATACAATGTTTACTCTGATAAATACTAAAGAATTAACAAGTAAAGAAATTTACAATTTTTCATCAATACTTTTACTACATTACGTTTCGTAAGCTGTATTTTGCATTCTACATTATAAAATGGGCACTCGGTGGATGAATTATAAAATTGTAGGTACAATAAAGTTTCATCTGTAGATACAGATAATAAAGACATAACAGTGGCGGCTCGTCCATAAGGTTCTGTGATTCATTGAACCCCCTAAATCATATAACAATTTTTATGGATTTGTTTCGATTTTTAAATAACGAGATTTGTGAGATTAATCGTGCTGGCTGACTAATAATTAATTCAATTAATAAGCGAATTGCTCGCTACTACTGCTGGAGGTTCAAAGCAGCTGTTAGCACCTCCTAGACTATGTAGAGTGCTTTGGGGGAGGGGCACTCACTATACGCAAAATTACATTGAACTGTCGGTAACAATCCACCTAAGCGGGAGAGACGAATAGTTCCGACGAGGGCCGAACCGCCCCGATGGGGAATATCAAAATTTTCATACACGTTTACTTTCAGTTTTGTGTCAGATTTCCCTATTTCATACATTCTGCAATGAAAATGTGTGCAGTGAAGTTTTACATCACATAATATAGTGCTATGCTTTTAATGGAGAAGGAATTTGTTCGCCAATTTGTAGATTTCAATGAAAGTGTTATTCATAAATTTGGGAGCAGCGTACCAATCACACAGAAAACAGTCGACATAGTAGACACCTTTGAAAGGAAAATCCTCAGACGCGTTATAGGCCCAATACAAGAAAATGGCTCATGGAGACTGAGATACAACAACGAACTGTATCAAATATATAAAGAGATACCAGTCTCAAAATTTATAAGAATACGAAGATTGCGTTGGGCCGGACATGTTATGAGAATGGAGGATGGGAGGAACCCCAAGGAGACTTTGCTGGGTACATGGGAGGGAGCGAGACCTAGAGGTAGACCGAGGAAGAGGTGGGAAGATGGCGTTGCAGAGGACGCGAGAGACATGGGGATAAGAAACTGGAGGAGGGTTGCAGTGGATAGAGTGGACTGGAGGCGGAGATTGGTGGAGGCCAGGGCCTGACTTGGGCTGTAGCGCCATAGGAGGAGGAGGATATATCATTCCCAAATATCGTAGGAATTTATCTACCCTACTATTTTAACTACATATTTTTATAATAATTTACAAATAGCACAAACACAACCTAATGTTACTAATATAACAGTAATTTCTGGATGTTGCAGCCCACCCCGTTTCCATTTGGAATGGGATAGAATGCTCTTACTTTACTAGAAACATTCAGACATTGAACCCGCAACTGGCAGAACCATGAACCGCCACTGGGCCTCATGGCCCACTCAAACGTTTTCAAAATTCATTTTATGTTAACAGTAATGTACAAATCTTACCGTATGGAAAATCGTCAGTATTCTGTAATTTGTATCACTTGGATACATATCCAAGCAACTTGTACAGATAGCATAACTCGTACTTAAGCAAATATAGAAAGTTACCATACAAGGTAACCACAACTCATAAGCGAGAAATTAAAGATAAGGGAAATGTCCTTTTATATTGAATATTATCTTTTATATTCTGCATCATTATTGGAACTCGGACATATTATGGACAATAAAAACTCGAGACAAGTATTTAAAGCTATCGACTTCCTTTCAACTAAAAATGGTAAACTTTATGTTTCGTCGCTCCTGCTGCATAGGTACAAAACGTGGACACTTAAGAAGTAGGAAAGATGTTTGAAGTTCAGGCTGTCAAAATATAATTTATTGTTATATTGGAGTGTTAGTGGTCTCAAATATTTCTAATAGTAATTTTATACAAACCACTATGTTGTCTTTGGTAATGACGAGCGCTTTAGGCAGTCAAGCCATCTTCAGGTAATTTACCAACATAGGTACATAGGTTGGTAAATGATCTGAAGATGGCTTGACTGCCGAAAGCGCTCGTCAATACCAAAGACAACATAGTGGTTTGTATAAAATTACTAGTAAAAATAATATAATTATTCAAAAAAAATATTAGCGCACCTAAAGGTACTGCAAGCAAAATTATTTCTCTTTACTGTTTCGAGTAAACTTTTAATTTTAAGAAAACATTATTTTCAAGATAATAATACAACTCTGATGTAAGTTGAGTTTGCTGGAAAACTTGATGTTTGTTTTCATACCATCCCTTCGTGTTCGTTCTTTGCATTGCGTGTCACAAATACATCAACGCTCACATAACAAACCACTTTATTTCTTTTCAGCTTCCATGACACAACGAGAAACTAATTTTTGTAAAAGGCACAAACACAATGTTTTCGAATACTGTTGAAGAAAGACATCACACTCTTTGAGTGTATCTTAAAAATCTAACCATTACTTGGTGCACGAACTCACTAAAGAAAGATGTTATTTGTTGTTGCTGTATTGTTTTACGTGAATAAAGTAGACACGTTTTACAGAAAGTAGAAGCTAAATACTATTAGTTAATAAGTGTTGTACATTTATATTTATAATTTGTGATGTTTTAAATTTGTTTCTTCTGCAAGTAGTATAATTTTGTATATTCTTTTTTTTTTAAATAATATTTTTCTAAAAGTAGTATAATTTTGTATATTCTTTTAGAAAAATATTATTTAAAAAAAAAAGAATATACAAAATTATACTACTTGCAGAAGAAACAAATTGAAAACATCACAAATTATATAATTACTGCAAGAAACACCGATTTACTTATATAGAAAATGATTTATATTTATACACTAAAAAAAAAGTATTTTAATAGTACGCAAAAACAGGTGTTATTTAAATTTTATTAAAGGAAAAATTAAGTTTAAACTATTTAAAGGAAAAATTAAGTTAACGTCCCATTAAATGTAAATTTATACATATGTGTACACATATATAAAACACACATTCACAACACAGCAAAGTACGTACATGTTCACGCAGATTCAGCCACTTAGTTACATTATTACTTACAATTTTTATATCATTATTACGTACGTTAAGTTGATATTTAGTTTATCTGTTGATATAAATCAAATAACACACAATAATATAAGTTATACATTGATAAAATTATAAAAATCGTATGTATGTAGAAATTACTTTTACTGTATGTAAGAGTCAAAACGTTTGAAGCGTATTATCAACGAGAAAACTATGTCTGCATTAAACTAGTAAAGAGTAGTTTAAGAAACAATTGTCCAGGAAATTACAAACTCATTTTATTAAAACAAATAATGAATTCGATGATAAATATTTGTTATTCAGGATCTAGCTGTTCCTTGATAAAGTCTATTTGCCTATTGTTTTATAGTAACACGATTTCTATAATATGGTTATTAATAAGTCCACTTTATTCCAATAACATATATGTCGACTAGTTATTCTATGCAACGCCTATACATTGTAATATATATATTCAACGTGAACATAAAATAAATTAAGATGACACGTGAACGGCCTTCTTTTCGGCGTGTTCACGTAGTTTGTCATTTTTACTTTTAATTATAATTATTTTCTTTTGACTGTAAAATTGATTTTAATTTCGAAATTTTTTATAGTATAAAGTTTATATGTGTATATTTCCTTGGTTGTATGTCATGCGCCTGCAGAACTAAAAAAATAACAAACAAAAAAAAGCCAAAAGCAAAGAAAATTTACACATGTCAATTATTGAATTCTTGTATCTACGTCTGCTTTTTACAGAATATAAGCTTTTGTTCTCTTCTAATTGACTTAATTTAAGGTCTTTTAAGTGTATATTATATGCTCTAGCTCCCTACAATATATGGCATTATTGGCTTTAAGAGAAACTCTATTATATCCTTCAATTCGTGTATTATATTTTTTTATCAGATATTGTGAAAAACTAGTTGTTTGATATCAGATATCAGATATCAGTAATAAATAGAAAACTAGAAAAATTATAAAACTTTTCACAGTTTTGAAAAATATTGATTAACTTGCCTTTATAATCGTTGCTGCATAAGCTTTAGGGTTTTGGTTTTCCTGTTTTACTATAAATCACTTCTGTATAATTTTTCTGTAGAGTTTTAATATCTTACCTCTATTCTTTCTTACGAGCTTAACGCAACAATTGCATTCATTGAAGGAAGTTATATCGCCAATTATTTACGTAAACAAAAATAGTTTTTGAACAGAAAAGTAGATGGACGCGTAATGCTGAAAAGAACGTATCTCTTTAATTAAATATGTGACACCTCTATTTTTGGTAATTTAATTTTAACTCAAAGACGTAGGTTGAGTTGTGCAAATTTTAAAATTGTAGTAGCATGGTTTTCATGTTGTTTGACTGACTAGACAACATTGTATAACCTCAAACCCATCTGTCCAATTTACATAACCCGTTTCCATGATTGTACGTCCATCAACCTGCGTAATGTACCAGCATATTATATTCAAGTACCAGGACACGTGTTATTGACACCTGTCACAGTAATGTACAATTGAGGTCAGTGGTTTCAACACAGCTGTTACAGTTTCACTCAATATTGGCTATTATCATTTCCGTTAGTTAGTAGTACTAACGTCAGAAACGTGTCATATTATATAATATTGTATTTTAAAGGCAAACGTATAATAATTAATTGAAGGCAAGTCCCCATCTTTTTGCCTCTGATAGTGGATGTAAAATCAAGCAACGTTTTTAAAGCACTGTTATCGATAATACTTTACTGTATCAGTAAAAGCATATCATGTCTGAGGTATGTTGTTACTCACAAAATAAACAGGTAAGCAGATAAAATAATGAAAGATCCAGACATCAAAATTGAATTTTGATACTCTTTCTGGCTTAATAACTGTTAGTTACTTAATCTTTGTGGTACTCTTTATGATATTTAATAGCTGTCAGATTACAAGGTCTGTTTTTAAGGTAAATTTAATAACAAAAAAAAAAAAAAAACAGTAAGCCAGAGAAAATGATACTGTCAGCTTTTTAAGATTGTTAATATTGTTACGACGGCCTACCGATGGTCGTATGGTACAGTGGAAAACAAAATACAAGACACCAATGACGTCACTAAAAAAACCAGCTTTAATTACCACAATAATTAACAGTTTGTAATAAACAAGATTATATGTGTATAATAATTCAAATTCAAATTTTTCCACACGCAATAATAATATGTCAACTAATGGAGTCCCGCACAACAATCACTTTTCACTTGAAACGCACTGAGTAGCCGCCCGACGTAAACTGACTTTCCGTCGCTGGACACTTATATTTATACTCCGCTGAAATGCCAGAATAATCGGTCATTTTCAGTACGTCGTGTCGAGCAAAATTGCGTATTAGAGACGCTCTAGAATCCACTAGAAACTGTGCAACTGTCTGGCCTTGAACACAGTGCGCCGATCGGTACTGTCTGGAATAGCCTCGTTTGTTGACGCATGATAGTGTCACGTAATTGTCTGTCAACTCAAATTAGCAGCAATGTGTACGCACACACACATTACAGCTGGGCTCTGCTGGGATAGTCGAGATACTTGTAGAACGTTCCGTATTACGTAACAATATAATAATTATTTTAAAACACAAAGATATAAAAATTAATTGAAGGAAAGTCTTTATCTTTTTATCTCCAATAGTAGACGTAAAATGAAGCAACATTTTTAAAGCGCTGTTATCGATAATACCTTGCTGTAACTATGAAAGCAAACCTTTTCTTTGTGTGCTGAGAATTCACAAACCTTCTCTATTCACATAAGAATATACTGTATTTGTTGATTTGTTAAATAAATATGTCAACGAAAAATAGGGCAGATGCATAGAAGTAAGCAGATAAAATAATAAACATCCAGACTCATCGAGAGTGACCTTTGTGAACTATTATTGAAGCTTAATAGCTGTCAGCATTATTTTTAAGGAACATTTCAAATTAAGAATACAGTAGGCCACTGAAAATGATTGAAAATGATATTGTAAGCTTTTTAAGATTCTTAATATTGTTTTTGATTACGTGAATAGACTTCTTTGCTCAACATAGGCAAATAAAATCCTACATATTTAATGTATTTAAAATATTCAATATTTCAGATGGTTTAACGCATTTAGTTTCAAGTAGTGTTTAGTATCTTAGAGTTTGCATAATTAGTTATAAAGGCTGACCCGTTCACTATAATGTTGAAACAACGAATTGGACATAACGGCCACGCTTTGTAACATACGTTTTGTTTACATATGTAAATAATATTCATAAATGCTCAACATTTTCTTGTTATATATTTTTTATTATTACTAATAATACAACTGTTTAGTAGAATATATTTTTTATTTTATAAATAACATATGTTTCGATAGTAATCCAACTGTCACTATCAGATATAAATTAATAAATTAAAAACATTTTTAAATCTATTGTTCAAAACAGCTGTTTTATATGTAGACTAAATTTATTGTTTTTATATATGTATACAAAATATGTTATATAATTAATATTAAAGTATAATATAAATATTTACTCTTTTATTGAATTAGTAAATGTGAAAATATTATCATTTTTTGTATTAATACGAATTTGTTCTGGTATTAATTTATTACTTGTTTTATATTTAAATATTTCTAAATTTTCCCATCAGGTCATTTTTGGACCTTTGGAAATGTCTTTTAATAAACTGGTGTTATTTAAATTTGAAAATAAATATGTGTATTATATATTTAAAATAATTCTTTAAATAGTTGTATTCTTATAAGTTGTATTCTTAATAATAATATAAAACATGTAAATAAGTACTGTTAAGTATAAGAACAAATGTATATAGCTAGATTATAACTATATAAAAAAAAAACAAGATATTGTCACTGGATATTATACACAAGAAATATCTAGAAATTACACCTACTCGTCCGTTCGCACTCGAGTTTATAACTCATGAACATATTACCAATATTTAACTTTATTAAACAGTTATCTACAATCATTAGTTATCTACAGTTATCTACAATATTTGTAACTTTTTTTAATTCGGGGTCAAAACGTCCCACGACGTTGTCCGATGCCCAACTCCATTGTTGTCTGTCCTGTCCGTTTTCTTCGCTTAGTCCTCTATCACTCATTGATTTTCTTATGCTCTCTATCCAGGTTTTCTTGGGTCTTCCTTTCTTCATGTGCTCTGTAGGTATCTTTGTTTACATCTCATTGTTTTCTTTGGTAGTCGGACTTGGCTTATTCTTTGTACGGGTCTGTAACAAATTAGTTGTTTTTCTTCAATGCAGTCCATGATTGTCTTTTGTACGCCCATTCCTTCTTTGGTCGTTTCATTTCGTATTCGCTCTAGCCTTAAAGTTCTAGCAGCTCGTCTTGAAGCATCCATTTCTGTAGATTCTAACTTTCTTTTTACCTGTTCCTTTATTCTCCGTGTTTCGGATTCTTACATCCAACGTGCTTCTAATCATACTATCGTATATTCTTTTCTTCCTTTCTTTCCAATTGCAGTGCTCCATAGAATTCCATTCAATAACCTAATTATTTGTTGTGCTTTGTTTATTCTTGATTTTATTTTACCATCATCTGTTCCTTCTTTATTGAAGTTTATTTATAAGTATTTGTAGCTGTTGCAGATTTTATACGTTTGTTGTTTTCTAAGGTTAAATCTGTTGTTTCTTCTCCGACACACAGATACTGCGTTTTTTCCTATGTTCGTCAGTAATCCCCATTTTTTATACTCTTCCTTCAGTTTGCGTGTCATATATTCCACGTCTTCTTTTTTGTTTGTACATATCACTTGATCCTCTGTAAACTGTAGGGTGTACAAGCATGTGTCATCGTCAATTTAAATGCCCATCCCTGTGCATTTTTTCTTTCAATGGGTTAGAGATTTTTCAACGTAAATTTTTAAAATCGTGAGGGAGATGCTTCAGCACTGTCGTAATCCCTTATTTGTTGTAATCCCGTATTTGTAATACTCATCATCATCATCATCATCTTCATCGTTTTCTTAACGGTTTTAGGTTTCTATTCCACAGTCCACTTTTTCTTAGGTGTACCAACTTTTCTTCTGCCTATAGGGTTGTAATCTTTCGATATCTTCGGTATTCTACTTTCTTCCATTCTATCTACGTGTTGAATCCATTTTCCTCTGTATTCTTTAATCCTTTCATTAACTGCAAGTATATCTAAATCACTTCTTATCTCCTCATTTCTTGTACGATCTCGTCTATTACACCTTTTAACTGATCTCAGAAATTTCGTTTCTGCTGTTTGTGTATTTGTAAGACTTTACGGTAATATTACATTACACAACGGCAACAAAGTATAGTTTGTCTTCTGTGTTGATGCTACATTATAATCGAGTATATTATAACGAGTACTAGGCTTACACCAACATCATATTAATAATCCATTTGTGCACTGTGTGCACTTGTCCATTAAATCAAAAGAACATTCTTAAAGAGAAAAAGAAGATAACATTGTAGGGGAAGGTTGCCATCAATGGACCGGTTCCATGGATGGACATCTTACGTATTTCCTCTACCAAAGCGTGCACATGCGCGATAGTAGTTGTAGAATCTTTGTTTCCTTCACGCCAGCTGTGTGGAGTGCTGTAAACGAGTTGGAGTTGCGTCGCTGCTAGATAAAAATTCAGGTAAGATTTCTGTACTCTGTGCTAAAACTATTAGTCTTTTTTAATATCAGTTATCACGAATTATATATTACTGAACAATTTTACAATTTGTTGACATTAAAACCAGTTTTTAAAGTTCTAAATTTTACATTGGTTGTTCCAATTTGAATCGTCATTTCGGCTGTGTTTATTTAAAGAATCCAATATGGCGAGTTGCCATCATTGGACCACTTGGCGTTTCCATGAATGGACCAGTTTACCAGGTGGTCCATTCATGGAAACGTGAACAAATTTTTGAATTATTATTATTTTTCTTGACACGCTTTACGTTAAGTATCTTTTCTTTTATATTTTGACTACAAGTAAGACTAAATTTTATCATTTTAAGTTTTACCTCTTACATGGGACACAGAAATCTTGTTTGCTTGGTACTTTTCCATTTACTGATATTTTGTGATAGGCCTGTTAGTAAATTTTATTAACCTATAATCTACGATTTACAGTACAATTAACAACCTGTTAAATTGCAAATATTAATTTTTATAACGCTAAGAATGTAGGAGATGCGAGGAAATAGCGTATTATTGTGTGTGAGTTGGTAGCTGCGTTAGTGTCTAGAAACACGTGTTATAATACTCAAATATACACTGTGTTCAATGTAAGTGCTATTTTGTTTTTACAAATAACCTAACTATTAGCCTAAAGTATAACCTACAACTACATATAAACATTAAACTCTGTAGACTACCTTGAAAAATTTACATCATTATATTCTAGCCCGAATACAATATTATATATATATATATATATATATATATATATATATATATACTCATTTGAAAATAAGTTTATAGCAACAATTGGTAGCAAATTGAAAATAAAAACGTTTAAATACAAACATATTGAGTCTCCCTGTACTATGATAACATTAATAAAATTATAGCCTTACACTTTTAGTCTCAAGGGCGTTAGGTTCCTACTAACATGGTCGTTGTATGGCACTCAGGTTGAAGAGTAGATAGACATTTGTTTGTATTTAAAAGCTGAAATGAAATTTATTAATTTTAAATAGTAATCATTGCAAAAAAGCCTAAATACACAAAATATTGTAGTAGCTTGTCTATAAATTAACATACTAGTTTTCGTTTTACAGAAAAATGCCAAAAGGAGTGAAATATGGACAATGGAGTACCGAGGCAATGGAACGTGCTATCGCAGCCTTTCTTAACGGAGACATGGGTTTGAATGAAGTCTGCCGAGAGTATGGAGTGCCCAAAGCAACTTTAAAGAGACATTTAGAAGGCAAAAACAATTTTGCTGTGGATGGAAAGAAAATTATTGGTAGTTTAGGAGATCTGCCACCTGAGGTAGAGAAGGAATTAGTAGACCACATTTTAAAATTAGAGATGTTTTTTGGAATCACAACCAAAGACTTACGAGAACTCGCGTTTTAAGTCGCTGAACAAAATAACATCGAACACAGATTCAGCAAAGAGAAGAGATCGGCTGGGAAAAAATGGTACTACAATTTTATGCGGCGACATCCCGAATTAAGTCTCAGGCTTCTTGAGATAATTTTTCATACTTTATATGTTTAGTTTTGTTTTACCATGACTAGTAGATACGTATAATAAAATGTAATAAACCTATGCAGAGACAGTTTTTCTTTACTTTCGTAATCGGTCCATCGATGGAAACTCGATGGTCCATTCATAGCAACCGGTTGCCATCAATTGACCGTTTGTTAAAATTTTGTTTTTTGTTCCTACTACCATATTTGAAAAATCTAAAAACAAAGTAAATACTCACGGTTAATCAGAAAGTAATAGAGAGACTATCTGTATATTGAATGGTAAATTTAAGTTGAAAATGTGATGAAAAAAATTAAAAACTCTTATGTGGTCCAATGATGGCAACCTTCCCCTATATTATAGAGCGTAGAAGCGGGTGACAGTATCCGACGATTTTCAGCCAACGTCGTTTATGCAACTATTTATATATTGCAGGAAAACAGGCATAGAATACGAGAAAGTTTCCAGAAAATTGTAAAAGTATTAGAATATATTGCGAGAATACAAGCAAATGCTGTAATGCGCATATATGAAATAAAATAAATATTTAAATTAATTTTAGTAATATATAATAGACAAGCAGGTGTGAAATTGGAAGCTGGCTTATAAACAGGAATCGACAAGAAACATCATGCGATTACCGCTGTAAGCGTGTACACAAGTAAATAGAGTGTGTGCGTGAAGCTTGTTAGTGCCTGAAAGTTTGCAACTTCACACCAAGTAAATGCTAAATTAAGATTGTGTTTAATTTCAAGCAAACCATGAATGTTAGAAAGAGTGTAAAAACATCTAAAAATGCGTAAAAATCAGACACATGTGCAGTGCGAATTCTACGTAATTCGGATAATCAGTGCAAATTCTGTGCGATGTTTAAAGCATAATAATCACACTAATGATGCGATCATTGTGATAATTACATATCATGTGTATAATTAAATTAGACAATATTATATCACCTTGAAATCCGCATTAAACAGTGCGATTGGCAAAAAAGTGCGAATATGTGAAATGAGACGAGAGTTTTCCAGGGGCACTCACGCCATGGACAGTTTTTGACATGCTTATTCCTGAGCCAACAGGTGTGGTTTTCTTGGTGCATATAAATACGAGCCCAGGAGAGCCAAACTCTTCTCTTCAATCAGTCGTCAGTCGTGGCGGTACGCAAGATTTTTATATCGTAACTATAAAGTATTACGGGAAATGTTTTGATTTCAAGTAGTAATAAAAGATAATAATAAATAAAAAGTACCGTAAATAAAATCGGCGGACGTCTACGAGCAGTCTACAACTAAGAACATCAACTCTGGACAGATGGCGAGAGAACATCTAGCAGAGGAACGAGACACAGAGCACTAGAGACGGTTCTATCACAACAGCAACCGATCCAGAGCAAAACGTCATTACAATCTACAGCAGCCGATGGACCATGAAGGACGAGAGACGGGAGAACGACCAGTGAAACCAGGAAAGTCAAGAGGACATCCAGTAGGAGAGGACCGACAGATCACTGGAGGACATGGGACAATCTGCAGAATTTGATGTGACGAAAAACCAATTTAAAATTATCATAGAATAAAGACATTGAAAGACATTAATAAAAAAACATTTTAAAATTAAAGAATAACTATGTAGATAGAGATAAGAGAATGTAATTTACTTGTAATCAGAATTTTTTTTAATGATTTTTCTTTAATGAATGAACAGTCAATGTAAAGACAATTTAAATTCTTGCTTAGAATATTAATAATTGATTTAATGATTGAAATTTTTTTATTGAAAGCACATAAAGTAAAGTAATTGAAAATAATCAATCAGTTTTGTTAAAATGATTATAAAGCCGTAAAAGGTTTTTCAAGTGTAGAATAAGAATGTATTAACAAATTTAAAAAGCACACATTCAGACTGAGTAGTCGAGAAATGATAATCTAACGAAGAAATGTTGTACTTAGAATTGCTAATATAATATCTAAGATATAAAATCTATTTTTATGATGAGAGTACGGCAAGCAAAGAAACATTGAAACCATAGATAATGAATATCTTATGGCGAAGCGATTATTACTATTATATTATTATTTTTATTATGCTTGTTTGAATTAATAAATGAAAACATATTACGATTCCTAAAAGGACTACTCTTATTATAATTACACCTGAACTCCAATTATACATGCACGTTGTTAGTAAGGTTATCTAAAGTGTATGAGTTAATTAATATCATTAATTAATGAACAAATTAAATTTCCCAGAAAAATAATTTATTACATTTTGGCGTCCCAAAGAACGTGGGGCTCCACACAAAATAGAAAATTAATATGTTAATTTATTATATAGAAAATTAATTTGTTACATTTTGCCGCTCCAAAATCGTGGGGCTATTCAAACACAAATAGATTTGTATTTGTATTTTAATTTGTTACAATATTTTCAAAAATGTACGAGTTGGCAAGAATGTGAAACGCAGGACATAAAGAAATGGCCAAAACCTTGTTCAAATGATTTAGAAAATTTAAGTGTCGCAAACGGGGACTAATTCAACAGACAAAAATAAAGAATTTTTAACAGATTTTGGAATCAATTTTTAATTGTACTCATAGCGGATTCGACTTTGCAACTCTCATTCCATAATTTCTACAGAAATAAGTGGTGATTGAATGCACTTTTTACCCGCTTCCTCAATGTTTTAGCTGCTAGGGTTTTGGCCATTCGCCCATCTTTTGCTTCAGCCACATCACGCGTGGTGTGCTGGATGGCGGCGTTCGCTGCGGCTGTGGCGAGTCAAGAACGGGCGCCACCCCATACTACCGCAATTGTGAGAATGCCGTCCGGCAAACTACAAATTGCTCTAAATTTGTTGGAGCCAAAAGAAAGTAGCGGCTCTCTGCGCGCCCGGGCGAGCAGTGCCGCATACGTGCCCCAGCCTCCAACCGGCTTAGGCTAGACCTACATTGGACGCAGAAGTCTTCCGATCCGATCCGGCACGGTTGCCTGACCAGATTTCTCCCGGCAGGTTTGCCTACATTGATGACAGACGTTTCCCGGCAGTTTCCTGCCGCCATTTATCAGCGATTCAACGAAGTTCTCACTTTGTACGTCATGAGTGACTCGGAGCAAGATTTGAAATTTTTACTCCTGCTAGACTCCAATTACTTGTTGAAATAACACAAAAACGTGGACTCATGAGTTCAACAAAGACAGAGGTGACAGTGAGTTTGTCAAAACTTATTGGCAAATGATAAATTATCCAGATATAGAATACCACACGATGCGGACTGAAACTTTTGACTACATTCTGGAAGTCATAAAGTGTGGTCTTGTAAAACACTCTAATTAGAGAGATTTGTCCTAAAGAAAAGCTCACAATTACTTTAAGATTAAGTTTAACTTATATTTTAAATCATTAAACAAACGAAATATAGACGAACAAGCTTGATTGTAATATTTTTTAAAAATTTATTAAAAAAAATTTAAATTACGAAAATATTGCCAGTTTTTCTTTTATTATCATGAGATATACTAGTTTTAAGATAATACCTCATCTTTAGTTGTATATTTTCGAAAGATAAAAGATTTCTGTTTGGTAATCTTATGCTTAATAAAAGAGGAATTTGACAATATATTAAGGATATTCATGGCCTAAGCGCAACTTGGACCTAACTTTATGGAAATAGAGACACTCATCACTTTATTTCTATTGTGACAGATATTACAAACAAACAGGACGTCTTCAGATTCTCTCCTAATGAACTAAAAAATAGTGTTAAGTATACAGGAAAAATGTTAATAATATAAGTGGGCCTATGTAACTATTATTCATTGGAAACTACTCATGCGAGATATATTTATTATAGTATTATTTACTGTAGTATCCTATAGTAAACTGTCTCCTGTATTTGTTCGCTTTTATTTATGAAGAAAGAAACTCTGTTAATTTTTATACCAGAGATAGTGCTCCCCCCCCCCAGTTCCGCCTATGTTATTCATATATTTAAAATCATGTTTTATATCTCCGCGAATTTTTAGACAATGTTTATTCATTATTATTATTATATGGCAGTAAATAAACAATAGATAATTAAAACTTAAGCTTAAAATTTTAATAATATGGAAAACTAAGGTAAAATTCCTTCAGTTTTTTATTTTCATGTAAACAATTTTGAAGTTTATACCCATTAAATTTTTTTATTTAATATTTCGATAAAAGATGTACCGTATTTTTCGGACTATAAGACGTATTTTTTTCTTAAAAAGTAGTGCTTACAATGTATTTGCGTCTTATAATGGATTGTTAACTCATACCGATGAGACAGCTGCCGAACATCTGTTCTCACCCCACGGGAATCGGAACAGACGGCCGGGTTGGAAACAAACCAAGTTGATCTGGCCAGGTAGCGGCCCGGCATCGGACGTCATCGGGAGTTGCCGGAACGGACTGACGCGTCCAGTGTAGGCACATTCTATGGAACGAAGCGGTTTGTTTGGTTGAAAGTCTGCTCAGCCAACCGTGGCTGATCGGACATTGACGGTTCTGTATCCAATGTAGGTGGAGCCTTACACGGCTCTCATTGGTTCTGTTACGAAAAGGCCCCGGCGGAGAGTCCGGTCGCCTGTTCCGCCCTGTGGCCACCAAACCTCCCCGCTTACAGGTGTCAAATAAAGTCTAGTCACAGTGGAACAACATTAAGCAGACCGATTTTGAAATAAGGGTCTCTTCAGAAATACGAATATTTTAAGTTAGCAAAAGTATTGATATTCTCTAATTGTTACTCAGCTTCCAGCTTATTTTTTGAGAATGATATAAAACATTTAAAAATTTAACAGCCATTTAAAAAAAATTATACTGTGTTGTAAGTGTGAATACAGAAGCTGGAAATCGCAATAATTAAAGCACTATTTTTGGAAGAAAATACGAAAAGGATGAGAAACAAACGGAAAGAAAAAGCTGATTTAGTTTTGAAATTTTTGTCTCTCTCAAAATCACCTGATTTTAAAATTATTAGTTCCTATCCATTTTGGATGTTGGATATTATACAGACTATTTTAACTTTCTGTACTGCTGCACGGAGTAAGTCAGTTGTATTCATGCCAAACCAGGTCCTTAAATTTCTCAGTCATGGGATTCTCGGTCCCCCAACTTCTCTCTTTCCAAGTACTTTTCCCTGTAGTATGGACTGCAATAAGTAAAATCTATGTTCATTTCTCATGAGATGTCCCAGATACTGAAGCTTTCTTATCTTTACTGTGTTAATAACTTCCCTTTCTTTCTTCATCTCTCCGAGAACTTCAACATTAGTTATTATGTGCTGTCCATGAAATGCTCAGTATTTTACGGTAAAGCCACATTTCGAAAGATTCCAATTTTTTTTGTTAGTGGCTTCAGTCAAAGTCTAAGATTCTACACCGTAGAAGAGGACCGAGAATACGTAGCAGCGTAAAAGTATCATCTTTGTGTTTATTGTTAAATCGTGACTTTTGAATAAACTGCTCCTATTAGTGTACACTGCTCTTACCTTTTCAATTCTGCTCTTTATTTCTTGAGAGTGGTGCCATTGTTCATTGACTATAGTACCAAGATATGTACATTTGCTTACACGTTCAACTGGCTTTTGGTTTATATTAAGGGTGGAGTTTGTAAACTTGTTCTTAGATACAATAATTAGCTTCGTTTTATTAACAAAGATGTCTAGAGCATATCTACGGCTGCTTTCTGTGACTCTATTTATTGGTTGTTGCAGCCCCTCCAAACTATCTGCTAATATGACGTCATCATCCGCATAACGTATGTTATTTGTTCTTTCACCGTTCAGAGAGATTCCAACATCACATTTATATAAAGCTTCTCTAAAAATACCTTCCGAGTAGATGTTGAATAAAAGCGGAGATAATATACATCCTTGTCTTACTCCACGCAGAATCTGTATCTTTTCAGTTTTCCCTTTATCTACTCTAACCACTGCAGATTGGTTCCAATACAGTGCAGCTATTATCCTTAAGTATTTTCCATCTAATCCAATATTTTTCAATATATCCATCATTTCTGATGTTGGACTTATTGTTTTAAGATTAATGTAGGTTTAATTTTGATAAACCTTTCGTTGTTTCTACGATATGACGCCATCAGTGACTAGACCGAGACTCACAGTAGGATATGAGTACACGTTTCGTGTTAGCAAAAATAAAATGTGTGCTTAACTGAAACATATTGTTGCTCATGTAGTGGAGTTCATGGAAATGTAATATGGAAGCTACGGGTTTAAGCTCATGCCTGTTTGTTTGTTGATGTGTTATAATTACACAGTATTGTAATGAAGACCTACATCCGCAACATGAGATTATTTAGTTACACTCAATTACTTGCCGTAATTGAATAGGATAGAGCGAGAGCGTTTACGAGTACACGTGTGTACATACAATGCCTACGACAAAACGGTTTAACGGTTTAACCGTTACGATTTAACAAACGGTTTAACCCACTTGATACGATCAACACACGAATAACACAAACGATAATAGCCGTAATGTAATACGCGACCGAACAGATTAACCACAATCACTGCGTTTGGCAATCGCCAGACTGAATGAGCACTGCACACAGTTTAACACAACGTGTTTGTCACACGCCTGTAAAACAGTTGTTTCCCTTTAGTGAAAACAATTCAACGTCACGTTGAAAAAAAATTTTCCGTCACGTTTCAATGTATATTCGTAGGTGATATTACTTTGTATATAGCCTTTCATACCGTTTCTCACACTTATCTTTTCTTGTTCCAAACATCTTTGCATTTAAATTTCTATCTCATGGAATGTTCTACACAGCATTTCTGTTTTCAAAGGTTTTGTAAAATATATAAAAAACACTTGGTAAGTTTCACAGATTTTATTTAACTGTGACAGCTGTTTCGACTAACTAAGCCATTGTCAAAGAGAGTATGAATGAAATTACTAAACACAGGATGTGAGTAAAGGTGGTGGTGGTGGTGACCATCTGTTTAGGGCGTATCTGGAACATGTGTGTTGAGATAGAGAGGGGGAGGTGTGCAAGAGACAAGGGAAGGTCAGGTGTCTTTAAAAACTAAATACAATCATGAATGCAAAATATAAAATTAACTAAACTAAATATAATCTGAATGCAAAATATAAACTTAACTGAACTAAATATAATCTGAATGCAAAATATAAAATCAATTAAACTAAATAACAGCTTTTAATAATGGGGATACACAGAATTCAGTTTGTTCATTTGTTACAAAAAACATTTCTGTTTTCTTTCTTGAGTACTAACACTGTCGGGTGCTTTAGTAAATATTCTTTAGCTCTTGCTTTTTTTCATGTGTACCACATAGTTACTCCAGTAGTTTTACAATAAATTTGTTTTCGTGTTGTCCAGTAGGACAAGTCGTGGGCTGATCTGGGGCAAATGGAAGGATGTGAGGAGACGCACGCCAGTGCAAGCCGGAAGCAAAGAAGATGGAGGGACATTGGAGGTAGAGTAGCGCAATTACAGTAAACGTTTTCACTAAAATAATATATGTGATTTCAGACTCTACTTTCATTTCTTATCATACCCTGTCCGGACCCTATCAGAGACAAAAGATGAACTGAACAACAATGAAGAATTTTTAATAATATTATTTCACTTACATTCATATACAGCTAGTTAGGCGTTTTAAGTAACAGCTTATGAAGATGGAAATTAAGCAGACACAAACAAAATCAATCAGTCAATAGATAGAGCCATTGTGTGGCCTTACTTCTTATTGAGTACAGCATGCGTTGAATATTGTTAACTCAATAATGATTTATTTGACTCTTGAACAACAATTGTAGAGATATATACTACATTATTTATGCTCAACTTTGTTTTCATATGAACAATCAAAGTTGGCAGTGTAAGATTTGGCAGTGTAAGAATGAACGGGGAAGCGTGTCTCAGTTGACAGTGTGTTAGTTATCAAAGTGCCACCAATCCACGTGAGATTCAACGTCAAACCGACACACGATTTCAGTTTCACGAGTTGCAGTGTGTGTGTGGTTTCCTCTTGCTTCCATTACATGCTTGTTCAAGTACATTTATCTACGGTTATATTACTGTCAACCCTTGTTTCATTTAAAAAAACATGGGTAACTGTAATCTAACCTATTAGATAAAGGTAGAGATCAGATTGTAGTACATAAAAAGAGCAGAAATACCTTAGGATAGAATATACAAAATGAATTCTTAACTGTGACAACCTAAAAAGGACGAGATAAAAATTCGAGATAAACAAGACTTTGCCCAACATGAGTAGAAACCTAACGAAAGGGGTAAAAGGTTTTCGTTATAGTGAAAACCTAATAAATGTTGTGAGATGCTGAAACTATTCTGTAAGAGAAGTATTAGGAAAAATATAAGTGAATACCAAATGTGCGAAACTCAACTGGTAAATTGGGTTTATGATTTGTGTATCAGCTGTAAATGTGAATGTCTTCACCTGTTTATTTAACTTACCGATCACGTAACTCATGATAGTCAACCACATATCGGGTGTGCATGTAATTGTTTGTCTTTTCTTAGACTATTATCGTGATTAATTTGTTAAGGCGTGATATTAACGACGGTGAAACATCAGGTAACCTGCATGCGGTAGCCTTAATGTAAGGTAACTCCACGTATGGTACACTAATTTCCGTGAGTCAATGCGCAACTACGTGTAATGGTAATTTAATGAAGAAAGTTGTGTTAGTGGTTAAAATCACAAGCAGAATTATCACTGTTGCACACCACTATATAAAAATTATTCCGATTAGCGCTTTCAAGCTTCACAGCTCAAAGCTAAGGGTGGGGAAGGGACATTGAATTATAGTTTGTTGTGTGTGAGCAGGGTGGAGTGGGGTGAGGGTGAAGGGGCTTGTTTTCATCGTATATGACGATGAGCTGTGAAGCTTGAATGCACTAATAGGAATAATTTTTATATAGTGGTGTGCAACAGTGATAATTCTGCTTATAATGGTAATGATAATGATGATTATGTGGTGATATTAACATGAAATGCAACAGAATGTCTAACATTAAAACTAACAACATCAAGAACAGTTAATTATTCTAATTTTTTAAGTCCTGTTTAGAAATCGTTGAGGATACTCTCTTACCGCTTCGTGTGTTTACTTTTGAATTTATTACGCGCCCTGGACTATATTGGACACCCACCGACAATTATCAAAATGCATGACAAATGCATACTATTGTCAAAAATTAATTTTTTTCTTATTGCAGTTTACTCTCATTTATTTTCAAAAAATTAATTTGAAGAAGTCTCGCTTCGTATACCAAACTTTGTCTTTTTCAATGTGGTATGTTTTATTTATATTGATAAGATATTGATATTTTTATTTGATACTCATATACCTTCCTCATAAAATCAGTAATAACCATTTATAAGGCAGTCATTTTTCTGTCTTACAGTTCTGAAGACCGAGGAGTGATCTGAAAGGGTCAGTTTTTCAACGTTTCTCAAGAACGTTATTTATAAATCATCGTATTGTTACGACATCACAGAACAATCTTCGTGTTTGTCGAATGTTCCAGAAGAATCTCGCTCTAATGTGTGCGGCATACGTGACTGTAGACGCATTTGCGAGAGTCTTCTCGATGCCGCCACCCGTGCGAACTTTGTCAAGGCCGCAGTTAATTACGCAGTTCATACGGACGCTAAGACGCAATTAGGAACGTCCTGGTCTGTGAGCGTTGTATAAATACTTGGCGGCAGCGGCTTTAGAATCAGTATAGCAGCGATACATTTACAGTCCGGTTCGAGAGTTATTATCAGGCGACATTACTGTGTACGTTCAAGTGGTTATTAGTGAAGTGTTGCGTTTTATAATCAGGCGGTATAATTATAATACAATTGTGTTTAATATTAGTGACATTTTACTGCGTGTGAACAATTTATATTTGATTCTTCGTATTGTTTAAATATATTATAATCAAATTTATATTTGATTTGTTGTAGTAGACTGTGTTGTTAATTACGAACTGTTTAACTGTAAAAATTAAAGCTGGTGATTAGTGACTTAATTTATTTTGTTTCCACTGTACCATACGACGATCAAATAGACCGTCGTAACAGTAACAAAATCACTTTGAGTGATGCACACGTTTACAGTGTAGTGTCAGTACATTTACCTGTTTACAGGTTGGGAACTTTATATTATAGGAGAACACTTGAAGGCCTATGGGTGGATAGGACGCTATCCTTATGAATGACTGGCGTAGGTTATCCACGCGTATACGTGTTTGAAATTTGTAGAGGAGAAACAGAGGCCATAATAATTACCATTTTGTCTATTTCACAATGGTCTGACCGTCTTTTATGCCTTTCTCTGTCAATAAAATACTCGTGTATTCCAGAAACCAGTAGTACCCGATCATCTGCATACTGCAGTGAAGTTATATGTAGTTATTTTTATTCAGTTTTAAGGGTGTTCGTCCAACTAATCTTCATTTTTTTCTGTTCCAAATCTTCTCTGACAAACAATTCAAATAGAGTCGACTATGTAGAATAACTTTGTCTTAGGCTTTTGTGATAAAACACCTTTCGGAATGTATATTTGTCACTGTGATCTTTGATGTCATTCCAGTATACAGGTTACAAGTGTCCTGAGAAGAGTTGCACTGATGTGTAATACTTTCAGTGATTTGATTAAGGTAGTAATAAGTAGCACCTGAATGTCCGCAATTTAAAGTGGAGATATACAGTTGTTCCCACTTTATTCTCAGTTATATTTCTATTCCATTACATTCCTCTATATACTGTTTGTTCCACAATAATTATTCCAATAAACAGAATATAAAAACACATAAATGACACTTGCACTGACCTAGAAAAGTTACTGCATTAACCCACATACGCGCACAAGCATACACAGAGTCAATCACTGCACTGCATACACTGCAACAGCTGGTGACACTAAACTGGGCACATGATTGGCCAAACAGTCTTGAACAAAACAAACCGCGAAACTATTAATTCATAAGAAGTTGCTAGGAAAGGTCAACGTCTCTATCTCTCTTGGCGAGCCGGTTAGATGGCACTGAATAATGAATAAAGTTTGGCTGAAAACAACAGGCGACGTGCCCCAATAACCAGAAACAGAACAAACTAAGCACTTATTTATTATGTTTTTTTATTGTCTCATCACATCACACATGGAGCACAAATAAGATTGCAGTTTGATATAAGGAGCTCAGTTATATTAATAGAACAGTTAAGAAGCTCAAATAATTTGTTTTACACATTATTCATAGTTCAAATATGTAAGCTCCGTTCTTACCCGGATAACGCAACGTTAGCCAATTCACCAACTTTTTTATCAAAGAATATATATTTTTTTTGAACGTGCTGATCAAAGGAGCATTTACTTCATTGTTGTTTCTTTTTGTAAAAAATTACTTCCAGTTAGTACTTTAAGAGTTTTATTATCGTATATAAAGTTCTATAAAATAGTTACAGTTTTGTTCAGTGGTTTAAATTTAAACCGAATTAGCTGCAGGCACGAACGCGTGAGTGACCGCTCCCCACTAACTGTCTCTCTTTTTATCTGTCTGTCAGTCTCTCTCCCACTCTCTCTCTCTCTCTCACACACACACACACACACACACACACACACACACACACACACACACACACACACACACACACACACACACACACACACACACACACACACACACACACACACACACACACACACACACACACAAGTAGCACAATGGCAGACTGCACTTTCACAGGTATTGCTGTAGCTCTGTCAATGTGTCATCAATTGTTTCGTCTCACCTAGTAAGTGTGTGAGATTGACTATAAAAACCCTACGTGTTTTATTGTACTATCACTTTTAAATAAAAAGCCTTTTCTTGTTTTATATCGGGAAATTTAAGGACCACTGCAAATGATACGCGTGGTAGTACATAAAACCTGCGTTTATTAAATTATTTAAATATATATTCGGTGTACAAAGCTAGGAAAGACATTAGGTTTAAATTTAAGGCTATGGCTGTAGCAGAGGCGCTGTATGTGAGTAACACATGGGTACTTTCACATAGAGACAGAGGAAGGGCTGCATTAGCAGAAATGAAATTTCTCAGGTTGGTCAAACGGTGCACGTTGCGAGACAGAATAAGTAATGTACAGCTTTAATGTACAGAACTAAAAATTTTTAAATTACACGATAGAATTACGGAATACAAGGCCAACTGGTGTAAGCACTTGTGAAGACTTCCCAAACTGGCCTTGAATTATAAACGCACAGTGTATGGTGCTGTGCGGCGTCTGTGGACGAGGCGGGACAGTGGACGGTGCAGCCTAATCCGCCAAGTGTAGGTGGTGACGATGATGATGGTGATTTGTGATTCGATGATTCGATGTGATAATTCGTTTTACTGGAATCGTACCAAAGACTTTGTTAGTGTAAGAAATGCATGAATTCTGAGAAAGTTTTGGAGGAATGAATGAGGCGTTATGGATGGTATATTATTGGGTATAATTGACATCATTCAAGCCAGCTGGTTTCCATGAATTTAAATGAATAACTTTATAAACTTAGCACAACTAACCCCCCCCCCCAAACTAACAAGACACATACTCTCTTAACGTTTTATTATAAATATTGTGGCACATTTTCTACCTTCGTTAATGTTTTGTTTATAACTTTCGGTTGCAACACGTGCATAACAAGATACAGTACTAACTATAAAACGATTAAAACTAAGTACATCTGTAGTTCTTTAAATCATTCTGATTGCGAAAGCTTAAACAACTTAATTAAACTTTCCATTTTTTAGCAGGCTGAAAATTTCCCTTAGCTTCCTTTAGCTCTACTGAAAATTCCATTTTCTGTTATGTGAATATTGCGAACCATATTACGTAACTGTAATGTCATTGTGTAATGTCCGGATTAATGAAGTTACGTGACAGCATAACGATCTTACGTAGAGTGTTTATTTCAATTAACAACGTGCAAACGGTAAACGTTGCCTGAATACCGTATCGACACAATTATACTTTGGCGCTATTTGCATTTCATTTCAGCTTTATTACTGTGTTATTGTGTGCCGACTTATATTTACCTTTCAGGGTTTCCATATAACGCAATTAAATAATTAATTTTTTTTAAAAAATCTTTGGACAAACTAACCTTTTTTTAAATCAGCCTTGTGATCATAATGTTGGTGACGCGTTTCAAACCATATGCTCATCACCAGATCATAAAATATCCCTCCTAGGAGGTCGTCATCGGTTAAAAATCCATTATCATATGCACAGTATACTCATAAGTAGTATATATGTTTAGTATATAGGCCGTGGGGACGAGAGATAGTGGAAGACCCTGGAAAAAATGGTCAGAGACTCTGTGAAGTCGAAACGGGCTATAGCCCAAACTGTGTAGTGAAGAAGAAGAAGAAGAAGAAGAAGAAGAAGAAGAAGAAGAAGAAGAAGAAGAAGAAGAAAAAAAAGAAGCGATTTTTATTTTTATGTTTTCTCAAGGGGTAATCAATGGTTGAGCTGTTGTAACCATTGGGAATAGCGAGCGATAGTATTTAAAAACTGTAAGATATATTTGTAAAAAGGGGCAAATCATGGATGTCTTGGACGAGTTTTAAATTAATAGAACGTGCACAGACAGAAACAGTCGCGAATTCGTATTGAATGAGCAGCTGAATTTTAAATACAATCCACTATACGATACCGCCTTGGATCTGCTTTATCACACAGAGACGAACAATCGGTCAGTGGTCGACCACACTTGAAAAGGTCGACCGCGCACCTATTCAAGTTTGATCGACCACTGACCGGTTGTTCGTTTCCATCTGATGAAGCAGGTTCAAGGTGGTATCGTGCAGCTGATGGGATTTAAACTTCAGCTGCCCATTCAATACGAAACCACGACTGTTTATAGTTGTGTACGCTCTGTAAATTTCCAACTCCTCCAAGACGTTTATGATTCGACCCATTTTACAAATCTGTAGTGGTTCCAGTTAGACCTGTAATCTGCGTAATTGTAGTCATGAGAGATTAAGTGGTGAGCAGAGTTTAGACTTTGTGTTGACAGAGTTTAAGATATTTTAATTGTTTAGGTATGTATTTAAGGAAGCTTTTAAGAAAAAATCCCCTTCTCGTTTGACCGATGTAAAAACAATTACAGTAATTACATTATAGTTTATAGATGCCTGTTTTCTTTTACCAAGTGGTAATGTTTATTCCACCTAAGTGCTTTTTATATATTATTATTAGTTTTAAATGTTATGGAATACCTGTCATTGTTTAATACTGAAGTCAAAATATTTTGCATGAAAAATGAAGGTTTTTTTTTTTAAATTGTTATATTGGAGTGTTAGTGGTCTCAAATATTTCTACTAGTAATTTTATACAAACCACTATGTTATATTTGGTATTGACGAGCGCTTTTGGCAGTCAAGCCATCTTCAGGTCATTTACCTGAAGGTTGGTAAATGACCTGAAGATGGCTTGACTGCCGAAAGCGCTCGTCAATACTAAAGATAACATAGTGGTTTGTATAAAATTACTAGTAGAAAGGTTTCTTTGGCATCACCATTTTTTATTTGGGGATTTGATTTGTGGGGAGTGAAGTTTAGTGGGAAGTGATTGTTATGTTAATTAGTGTAAAACTGTAATAAGGTGACATTTATTTTGTGTGTTGGACAAATTTAACTTGAATTATTGTAGAAGAGCGCCTTTTATGAACTTTTTGTTGTTGTTTGTGACTAGTTAAATTTTGTGGTTAGACTTTTTTGGTGTCAGTTATTCTATTTCCAGTGTACAAAACAACGATCTCTGTGACCGTCGTGACAATTTGATAAAGCAAAGTGTATACTACTTCTATCTATATTGACTTGTTTTAGTTTTACTTATTACAGGTTTATAAGTAGTCGCATAAGAATAGAAAGGTGAATACAATACCCAGAATTATTATTCCTTTCCCCCCTTTCTCGTAATGATAAATTTCAACACAAGGCAGTTGGAGGATATGGGTTGTTCTGCATTTCTACATAGTTCCAATGAATTCACCTAAAGAATAAGGAAAGCTATAAAAAAGGAGAGGATAACCACAAAAAGAAGAACGATTTAAATAAAGTAGGCACAAATTGTGTAACCTCGCTGGTGTATGATGACAATCTATTTCATAACCAAACGAGGATTAATATTTTTTATAATATTAACAATGTGTGCGTTGTGCGTATTATAAATAAAAATACAAATCACTGGAATTAATTTTTTTTTTCTGTCCTTTGAAACGAATTCGCATAAAGTAGTAAAAATTAAATCTCAGTTTATTCAGTACTTGTATTGATATCTAAAGTTTTCCAGGAACCAGATTAATTCAACACAATTTAATTTGACATAAACAATAATACTATCCATTACAATAGTTCTACGTTCTATATATTTTATTTAAATTTTCAAAATTCCAACACGAGCTAGTTAGCGGATATGAATTTGCTGCGATTTTCCTTGTTTGTATACTGTCAGAGTTTGACAAAGATAAAATTTATCATACATTATGTGCCATTGGTTTTATTAGTTATTTTCTTATCATTTACTGTTGTTAACTGTGAATAACTTATTATAAAAAACGCAAATCTATATGGTTGTTAAGATATTTACAAGTTTATAGAAATTTGGCATAGAACTTTAGCATATTTACATTACATCTACAGAAGTCACTGTATCTTCTACAGTAGGTTCTTTTATGTTTGTACACAAGAACAAGTTGGTATACGTGGGGTGACGCTATAAGATAGTGGATTATAAAAGTATGAACCACACACAATCATGTTATTGTATTAAAGTTCGTCACATTTTGTTAAGCATAAAGTCCATAGTGAAACGTACTGCCAACAATCTAGTGTCCTGGTGGTCACATTCTGTTAAGCATAAAGTCCATAGTGAAACGTACTGCCAACAAGCTAGTGTCCTGGTGGTCACATTCTGTTAAGCATAAAGTCCATAGTGAAACGTACTGCCAACAATCTAGTGTCCTGGTGGTCACATTCTGTTAAGCATAAAGTCCATAGTGAAACGTACTGCCAACAATCTAGTGTCCTGGTGGTCACATTCTGTTAAGCATATAGTCCATAGTGAAACGTACTGCCAACAATCTAGTGTCCTGGTGGTCACATTCTGTTAAGCATAAAGTCCATAGTGAAACGTACTGCCAACAATCTAGTGTCCTGGTGGTCACAATCTGTTAAGTACAAAGTCCATAGTGAAACGTACTGCCAACAATCTAGTGTCCTGGTGGTCACATTCTGTTAAGCATAAAGTCCATAGTGAAACGTACTGCCAACAATCTAGTGTCCTGGTGGTCACATTCTGTTAAGCATAAAGTCCATAGTGAAACGTACTGACAACAATCTAGTGTCCTGGTGGTCACATTCTGTTAAGCATAAAGTCCATAGTGAAACGTACTGCCAACAATCTAGTATCCTGGTGGTGACAATATTGTCATTATCACCGTTCATCACATTATATTGATTCTCATTAGAAGACCATCTTAGTGCTTGTACATTACACCTAACAAGTCTTTGTTGATTCTAAAGTCTGTGATTGTTTAGTTAACGTTGTGATGTTACTTACCTATGCATTTTTCACTATCACGTACAAAACAGATTACTAGGTGAATATAGTAAAAACCAAAAATACATCAGATTTTGTATTTACTCTACCTCCCATGTTTATCCTATATATACAACTCCGCACTTTGTTTCCTCTTCCACTGAATGTTCCAAGAACCAACAAATTCATCAACACATTAATGTTGAATTTATTTATTAATTACACTCTGTACATTCTCAGTCATGATCTTCTTTTCTTTCATATGTCATTCGTGCAGAGGAAACGTCTAACAGCTCTGCGATCTTAGCACCATTTCTACCCATTGTGACAGGGACCAATGTTCCTATTGTTACGGCATCACGAACAATCTACGTGTTTGTCGAACGTTCCAGAGAGATCCAGAGTGTAAGCGTGTGGTGTACGTGCTTGTATACGCATCTACGAGAAAGTTCTTATTTGCCGCCAGCCGTGCGGACTGTGTCAAGCCCGCAGTTAATTACGTAGTTCATACGCACGCTACGACGCAATTAGGAATCGTCTAGATATTCGACTAGCTATAAATACCGGTACTCAAACGACGTTCAGTTTAGTATCAGTTGCGACTTTGGATAGTGCGGTCCGAGAGTTATAGTAGCGATATTACTGTGTACGTTCAAGTGGTTATTAGTGAAGTATTGTGTTTTATAATCGGGCGGTATAATTACAATTTATTGTAATACAATTGAGTTTTAATATTAGTGGACATATTATTGCGTGTGAACAATTTTCATTTGATTTGTTGTAGACACTGTGTTGTTAATTACGAACTGTTTACTGTTACAGTAAAGGTGTGATTAGTGACTTAATTGTTGTCTTGTACTTATTTTGTTTCCACCGTACCTACGACGATCGAGTAGGCCGTCGTTACACTATTAAGTATCATCGTTACTGTGGTCAGGGGACCACCTTATTAACTTACGACTGCAGCGACTAAACTCCAGTGTGTAATTTTGGGCAGAAAATATGGATTAGTGGAAAAAAGAATTGAATTTAATGCAGAGACACATCTTGCGTTTGTGGTCCTCGAAAAAGCATTTGACAGGTTGGAAAGAGCAACACTATGGAGGATAATGCAGAGACGAGGATTCCCTCTATTCATTTGATAAAGTTAATTAAAAGTTTATAAAACGGACGCAGATACGGATAAAAACTAATAAATTATCAGAGCCTGTTGGAATAACCCAACAAGGGTTCAGCAGGATTGCAGTCTTTTTCCTGTTTTATTAAAATGTCTGTATAGACGATGTCATAAGGAAATGGAAATTGGACGCTCGCAAAAAATGGGGAAAGGATTTTATTTAAATATTTTAATGTATGCAAACGATCTTGTGATCATCCAGGAGAATGAAAATTACCTCTAAGGATCGTTGTTTTATCTTCCTAATATTTTAACTGAATACAATCAAACCATTTCCTTATCCCAAACAAACGTTTTGGCTTTTTCTGGGTCAAATTATATTAGAACAAAGACTGTCATACAGGACTCGCCAATAAAACAGGTGCCAGATTTCAAGTAACCACGGTATAGCTTCACATATCAAGATGGTAAGGAGGTTGAAAGCAAAACTAGTCTCCTCCAGTCGCTCTTTGTGGCTGTATCATTAAACACTTCAAGAAGAAAACAAAGAAAGAGACGCAATTGAAATATTATAATGTAATGACCATACTTCAACTACTGTACAGTAGTGAGACTTGGATTAGAAAGGCCAAAGATATACCTAAAATACAAGGAGAAGGAAAAGATTTTTGAAGGCTGTAAAGGGTTATACCAGAAGAGATCTTATCAGAAATGATCATATTAGAATGGAGCTAGGGATAGCTGAAAGTTTAAATGAGAAAATCTCCCGGTACAAAACGGAGTGGCGGTTACACGTAGAGAGAATGGATCCAACTAGATTATCAAGAAGAGCCTTTGACTAACATTCAAGGAGGAAGAAAAATGTAGGAAGACTCCATAAGCGATGGATGAATGACTTCCATTGAGACTGGAACAGGCTCCTAGCCTAAGCCGTAAAGGATGACGATGACAACGATAATGGATTAGTACAATAATTTACACAGAAGGTAAAATGAAAAGTGGAAGGCAGAAACTGAGGTGAGTCACGATATCAGTACTCTTGGAACTAGAAGCGGGAAGAATGTGCCTATGAATAACGAAGATCGGCTAAATCTTTTGAAGAACGCCAGGGCAGACAAAGGCCTGTTGAGCCAATGATGATGATCATGATGATGGCAATAATTTACACACAGTAGGTAAGGTAACTCTTTTAAGAACTAAAATAAAAGAAGGACTGTTTACATTTAAAAAAAAAAAACATTCAACGGATTTTGATCTTACGAAAGTAAAGCAAAAATAATTGAGAAACATACTTTGCCCCAAATTTGCAAAAATCTTCCTTTATGCGATGCTAGAGGTGAAAAGCATCAAAAGGGAAAGAGCACAATAAAGAGGAGGATGAACTATAACAAAATAACTCTGTAGGTATAAAGAAGTCGTAATAAATTTATGACACGAATTCCTGCTGCTTCGCAATGTTAGCACGTCTCTACACGCTTATCGTACACTGTTGCAACGTACCGTATGTGGGTGGGAAGTTCATACGTTTTCATATTGCGCTTTGCAATAGATCAGCATTCGCTTCTAGCACAAATATGATATTTTATATTTTCTCTGAGCGTATTTTACGTATTTTATTTTATTTTACATTTTTCTTAATTTTATGTACTTTAACTAGAAGTAGTTGTAGAACATAATTGCAAAACAATGTTTTACTTCCAAAAGCATGGTTTTACTTTATTGTGTTATTATTAAGGTAAAAACAGTTTATATTACAAAAGCAGTATTATTTCACAGTACTATGAGAATAATCGTTTTTGTACCTGTTTTTCAATCTTGCTATAGTTGCATTTAATATATACGACAGGGACTAGTACAATTAAAAACAATCAATCAATAGTCATATTTCATTGTTAATTGATTTCTAAGTAATCAGTCCAATCAGACAATATTCTTTATACTTCGTCCTCAGTAATAATAATTTTTACCTTTCAAAATGCTTGATTGTCATTGTGTTTCTGATTTAATACACCTTTAACGTTATTATAGAAAGAATGTACTACCTGGTTTACTGACAACATTGTTTTGGCCATGTAAGTGTTTATGTTATTTAAATCACTTGAAAATTTGTAAATCCTTTTACTTTGAGTAGTCTCAATCAAAACAATAAAATAAATATTTTATTAACCTATTATTAGAACATTACAAACAACGGTTGAAAGAACACTTAGAAAGAATGTCAGATTGCAAACTAGTCAAACATGTCTGCAAATACAAACCTGTATGGCATAGGTTTGTGGGTAAATCCAGGAAGCGGTAATCCAGTAAATCCTCTGGCTGGTGGATTTTTGAAGGCGGAACAGGCAGCACCTTGCCTATGGCGTGCTCTGAAGGTGATGATGATGATGATGATGATGATTATCAAATGTTAAACTTTGCACTTTACTTGCCATTGTTTATAATAGTAAGCCTACAAAAGTGGTTTAGCCTCAAATATTAACTCACTTAATACAAATCTGCATACCAGCAGAAATACCAAAATTAATTTTGTATTAAGTAACTTTGTAAACTATTATTATTTGCTGACTATTTGATCTTTTGATCATTTAATACTTTAATCTGTTATTTGTAGAGATCTGGGTTTAGATTCCCTATTTGAAAGTGTATGTATATGCATTAGAGAGAGAGAGAGAGAGAGAGAGAGAGAGAGAGAGAGAGAGAGAGAGAGAGAGAGAGAGAGAGAGAGAGAGAGAGAGACAGACAGACAGACAGACAGACAGACAGACAGACAGACAGACAGAGACAGAGGCAGACAGACAGACATATAGACAGACAGACAGATAGCCAGACTGAGAGACAGGCAGACAGAGACAAACAGACAGACAGAAGTTTTTCTCATTATCATGTAAATCTTTAAAGGCCGTACTTTGTCGTTTACCCGATGCCCCCATGTAATATTTACATAGTATTTTTAGGACTTGACAAACATTTCAAAAATTTCTGTATACCACGCTATTTCAGAAACGTGAACTTAGATCATGTCTGGAAAATTTCCAATTCAGCTGATCAAACAAAATTATGAAATACCAAGTTTAAGGGTTCTATGTAACGTAGTCGAGTATGATCGGGCGTTTTTCCTGTTTAACGAGAAAAGAGAAGACTATGTACAACTAGAATTACGAAAGTGATTCGGTCCATTGGGTCGTCAATGTAGTACCTACTTCGACTGTAGCTAATGTAATCGGTGCTACACTAAACCAGTTACTGTTACAATGTTAACAAAAGACTGACGTTCATGCGTTTATTATTGACAACATGAAGACAGAACTAAACGAAGGTTATTACTAAAGTACTGAACATGTCTTCACATAAGCGTTTTACTTAAGAGTTGATTTAGTTTCATGAGTTACAAACACGAGAGAAGCTCAATCTCTTTTTGCTCTTTGTTCCAGTAGGCAACCAATTATTTTGCCCACTAAAAGGACAATCTGGTAAGGAAATGGAAAAATCTAGTGAAGACTGGTATCAAGTTATCACACGACAGATATCCGAATGTGTACAGTTGTTTGCTGACGACTTGCTCTCGTACTTCAAAGTACAGAATCTGATTGTAAAAACCTGTTTTTAAGCTTCATCAGATTTGCAAACAATATATTATGAAAATCTCTACTATAAAAAAAGTAATGGCATTTTGAGGCAATTAAGAAGAAAAATAATGATTAGTGATGGAATTCTACAACAGGTGGAGCCACTTTAATTATTTGGGAACTGACATTGGCTACGATAGGACTTACGATATTGATGTCAACTTAGGTAAGTTCCAGACAATCTGAGGGACAATCAACCGTATTTTAAGGAACACGATACGTTGAGATATAAAGTTAAAGTTTTACAAAGTTATGGGAGTCGCTGTACTTGTCCTATGGACATGAATCCTGGACAACAACTAAGAAACAAGGCAGTAAACTACAGCCCTTGGAAATATCATTATGAAGAGGAGTTAAAAAGTGTTATAAACTTGACCGTATAAAGAATGTGACCATTAGAGAAGAGTTACAAGTTTTTAACTTGCATGAGAACTTCAAAGGTTACAAAAAACGGTGGAAAAAACGCTTAGAAAGAATGTCAGGTTCCAGACTGGCCAAGCAAGTCTGGAAATACAAACCTATAAGACTCAGGTGTGTGGGTAGACCCAGAAAGAGGTGTGACTGGAGGATCTTTGAAGACGGAACATGCAGCACGTTGCCTATGCTGTGTTGTGAAGATGATAGAAGAACAATCAATTTTATGACATTTGCTGTATCATGCAGATAGTATCCATGCAATACCGTATTCAACAGTCAATTGAACTAACTAACATTTTTGTAGTTACTTATACTACTCGACGATAAAGTTAACATATTAAAATTATCATACCATGTGTGACAGGAAAGAAGCAAAAAAGCGAGTGGCACAAAATTACAGTTTGTAGCAGATTAAAACGGCGCTCTATCGCAACACTTACTTTACTAAATATATACTACTAATTCCGTGTGCAGAGAAGTCTTTTGTCCACATTCAGACCCTGTTTAATCCATTTTTGTTTGATTAACTTATTACGCTTGGAGTCCTATGTTTGTTTAGTAATTCCCGCTTGTAAAATATAAAGATATTTTTTTAGTGTAACGAATGGACTGTTCAGTTATTAACTAATTCAATTTCGAAGTCATGTTTGGAAACGTAACTTTGTACAAGGTATATGAACGCTTTTAATATGAGTACAAGCACTTATCCTCACAAAGGTTTTTAAAAACACACACAGACGCTTGGAAATGTCCACAATTTATTCTTTCGATCTCCGACAGTTGTTTCAGCCTATTAGCCTATTCTCAAAGAGCTGCTCAGAACAACTCAATACATGTGTGTGGGGTGTGTGTTGAACGGGGTAGATAAGCTATTATAGAGAAGGTCAAGTAGCTGTAAAAACTAAGCATAATAGGAATGCAAAATTTAAAAATTAAATAAACAAAATAATAGCTTTTAATAAAGTAGATACAAGGAATCCAGTCTGTTCGTTTGTTAAACTTTTGTTACTTTTAATTGCTTTTATAATTTCTAAAATTTCTAATAAATCAATTTTTTTACTTTTTGTATGTTGCGCAGTAGAACTTTTAATTGTTGATTTTATCCAAACAAAAAAATTACAATGGTATGGACACATGAAAAGAATGGCACAGGAAATATTGGCAAGGAGAGTTATGGAATGGACCCTACCAGGAACAGGAAGAGCACCGATCTCACCTGGATAGAAGAAATTCAGACTATATCGATGGAAAGAGAAATTGAAGAAGACCTTTGGATGGACAAGCAGCAGTGGAAGATGAGAAATCAATCACTTCTGTAATTTTGGTTCCGGAAAATTTGTAAACATTGTACAACCGGAATAATAAATAATAATGTTGTGCAGTAGTATTAAGGTTTTTTGTGTCTATAAAGTAGTTGTGTTTTAAGCAATAATCTTAAAACCTGTATTCGCTGTATTATTCGCTTGCTTATGTTCACAAATGCGATGTTTCAGAGCACTGCCGCATTGCCCAATATAAATAGCATCGCATTCTGCTATCCTCCCTGGTATCAACCTCTGCAGTAGTGGCAGAAGGGGGCTTGCCCCAGATCAGCCTTAGTCTGGCCCTAACAAGGACCAGACTCCAACAACCCTAAAAAAAAATATCCTCCCTGCCTATCTTATCTTTACTGCTTTAACTAAACGTTCAACACCTAACAGTTTTTGTTTTAAGTATATCTTTTAAAGTGAAATGGTAACCAAGCTTTGCGAGGAATCATCAGTCAGCTAACAAGAGAACAGATTTTGAAAAATCCAAGTTCTGCACGGTAGTGAATACTAAGACACTATGCTAGGACAGGTCAGCAGTATTACATGCTGTGTAGTGCGGTATTCTGCATACTATCGCGTAATGGAAAGAGTACTCTCCACAGGCTATAACAGTAATCATAAAAAATATGTTGTTACATGGACGGACGGAAGGTATATGTGTACTTACCGCTTGTTAAGTAGTACTATGACTGATGATCACAAGTACTATGATAAATAGTAGTATGATGATTACAAGTACTATGATAAATAGTAGTATGATGATCACAAGTACTATGATAAATAGTACGGTAGTATGATGATCACAAGTACTATGATAAATAGTAATATGATGAACACAAGTACTATGATTAATAGTAGTATGATGATCACAAGTACTATGATAAATAGTACGGTAGTATGATTATCACAAGTACTATGATAAATAGTAGTATGATGATCACAAGTACTATGATAAATAGTAGTATGATGATCACAAGGGTATGCGTAAACAATTTTAAACTTCCGAGGGTAACATGAATTGACTTGTAGCTCCATAATGTTTTAAAAAGGCTGAAAATATTTTAGTCCGGTTCCAGCTATCATAACGTTGTTTATACGTCCAGCACTAATTACAAATACAAAATCTGCCTTACCAATTCGCCCATTTAATTAGAGATCAGTTATGTCAGAAAGTGCATTTAATGTATTACTTTAGTGAGTGACTCAAAATGTTTATTAAAGAGGACTAACAGCATTTTTGAACAAAACGAGTCTCAGTTTCTGTTTATGTGTCTATTTGTCTATGTCCCTATCCGTCTGTTGATTCTCTACGTAACTTTTGAATGCATTAATCGATTAACAAAATAATTAAAGTCTGCCAAATACGAGGGTTATCCAGAAAGTAAGTTCCCTTTTAAAGTATTGCCGCGGTATCGATGCCATCACGCTGTTATGCATGCGCGGCCAGTTTGTTGATTCGTTGGCAAGCCGACAACACTATTTTTAAATATCTGTGCCCTGAGTAAGCTTCGTTGGACATTTTTATAATGTCGAAGAAATTCGACACGCCCGCTGCGTGTGAAAGTAGTTATATGATTCGGTTCTTGAATGCAAAAGCCATTAAAACAATTGAAATTCATCGTCAGATTTCAATATTTATGGGGAAGAAGAAGTAAGCGATTCAATGGTACCAAGATGGATACGACTTTTTTGCTTAGTCCTATCCAGAGTAAGCGACGTAGGATGCTTAAGCGGGACTTTGCGATGAATCATGGCACAGCACACACACTGCCGCTGCAACGTAACATGTCCTCACAAAGTTTGGCTGGCAAAAATTTGATCGTCCGCCTTACGATTTAGACCTCACACCAACCGAGTATTACCTTTTCAAGCGTGGTAAATCCTTTCTTGGTGGCCAGCGATGTCAAACAATCTGTTAATACATAGTTCAGATCACAGGAGGGAAATTTCTACGACGAAGGTATGCAACACCTGCTGCCTAGCTATGAAAAGTGTTTTGAAAATGACGAAAACTATACACAGAGGTAGTTTAAGGTGTGTACTTCAAGTAGCAATAACAATGTTTTCTAAATATGTTCTTAGTTTCCTTTAATATTCTATCGGCACTTACTTTCTGAATAGCTTTCGTACTTACAATCCACTGACTCTATACTTCTGTGACTGATTCCGTCAAAAAATATAAGACAAGAAGAAACAAATTTTAGGCGGCTCAGTAGACCAGTGGGTATTGCACCTGACTACTAATCTAGAGGTCCCGGGTTCAAATCCCTGGCCCGCACCCAAGGTGCGTTTTTCAGCCCCCAGGTCAACTCAGCCTGTTGAAAATGAGTACCTAGGATAACATCCTGGGGATAATAATGGGCGGCTGAAGCGTAATGCTGGCCACACTGCCTTCTTTGTATGTCACACGGCGTACATTAGGCAGTAGGCAGCCTACCCTGCCTACTCCTAAGCTACTTCGGTGGTATACATGGAAGCCATTATTATTATTAGAAAAAAATTGGGTAAAAAATAATTTGAAGAAATTTCTGAATGACGTCTTTGCAAAAATAATGCAACGTATGGGATATAAGTTAAAGAGACTTCCTCAGAATCTGAATGCAGTGTTTCATTTTGAAAATTTCAAAATTTAAGGGGACCAAAGACCAAAAAGTAACCAAAGGCTTATAAAAATTGTAAACCCCTGTCGGGTATCAAATTGAAAAACTTTTAACCAGAATCTATAGATTGCGTTTATTTTAGGAAATTTTAAAATATTAGTACACCAAGTCCAAAAGTTGGGATCTAAATTTTGAATACATTGTAGAAGCTCTTGTCAAGTTTCTTCAATTAAAATTGAAGAAAATGTTTATCCCGAATTCTAATTTAGTACGCGTATTTCAAAAGTTTTAATTTTAGGGACGTCACAAATTGAAAATAGAAATTAAAGTCTAAAACAATTATTAAAGGCTATATGGGAAATTAATGTATAGACATTTTTAAGACATTATGAAACATAAAACATGAAAAAATTAGTCATAACCACCTCCTCGCGTTGTTTCTTGTTATATGGTGAGAACATACATACAAAGGATTTTATTCGGTTTTTAAAATAATAAAAACAAAATTTATTAATTTGTTTCAATGCAGTAAAAAGTGAGCGCGTTTTCTTAAAATTAATGAGCGAGTTCTGTAGATCAGGAAGCTTCCTTGTTTAACTTAGCTATTGGTATCACTTGCCATACAGTGGATGTTTGATATCAGTAAATCAGTAAAGTATAAGTGGAGTTGTAAGAAAGGTGTGATGGTTTCAAAATACAAGCAGAATGATCACTGTTGCACACCACTATATAAAAATTATCCCGATTAGCGCTTTCAAGCTTCACAGCTCATCGTCAGATCGGAATTGAAACAAATGATAGAGGACAGATAGATAAGATTAAGAATTAAATTACATAGTACTAATTGGATGTTTTAAAATAAGGGTGTATGACTGACCCATGTGTGTGGAGGGAAAGGCGGGTAGGTTTAAAAGGAATGTACACACACACACACACACACACACACACACACACACACACACACACACACACACACACACACACACACACACACACAACACTGAAACACAAGGAATTTGCTAGAAAAATATGTAACTGTCCAGATGGAGGGACAGGGCTCAGGCGGTGGGGAAGGGACATTTGAATTATAGCTTGTTGCGTGTGAGCAGGGTGGGGTGAGATGGGGTGAAGGGTTTGTTTTCAGGTGATTTGTTTCAATTCCGATCTGACGATGAGCTGTGAAGCTTGAAAGCGTTAATCGGGATAATTTTTTATATAGTGGTGTGCAACAGTGATCATTCTGTTTGTAATTTTAACCACTAACACAGCTTTCTTCATTAAAAAGGTTTCAAAATAGTATTAATAAAATTCCAGTAATTTTAACAATTTTTTTGAAACAAATTAAACTATATTTAATATTACCTTGTGTATCCAGGTACACTGGTGCTCCTGGACCACCATATTTGTTATACAATATGTATAACAAATTAAAACTTTCAGACATTGAAGTATCAGGCAGCGTGTACACAGATGACGGGTATTAGAGACATTGGTCTTGGGTTTTCAGTATAACGAAGGATTACTTTTATGAAATACTTATAGCTTAATTTGAGAAAAGTATATTATTAAATACGAATAACATTGAATAAAGTAATTACGTTAATATGAAACACGTGCATTTGTTTTTCAAAAGACAGCGCATTTGGATTAAGTTACTTAACATGGATGTTTATTAAAAGTACATAATGCAATTTGAAAGTAAATTGTGACGCAAAATATAGCTTAACTTAAATTTACCTTCAAAGTCATTTTAAAAAATTTCGTCTTAGAAACAAATGCAATATTTCACCTTTTCAAACATCTTTATCTGACGTCATGATGCAAGTTAATACAGAGATAGTCTGTTTTCGCTATGACGACGCACAGAATTATTGCGTTTAGGTTTTGCGTTTTAGCTGGTCTTTAAACGGGTTTTAATCAGCGAAGCCACAAAACTTATTACTAAGGTAAAAACAAAAGTAGAAAAGCGTTTATACAAATAAAGGCGTTAGTAACAGTGAATGTAAAGTGCACGAAACAGTTTTGGTAGAGCGTGTGAGCGATGTCTGTTAGTTAGTTAAGTCCTTAAATTCCTAGGTGGAACATACTCATCGACGAAATTTCTCCAACGTTTTCTGTCCATTGCCAGGGCCTTCACCTCCCTCCATGTCTTGTTGAAACCAGCCAGCTCCCTTTCCATAGTCCTCTTCCAGGTGTTCCTCGGTCTTCCACGTCTGCGGCTACCTTGCGGCTGTCTAGCGATATGTTCTGGTGGTCTTCTCTTCCATTTTCTTCTCTTCGTGTAGTTGGATGGGACTCTGACTTGTGTCCTCCCATAGATCTCTGTTCGAGATTTTCTTGGGCCACCAAATTCTCATTATGTACCTCAGACAACGGTTTATGAAAGTCTGTAACCTTGTGGTGATATCCTTTGTCACCTTCCAGGTTTCACATTCATACAGCAATACCGATTTGACATTTGAGTAAAATATTCTGAGTTTTGTCTTCCTGCGTATATGCGGTAATCTCCACACTGGTCGTAACTGTGCAAATGCTCCTTTTGCTTTATTTACACGAATTATCACGAGCGATGTCTGAATCAACTGTAAAACTTTGATATCACCTCCTGTTCATTTCCATCATAAGTTGCCTCTCTTATCACTAAGGTCAATGAAGTACTTATTTTGGTATCTGTTTAGGTATAACTTTATTTTGTAAAGAATTTTGGAAAATTGTTGATACTAATAACCTTAAAAAAAGTAAGGAGTTTTAATGCAACAAAGATTACAAAATACATGTTTCTTTGATAATCAAAAGCTTATAAAATTAATTTCTATATGAATTAGAAATATTAATGGCGACAAACTGGCGATAAATTAGTACCTGAAACAGAAAAACATTAAGACGTTTTCGTTATTACATTTGTTTAAACTGATCTACTCTAAAATGATTTGTCTAAAATGTTTTCTACTACATAGTAGATACAATAAGCACAATAAAATTTCTAAGGAGTCTGTTTCTAAGCTGACGAAGGCGAACACGACGCCGAAACGCGTACGACGAAAAAACAAGTAAGTTTCACAAGAGAAAGTTTAAATATTATATAAAATTATATAAACAATAAAACTGTGCTACCTTTCCAGCAAAGTAAATATTAGAAACAATATATAAATGTTTGCTAACTCAACAGTGCCTTCACGAGAAAGCATGTCGTTGAATAAGAGAAACAAATATAAATGTTTTTGAGACTTTCTCCTTTCCCTTTCCTTTATCTTAAACACATCTAACCACACACACACACACACACACACACACACACACACACACACACACACACACACACACACACACACACACACACACACACACACACACACACACACACACACACACACACACACACACACACACACACACACACACACACACACACACACACACACACACACACACACACACACACACACACACACACACACACACACACACACACACACACACACACACACACACACACACAAACTTGCAGGTATAGTAAATTCAGGGAATTATTTTAATTCTAGCTTTACAACCATTCTTAAGCGAATGTCATAATAATTTTTCCCTTTTAGCAACGAACATCATTTACTTTTCTGACTTTACTTTTCATCCCAAATCTTAAACTCAAATCATAAATATAGTCAAATCTTAAACTATGCTTTTTAGCAACACGTCATACAACAAACGACATCTACATGATGATTATACTGTTTATGTCGGGGACAGTCTTTGAAGACAATAAGAGATTTAATTAAGATTTTCAGTTTGACGGATTCTTAAGATTAACGTGGAAAGGAAGGTTCTACCATACACAACAATATTCTAGGGTAATGAGTACACGCAGCTCAAAATGTTTAGTTTACATTGTCGCACTTTAGTGAAAGCCAATTCTGCGTCTTGGAATTGAATGCTGCAGGAATTATTCTTTTACCATAACGGAATATAGGTGTTTAAAATATTTGTAATGTAAAACATATTGTGCTATATTTTATATGTGTATATTTAAAATTATTTTATATACGTAATATTTTGATAAATGTAATTATTAAAAATATGTTTTATAATAAATTATATGTCTAATATGCGTACATTAGTAAAAGTTATCATCATCATCTTCAAGGATTAATCCAACGACATCTACATGATGATTATACTGCATTATAGACCTGTTCCGGTCTCAAACAGGCAAAGATTAGAGCTCTTCACTCCAGCGCTTTCTCCGACGTCCCACAACTGTCCGTCCCCTCGGCTTATAGTTCCATAGTTGTTTGGGGATGCGGCAGTCATCCGTTCGGTAAAAAAGTTCCCACCAGTTCAGTCTATACTGTCGAGTATACTCATAATATTCAGTTCCTCCTGTATATCTGTATTCCTTCTACGATCATGGAAAGTATTGTATGGCAATGACCTTGCTACTTGCCTGAGAAATCTCATTTCAGCTGCTTGGCTGCGACTGGCCTGGCATTCCTTTCCAATTCTCAGACCCATAAAGAAGTCTGCAAAAGGGAATTTTAGGCGTGTTGCATTTTAGGCGTGTTCATTTACTTACTGACTTAAGGGTTTGCTTAATGGTCCCGCAAATAAGGTTGAACTTATACAACTTATGCGCCACGTCGTTGCTTGCACTATAAGACACACTGTAGCCCAGGTATTCAAATTCCTAACTTGTTCCATATTTTAAAAGTATATAAAAAAGGATTATTAAAAGTATGTAATATATTATTATTAAATGTATATGTTATGTGTTATGTTATAAGAAGTTCTATAACATTGCTTTTAACAATCGTACAATTTCTACATTTGTTCTTTATTTTCCTAAACAAACAGCATGATGAAAAATAACTCTGCATAATGAAAAATAAAAGTTGAAAAGTATAGCTTTTGATTTTGATTAATAGCGACAGTACAACGAGACAGAAGCGTAGGTCACTGTCCTGTCAAATAAAACAACAACACAGCAAATGTGATATCATGTCTTGGGTAAAAGATTCAAGCAATGCAGTTCACTCATGCTTTAACTCCTCGGTGACAATTACGTAGATGTAACCCTGCTTTTTTACTCTGACTTAACAAATTAAAGTTAATTTAAATATAACAAAATTTCTTAACATTTTATTTTAATATTACATCAAACAAAAAGAATATCTCAGAAAATTTAATAACATATCCATCTTAGTATTGTTTATAACAGATCAATTAGTATTGATATATTTCATGGGAAGTATAGTCTTTCTTAACTGCAATATACCTTTGTTAATAAAGTACCAAGTAAACTGGTCAAATTAAAGGTATAAACTGTGCCAATCCAAGATGAGTTGTATTTCATTGCGTATTTTGTACACACTACGACGATTTATAGAACTGAATTGTTAGATCTGTGTAAATGATTTATAGTTCCCTATAAATTCAAGTTCCTTATAATAATACATAAAGACGTAGGTGTACAGACATTTCTTTAGTACGAACTTATACATTATTATTATTATTCCGGCTGTACAAGGTTTACAGATTTTTCGGAAACAAAGATTACAGAAGTGATTGAATTCTCAGCTTCCACTGCTGCTTGTACATCCAGTCAGAGGAAGATCGGTGGTCTTCCTCTTTTCCTTCTTCCTGGTGGGGTCCATTCCGTAACTCTACTTTGCCAATCTTTCCTGTGTCATTCTTTTTGTGTGTCTAAACCATTGTAACTTTTTCGTTTGCCATAAAATCAACAATTACATTTTTCACATTCATTCTATCCTTAATGACGTCATTTCTAATTTTTTCACGTCTGGATACTCTTGTTGAACGTCTCCAAAAGTCCATCTCTGCTGTCATTAATTTTGCTCTTGTGTGTTTATTAGTAGTCCAAACGTCTGAGCCGTAAGTCTTGGCTAACAATGGTTTTAAATATTTTGGTTTTGGTTTTTGCTGTAATTTGATTATACCACAGGATTCCGTTTAATGTAGCTATAACCATCTCTCCAAAATTATTTCTGGATTGCATTTCTTTGTCTTGCTTCCCGTTTTTTGGCCGCCGTAATTTTCACCCGCTAGATACTTGTGTTAATCTGTATATGAAATTTTTCCCATGTATTCCTCTAATATTAAGTTTTGATGAAACTCATCTATTGTCATGTATTTTGTTTTATTCATATTTACCTTTGGTCCCCATTTCTGATATTCCTGTATCAACTTTCTAGCCATGTATTTTATGTCTTCAAAATCTTGAGCCAAAAGTAATTGGTCATCAGGAAACTTCAATGAATAAACTGTATCACCATCAAATGGAATTCCCATGTTCCTGAACAATTTTTTCTAAGTCTTTATTGCTTTTTCCATTAATTATGTATTTCCGTTAATTCCATTAATGTATAAAATTTGGAAAGCGTGGATGATAGACAACATCTCTGGTGTAAATTGTTGGTCACTTGAACCCCTGGTGACAAATTATTTCCTATTTTTATTCTCGATATTAAATTGTTATAGAAATTTTGTATAGCTTTTATAATAATGGGGTTGGTACTAGTTGATCTTAAAGCTGTCCACAGATTGGCTAACAGTACATTGGCATAGGCTTTTTCAATGCCAATAAAATTTAAATGAAGAGGTTGTGATCAAACTATTTTCTTTTCAATTATTTGCAGTACGGAGAAAATATGAACTACAGTTGATCTACCAACTCTGAAACCTGCTTGTTCTTCAGCCTCCGTTTCCTTCACTACTCAGCTTCTAAAAAATGTTTAAGTACTCTTCCATAAAGCCTACTTAGTGTGCTAGGAACTGTTGACCTCTATAATTTTTGAAATCATCTTTGCTTCCCTTCTTGTGTATTGTAGAAATGTATCCTATTTTCCAATCTGTTGATACAACTCTACCATTCAGACATTTTTCAAAAAGATTTCTTAATAATTCATATAATTTATTTGTACCATTTTTCAGTAACTCTGCGGAAACATCTCCAAATCTAGCTGCTCTTCCATTTTTTAGAGATTTTACAGCTTCTTTTCAATATTTATATCTAAGCAAATATAATTTGATATTTCTCTTAAATTCCCTTCAATATCTTCTAAATATTCTTCTCTACTCTCTACCAATATTTGTTTGGCTAACGTATACATACTTTCGTATTTAGTAATCGTAGTCTTTAATACGATTAACACAACTGCACAAACGTCTTTTATTACATATTCCTATCATTAAATGCTGTATTGGATTCTTTTAAAGTCCTTATGGTGTGTACATATGGTGTGTACATTTTACTGCTTATCTTTTATTTTAAACTAAAAGGAATCTTATAAAAACCGTTCAAAAGTTATTCTGAGACATGTTTTCCTAAAAGGTTTTCAACATGTTTGTGGCAGATTTATTTATCCAACTTTCAAATATTCTGCCACGTAGGCTCATTAGGTAGTACTCTAAATTATATCACAGAACGCAGACAACGGTTTTGTAGGCAAGTTAGTAAACAGTAGTTTTTTTAGGTTTGATTTATAGATTTATATACCTTCATAATAACGATAAAGTAAGGAATGATGAAGTTTTAAGAAGAATAGGGGAAGAGAGAAGAATCCTGAAGGTAATAGAAAATAGGAAAAGGAATTGGTTAGGTCATTGTTTAAGAAGAGGCTGCTTCCTTACAACTGCCATGGAGGGTGCCATAAAAGAAGAAAAAAGAAGAGGGCGTAGAACAGTGAAGTTAATAGATAGCATTAAAATCAAAGGATGTTACGAAGAAACGAAAAGACTGGCATGCGATAGGACAGCTTGGAGAGCTTTTACCATTTGAAGACCTGCCTTAGGCCAGAACACAAACAAAAGTGACAGCAGCATAGAAAAGGTACGGTACAGTGGAATACAATAACAAATTTAAGGGACGTTTTAAATTTATTGATGCTCGTCAGAAGTTATAAGAATTAACTATAACTATAACATTAACTATAACTATTAACTTTTATAACAAGACAAGTTAACCAATTTAAATGTATTTTAAATTGTGTAGCCCCACGCTTTTGGGAGACAATATTATACAACGGTATATCTTTGTGTATACAGGTTGCAAATACAAATTTATTTGTGTTTGAGGAGCCCCAAGTTCTTGGGGCGCCAAAATTATATAACACAGCAAATTGATATTTAATTAATGTAATTTAAATGTGTGTTATATAACATAACAAATTCAATTTAATTTATTGAATTGATTTCATGGGTGTAATCGTAATAAGAAGATGATACGTTATATAAGTTTAAAATTGTTCCATAATTTATTTATTAAACAGAATCTTTCATATCGCATATTAAACATTGACTCATTATTACATCGTTTGTACGAAGTTTTCGTACATAACTTATTGCTAACAAGTTACATATATAAGTTATACACAAATCTTACTATCTAATTTTAATTACTTTAAAATATTTATTTTGCTCTCGGCTTACTCATTATGTGTTTATCTTTTGCAATTTCTGATTCATTAGCTTCAAAAAATGAATTTACTTCTATTCAAATTTCTTTTATATTACTTTGTTTTAACTTTCTACTACATATGCATTCCCCTTTATCATCAGAAACTTTACTAATTACGTTAATTCAAAAATTAAATATTTCTCTTATCATTTACGTTACTAATTACTAAATTTGATACAAGAATTATTATTCTAATCTTTATTCTGCTTTTACATTTATGTATAATTTATTTATTTTAATACTGGTTGAATGTCTTTTATTCCAACTTTAATTAGTGTCTTTCAAATGTCTATAATTACAATGGTTTTTTACCATCTCGTTTGACGTGGTTATTCATCCGTACGTCTTCCTTTGGTACTCTGGTCGTGTCCTCCGTGTCCTTTTGGTCCTCTGGTCCTGTCCTCCTGCATGTGTTGATTAATAGTCGTCTCGCCTCACGTCATATGCTGCCGGTGTGTCCATACACCTCATTGTATGTATTCTGCGGCTCTGGTTAGACATCTAGTTTGTCCTGTGACTCTCACTATAGATGTGAATTGGCATCGTCGACTGACATAGCCTCCTGCGGCAATGGTTGAATCGAGAAGAAGAAACTTTATTAGCGCGACCTGGTGTTTATAGTCAGGTCGTGCAAAAATTCCTGTCTGAAAAATATCTAACCTGTCAGATTCTGTCGAGCGTCACTTTCCCCACTCTGGTTCAAGTCACAATTTTCGCTTATTTTCGCGAATTACGAAGTTTGTTTCACATCACTCGATGCTCAATCGATCACTAATTTTTATATGATTACTATATGTAAATTATACTTCTTTATGGTACTCACAAAAAGAGTTATTCATTTTTTACGTATAGTAATTGCACTTTTCGTCACATCTGTACGGTTTTTTAACACTTTATTCACCTATAATTTCTATACACTTTGGTGTCTTGTATGTTATCCTATCGTACATAGTTTTCTTATAATTAAACTAAACATGCAACTATTCAACTTGAAAAGGGTTGGTTACATTTCAGGAACGGACAGGTTTCACACAAACCAACAAAATACGCGCGTACACAACGCTAGCGACTGGTGTGTCGAAAATGCATGTCCATGCATGAATTCTGCGCTCCCTATTTTTACTACAATCCGGCCTATGCAACCTGAATCATGTTTATTAATTCATATTTATTTATTTTTATTATTTATTTATTTATTTTGGCAATGCACAGTACCGTTAATGTTTGTACTATTGCACTATATAACAATTAATTTTGCAACTGGTAATGTTTTTTACAATAAAACACAAGTGAAAATATCAGATTGATTAACATATTAATTAGGTGTATGTTATAAACGTATGTAAGTTTTTTTCAATCGTTACGAATCAGGTATTAATCATCTAATGCTTTATTTTATATTGGAAAGTGGATGTAAGACACATGCACAAAAAGCAATTTGTTTGTTGAAATAAATTATCTTGTTGGGTTAGCCGTTGAAAATTATTTTTTATCTATATTAGGTAATAAAAGGTTAGGTATAAGAATGTATAATTTTACGTATTATTAAATGTAAAAGGTTTTCAGTGAATATAGTAAGATTACTTAGCAAAAGGGATGCCATGGGAAGGTAAATAAACGGCATTTTGAAAGATAGTAGATTAGTGGAGTCGACAGCTGGAAGTCTTTAACAGAGCAGAATGGAAGTTGTGTGGGCCAAGCTGATACGTACACAGGACTAACGGGAAAAAAATAATAAGAAGAATAAAACAGTAAAAATTTAATTAATTTATTTTACAGTCAGCATAGAGAGAAACAATAATGCCTGCTTCTGTAAATTACAAATTTCAAGTACCATACAATACTTTATGCTATTGCAAAAATGTAAAGTAACAAATCTTCTTCTTCTTCTATGGCGTCACAGTTCGAAGCCAATCGTTAGCCTCCATAATCATCCGCCTCCTTTTTCTCTGTCCTTGGCGATCGATGTCCATCGTTTTATTTTAAGTAAATTATCAGATCTCTTGCCACTGCGTCAATCCAGCATGTCGTGGGTTTTCCGACAGGGCTTCTACCCCCGATCTGACTAAACAGTACCTTCGTAGGTATTCGGTTGTCTTCCATCCTAATAATGTATCCTGCCCATTGCAATCTATGCAGTCGGATGGTGGTGGCCAGGTCATTGTCTTTATACAGCTTGTATAAAGGTCCACATTGTGACGCATTCTCCACATCCCGTTTACTTGGATTGGTCCAAGTAAGAAATAATAGTCCAAAATTTTCTGAAATTTTATTAGCAACATCCTACACAACAACTGTCTATCTCAGGCGTAGTGGTGGACAGTTCGTGTAACTTGTTAGAAACTTGGTACACGCCTGCAGTCCGAGTATGTTATTCATCTCCGCATACTGTATACGGCAAGTTTCTAAAACGTGTCCGATTCCTATTACGAACAAATGTTGTTGCCTGCATATGGCATTGATCTTGAGGGTTTGATGCTTAGAAAAAAATGTAAATTAAAACAAATGTAATTTTTTCGTAATAATTACAAGTGTGTTCCGTTTTGCGTTTTAAGCAAAAAATGCAATTTAACGAAGAACCTCAGATTTTGAAAAAGTTTAGATCTTAACACAGTTCACAGAATTTAACACATTATGAGCACTATCGTGTATAATTTGGTGACTGCCAGAGACAATAATTTTGATTTTTGAACACCGATTTTTAGTATGAACAAAATTTTAGTTGCCATAAAGAAAGTGATGTTTGTCAAAAAAAACTAAAAACACAGTGGGAAAAAATTATAATATTTCTAATAGCAAGTGTGATAATGATGCTAAGGACGACAGTTAATTCAAATATTATATGCACGTGACCAAATACTCCTGTATTTAACTACAATAAATCTTCAATAGATCGAGCTATTGAAGATGACGACTGTAAAGATAGGGAGAAATGGCGATCGAAATGCAGGATGTGGCATAGACTGTTGGACCTCCGCTAATAATAATAATAAAGAGATCTCTTTTTTTATATAATTTTTCCATCATGATAAATATTGCTGACTCGTATAACAATATATCAAATAGAATAGATTATTAACAAAGAACAAATATTTAGTAATTTTTTCTTACAGGAGATAACATTTCTTATTTTAAGGCCATTAATCACTTACAACTTTGGAAAAGTATTGACGAAAATAAAGTGAAACGTAAGCGGAGTAAGTATTAGAGTCAGTAGCGGGAAGAGAAGTAATTTAAGGAAACGAACACGCGGAGACATCAAAGTTTAGGGCTGATTCACAAACCTCGCAAACAGGCTCTACTAGCAATATTTTAGGCACTTGGTATTTACTGTTATAGACTTCTTTACTTCTCTAAATGTCTGTTTTAATTTCGTTTTATCTTATCAGTAAATGTATAGTTCTTAATTCATAATCAATTGTAAAATAAGCCTAAAATAATTTTACTAAAGGCAGTGATCCAGTGTGTTGTAGTAGCAAAATCATACTAGCTCATTATTCGCTTGCATCACTAATAAAGGTAAATGTGCTTCATTATTACATTATTAATTATTACATTTACATTTACATTTATTACATTCAAGTAAAACATTTTGGAAATGACGTTCCAGGCGAAATTTGCAGTAAACTTAATTTTGCTGCCTGAATTAATTTTTTAATTGAATTTTATACTTTAAATTTATACTTTGTGATTTGTTTTTCAAACCTCTGATGATGCTGATGTGTTTCAGTGAGTGAAACGTGCATCAGGTATTGAAACGAAAAAACGTAATACACTGTTTGCAGAAGAAAGTATATTGAATAATATCATAATATTATATATGTTTTGTTAATAATAACACAACTTTTTGTACAAGAATATATTTTTATATTATTTTGCTTATTATTACACACAAAATAATTAAAAAATGCATTCTTGCACAAAAAGTTTTATTATTATTAATAATAATATAAAAAATATATATATACAAGAAAAACTGTTCAAATATAAATATTATATGTATGTGTGTGTGTTTTAATCAGCATTATCGAAATAAATGGGTTTTGTTTAGAACAAATAATACACGTTTTTCAAATTAACTTAATTACATTTTCCACTTTTATTCTTATTTTATTCTTATTCCCTAATGTACTATTCTATGCATCCAGATATAATTATGTTTTATTCTTCTTCTTTTTGTTTTCATTCTATATACAAACAGCCAACGTCTTTAATACATTCTTTACCATGTGCGTTTACTGTGTACCAGTGTCCACGCTCTCTTGCTAAACTCTAATTTTGAACTGTAATTATGAACTGTATCTCTTACTCACGCATTTCCTGTCATGTAGGATTCCAGCAGGTACACCAAAATTTTGCGTTAGATCATAAACGTTGAGTATGATGAAAAGCGTCATAAAACGGTACTCCCTTCAAATAATTACTGAAATATTAGTATTGCATTAATATTACCTACATGCTGCTCTAGACCGTCAAATTAAATGATTGTTCTTTTAAAAAGCAAAAGATTTGCTTTCCTATTGAAACAAAGAACACAAAAAGGAGCCTTTCATTTATTTATAATTTACAAAACTAACTTGCAAACTATCAAATCAAGCGCACAAGCTGAAGCATGTTTAACACTTTATTAATGTAGCATCTCTCGGCATTGGGTTCTGTCGTTGCTGATGTAAATGAAAGTCATACAACGTTTGTACATTACTAATAGTTAAATAATATTTATAGAATATTGACACTTTCAACTTGTGAAACTTACTTGTCTTTTCTTCTCGCACGCGTTTCGGCGTGGTGTTCGCCTTCGTCAGCTTTGAGACAAACTGCCATTAACTTGTAACGGTTTTTATTTTGAAAGGTATAGTGGGGGTGGTGTATGGAGGAAGGGGATTGGCGCGGGGATCCATATTATTGTTAGTTTTATGTATAATTGTGTCAAAAAGTGTGTGTGATTTATACTGTAATTGGTCGTTATGTTGTTTGGTTGTGTTGTGTAGTGTTTGTATATTTCATATTGTTCTGCTGTGTTAAGTTTTCGACCTTTGGATAAGTAGTGTAATATTTCAAGGTTAGTATCTATGTTGGTGTAGCTGTGGTTTTTTGTGTGTATGTGTGTGGCAAACGCGGAATGTATATTGTTGTTGGATAAAGTTTCAGACAAACTGCCATTAACTTGTAACGGTTTTTATTTTGAAAGGTATAGTGGGGGTGGTGTGTGGCTGACGGAGGCGGACACCAAGCCGAAACGCGTACGAGAAGAAAAGACAAGTAAGTTTCACAAGTTGAAAGTTTCAATATTCTATAAAGTTTAGTGCTGTGAAAAAAGATGACGAACAATCAAAACAAATAATATTTATTTCAGTGTAGTTATACTGACTACGATTGTCGCGGTTACACTAAACAGGACCGGTTCGAATTGGCTTTGTCGTTGTTGCCTCTTCTTGTTAAAAACTAAACGTTATTTCGTTTGTTACAACGTAGTCTGGCCGTACTGAACTACGTTATTTAGCAGCCTCAAACTTGGTACACGATAACGTTGCTTGATCAGTTAAACTGGAATATTAGAAACGATCGAAAACAAAAGTGGTTGACAACCGATTTGACCAAATTCTTTGGAAAAAATAAATATGATTTAAACGTGTTCCAACAGATTAATACGACCGATAAAACCAACACTTCGTACAAAGATTGGTTCTAACCACTGACTGACAAATATGTTTCGCGTGCACCATTTTTACACGAAAATGTTCAGGACAATATTGTTTTCTTTTTTTAATGAGGTGCAAATTTGACGTGAACAATCTACGCAATTCATTTAGTCCTCACTGAAAGGTCACTGACCTTACGTTACAGCTATCATTTTACTTTCTTTCAATCACGACTATGTATGTCAGACGAAAATCTTCATAATATTGCCCAGTAACAAATCGTTGGATTGCAAATTGCCTACTTTTCGATTTGTATTTTACCAGTTTTATCGTCCTCACCTTGATTTGTATTTTACCAGTTTTATCGTCCTCACCTTGATTTGTATTTTACCAGTTTTATCGTCCTCACCTTGATTTGTATTTTACCAGTTTTATCGTCCTCACCTTGATTTGTATTTTACCAGTTTTATCGTCCTCACCTTGATTTGTATTTTACCAGTTTTATCGTCCTCACCTTGATTTGTATTTTACCAGTTTTATCGTCCTCACCTTGATTTGTATTTTACCAGTTTTATCGTCCTCACCTTGATTTGTATTTTACCAGTTTTATCGTCCTCACCTTGATTTGTATTTTACCAGTTTTATCGTCCTCACCTTGATTTGTATTTTACCAGTTTTATCGTCCTCACCTTGATTTGTATTTTACCAGTTTTATCGTCCTCACCTTGATTTGTATTTTACCAGTTCTATCGTTCTCACCTTGATTTGTATTTTACCAGTTTTATCGTCCTCACCTTGATTTGTATTTTTGTCGTCGTGTTTGTGTTTTTGTTATTACAATTGTATAACTTATCAAAGTTTTTTTTAGGCGATTTAATTACGCCTGGCGCCGCCTCTTCCATCCTAGCTTCCACTGGCGCCGGTCTAAACAGTCCTGTTCTGTAAGTCCTCTTGCATTCATTGAATCTTCGACGTCCATTTTCCATCAATGTTTAGGTCTTCCTTTTTTTCTTCTAGAGGGTGGAGTCCATTCCCATACCTTCCTTGCCCATCTCTCATCCGGCATTCTTTTCAGGTGTCCAAACCAATTCATTCTTCTTGCTTCTATAGTTTCAATAATATCAAGGTCGATTCCCATCGCTTGTCTTATCCCTACATGTCTCACTCTATCTAGTCTTGTTAGTCTACAGCACCTCCGCCAGTAATCCATCTCCATAGCTCTTATTATGGATTTATTTCAAGGTTTTGTTTCCTTTTATAATGTCACTTGGAAGAATATTAAATTAGTTCTCTGCTAAAAAGAAAATAGTTAAAACGTTAATGTAAAAATAGCAGCAAGATAAAAATATGATGGAAATGAGTAATAAAAGAGGAGTTTAACGAGAGAATTTTTAGAGATATAGGTATACAGTGCCATCACTGAAAATTATATTTTCAGCCTTTGTAGAAGTTAAACGTCAATACAATTACAGTGTTTCTACATACCTGTGTCAAACAAATTCAAATAAAATTGAGTGGGTGAATATTCACGTAAAATGAGTTTAAAGCAACAGAAATTAATTCCTCTGATTTTTGATAGGAGTAAAAGTTTTGTCCGGTGGAAAACAAGAATGCGTCAACGTCAGACACTTCTTAAGTTATTACAGTTTATTTTTATACGAACATTAATCCGAATAACATCTTCGCGAATTTTTAATATACGAGTGAAAAAAAAAATTAAATGTAAGTGTATGTGTTACACGAGGGCATGAGATAGGCAAGTATATGGTAAGTAGAGTGTAAGTTAATTTTTGTAGAAAAACTAATTGGGTTTTACAAGTTTTTCTTTTTCCTTCCTCTCAGTACACCACGTCATACGCACTGACACGTGATATCAATTAGGACATACATGAAACGCTCAACTTTAATCATAACGGCTTCAATATTTTAAATGAGCAAAGGACGTAAGGCCTATAGGCAAATAAGGTATATATAGAAAGGCTTATCTACAATTTATTTGATACAATATATATTTAGCTTTATTTCGGCTCATTTTAATAATTTATTAAATTAATTAATGTCTGATTTCAAATAGGTTTTATTCCATTACTCTACCAGACAATGACACAACAAAGGCATCAAATGCATAGAGTTGAAAACTCATTATGTATGCCGGTAATATATTTAATACTTTCTTCCTGATTGTTTTAAAGTTTAAAGTTCTGATATAAAACAAAAAGTTTTAGAAATTCTTAATTGTTTAAAAAAATCTAAATGAGCAAAACGCAGTTGGCTAATTAAGTACATAGAACAGGCTTTCTCTAATGTGGACGAAAAGTATCACTACGAACATAAATAACATTTGAAGAAGACACAATTGACTGTTAATGAAAGCAAAGTGTACAGAAATTTATATTCTTGGAAGCGTTAGCATGCAATTTCAATTGGATATAAAGGTCACTTTCTTTGTATTCAATAAATGTGATTGTGCCGCGGTTGAAAAGGACAACTAAAAGTCGTTTATATGCATAATACTGTGGGATTATACAGCATAGATGATATTGTCTCTGTTTACATTATTCTTCTTCTTCTTCTGATAGTTGCTATCCGTTTCAGATGTTTGGATATCGTACGGACTATTTTAACTTTCTGTACTGCTGCACAGAATAAGTCAGTTGTATTCATGGCAAACCAGGTCCTTAAATTTCTCGCCCATGATATTCTCGGTCGCCCAACTCCTCTCTTTCCAAGTAATTATCCCTGTAGTATGGGGTCCATAAATAAAATCTATGTTCATTTCTCATGAGATGTCCCAGATACTGAAGCTTTCTTATCTTTACTGTGTTAATAACTTCCCTTTCTTTCTTTATCTTTCTAACAACTTCGACATTAGTTATATGTGCTGTCCTTGAAATGCTCAGTATTTTACGGTAAAGCCACATGGCGAAAGATTCCAATTTTGTAATTGTGGCTTCAGTCGAAGTTACCTTTTAATGTCACAATAAAATAATACCCTGGTTTCCAATTAAAACGTTTTTTGTGTTCATTATAGAAAACAGTTTTTAGTGCGACTGCATAATGTTACTAAAACTAAAAAAATATAATGGCACTGACTTACCAGTGACTAGTGCAAGGATAAAGGAAGACTAACTGAAGCTATTTGAACACGAAGGCTTTTATAGACAAGAGTACACAGTATCTTCATTGAAAATAATATTTGTTGTCTTTGTAGAAGTTAAACGACAATAAAATTACGGTGTTCCTACAGATTGTGCCAAATGGAATCAATTAAAATTGAAGAATTTAACATTGACGTAAATGAATTTAAAGCGACAGGAATTAGGTGCGCGGATTTTGGATAGTAATCTAATTTACGTCAGTACTGCAAAATAAAAATATCAGTTTTTAACTGTTTCCACCTATTGTAAAGCTTTCGGTCCGGTGGGAAGTAACAATAAGTCAACTTCTGATACTTCTTAAGTTAAAGCACTTAAGGATTTACAAATTATTTAGACGTTTATTTAGAAATTATTTAGATTTATAAAATAAGAGCTGTTACTACGTACGTTTAGCTTCATTTCGGCTGATATGACTAAATAACATTAATAAGTGTCTGATTGTAACGTCTCGATTTGCTCGTCTACACGCACGTACGCGGACAAATAATACGTACGTCTTCTCTGGCATACCCGAGCCAGATAAGTAACAAGGGTACACAATATATACTACACACATAAACAACACTCTTCCCCCCACCGCACGGATTGCCCCCCGGACGTGGGTTAAAGGTTGGCTAATATCTCTCTGGCTGGGGTGGGGCGTGAGTTCTATTACGGCCGGAGGGCGCAACAGGCCTATGGCCTAATGCCTGATAGTGGAGATGATGATGATGATGATGATGAAGTGTCTGATTGTAAGCAGTCTCCAGTAATATTGCACAACATTACTGAAACTAAGTAAACATGTAGAAAATGTATGCCATGTAAATATCAAATTTAATTTTTGGTGTGTGCTGGAGTAAATGTTGAGCCACCACAAAGCGCAGTATGAATACATATGAACTTCTCACCCGCATGTGATATGGTGCAACTCTGTGTTGATTTTACGGTGATCTCACTGTGCAAACGTGCAAATGCTGTAAGAAGCAGGTGTTTGTATTGCAAAATTATCTCAATATATTTATACCTGCCGCGATTTACTCAGTTCTCTCGCTTTTGATCTCTTTCTTTGTCAACTGATGCCACTCATCTAGAGCGTTGGGGAGGGGGTACTGTACTTTTGCAAATGTAAGTGAAATCATATATCTAAATAATTTTTATTTTATTTGTCAATACCATAATGCATTGAATGTTTTTATATTTGAATACTCTTTCCTTTGTTTTAGTTTTAAAAGAGATATCTTTTGTTGTGAGAAAGTAATTGTAAACGACAATACTGGTCGATTATTTCTACGCAAACTTGCATACCGGAATCCAGCAGCACTAGAAGTAAATGAATGTTGTGGCCCAGTAACCATAGTCTCTGCACTACGTTGAGCCTTCGTGCTGTTAGTGATCCACAATAAATTAGTGGAAACATAAAAAACTACTGGTGGCCAGATCACTGAGCTGTATGGAAATTCCTCTACAACAATAACGTGTAGATGAAAATGAACCAAGAAGATAAAGTGTAAAACGTTAATACAGTCAGCTATAATATGTTAACAAATATGTAAAATATAGTGGGAGAGGAAAATAGGATGAGAAAAATAAGATGGAAATATAAAAAGGGAAAGATAATTAGAAGAAAAAACAGCATCTGAAAAATTTTTCGGTTTTGTTAGATGGAATTGAGAATTAGTACTGAACGTGATATCAAAAGACTCAATTCAGAGGCTAGTAGGTAACCCGTTTCACTGAACAATTTTAACACTGAAAATGTTTATAAGGAAGTGTCGCACATTTGCGGCCGATCGCTGGTGCGTGATCGAAAATGGGAACCGGTGAGTTTCCATACAAACTACTTCTTTGTTGTCAATAACGTAGTACACATATAAAACTTCGCTTACGAATGCGACTACATTTAACTTATAATCTGTACATTGGTAAATGAAGAATGAATTCATTGATTGGTGAATGAAGAATGAATTCATTGATTCGTGAATGAACATAAATATATATATATATATATTTTAGATTTATTGAAGCATTTTCAATGCCCTTCTCTGTGCATTGCATTTGTGCAATGCCTGTAAATTTTTTTTATTTTAGCGGGGTCCTACAGTCTATGCCGCATCCCGCATTTCGATCGCCATTTCTCCTTCCAGTCATCATCTTCAATAGCCCGATCTCTCATGCTTCTCCCAATTCCTGTTCTCCATTGTGTTGTCAGCCTTCCTTTTCTTCTCCTGTTTTGTGGTGTGTAAATCAATGCTTTCTTTGGCCATCGCTTCTCCTCCATTCTCATTACGTGACCATACCATAGCAACTGTCTGGATTCTATTCTTTCTGCTGTTGTAAATACGCGCCCTGTTTTCCTTCTTATATCTTCGCGCCTAATATGTTGCATTCTAGAAATATTACACGCTCTTCTTAAGAAGTCCGTTTCCACAGTTTCTATCATCTTTTTCTCTTTATCTGAAAGTTGCCAGCATTCGCAGCTATAAGTTAAAATGGGCTCCACAATAGTTCTGTAGATTGTCAGTTTAGTTTAAAGTTTCATTTTGTTCGACTAAAGTAACAGTTTTTCCCTGTTGTATCCTAATTTTGATGTCATTTTTTGTTGTTTCATCTTCTGAAATAATGCTTCCTAAATACTTGAATTCGCTACACTTTCCGATTCTATGGGTTTGCAGATCTGGTTCCTGGGATCTGGGTTTCTTGCATGTCTCCTGTTTTCAGATATTCTGTTTTAGTAGTGTTTCACTGACGTTAAAATCAACAAATAATTATTATATTTGACATATGTCTATGTTTTGAGAATGGAGAACAGAGATAATGATACTATTGATGGTGATAATGGGACAATGATGAGGTGTATCAGAGGTTCCAGTATTGACAACACGTTTTACTCTGTTACTGGTGTTTGACAAACAGTAACGTAGGTTTAGAGTCTATTGTCGTTGGCATCACTGTTTACTTACTTGTAATATGTCATACTATATCTTCACCTAATGTGTACTAATCTTGTCTTGTATACGTAGAACATAAAAGGAAACCTACAAGTTTTGTGGATGTAGATATATTTGTAGTAACATATAATACCTTTCATAAAAATGTGCATTTACCGTTGTAGTAAACGGTAAATAATCAAATAAAAATTTATAATAATCAATATAAAATGATAACAAAACGACTAATAACAACAACGGCACATAATGCACGATAAATGTTATAGCCTTACAACTGGTGACGATTAAAAATAATACCGAAATGGAGAACCATACACGACTTCCATGTTCTATGATTTATATTTAAAATAATTTTTGAAATAAAATATTTCCACAGAAACTACTTCTTTCAACTTCTTGCTTCAGCCTTAACCACAGTACTGTGGTCACTAACGTATACCGCCTCACGTTAGCGCACTCGATTTTCATTGATGATGATAGTCGATGGCACTGCCGAAACGTCTGGTTTTGTAGAAAACATTGGGCCACGGCCCGGGAAGGAAATTTAACAACAAAATACTTCTTTGTCGCCGATAACGTAGTGCACAAAAAATATCCCCTCCCCCCTTTAACTATCATTTTCATTTATAGAATTGCCCCCACCCCTTCAACTTCCCTTTTCGTTTAAGATATTTCATCTAGCTTTCTACATTGGATTACTTTAGATAATACTTTAGATTTTGTAGATTACTTCTTTCCAGCATACTTTATTTATCAAAATTAAGTACTTTACTCTTGTTAAAACATAAAATGTTGCAGGTAAACAACCCCTTCTCCTTAACCGATGTTCACAAAAATCAACAGACCTTAAGCACTCTTCAACTCAGACACTTATGCAAAAAAGTATTTGATTCTGTTTGAATTTACGACAGTTATCGTTTGTCAGAGAAAAAATTACTCTTGTTAAAACGAAAAATGATGCAGGTAAACTACCCCGTCCCCTTAACCGATCTTCAGCAAAATCAATAGGTCTTGAGTCCTTTACAGTTCCGAGACGCATGCAAAAATTTATTTGATTCTGTTTGAATTTCTGGCAGTTATCGTTTGCCATAGAAAAAATTCTACACATGGACACAGAGACACTTTTCGAAAAATTACTTTTCTTCATGTTTTGAGGGTAGTACAATCAGAATCAGCACTTACCTGGAACACGATTTTTTTCGCTATCACCAATCTTCCATTTCCTTATGGAACATGGAAATAAAAACAAGAAAAAATAGGACCACGTCATATCCGTCAACCGCTTCCTGCTGAAGTGAGTGAAAAAGATAAATTAAAATAATGTGTAATGTTTGAATTCATTTTACATAATACATTTTATTATCTGTTTCCAAGAAATTAAGTTATTGTCAATGAACGTGGTTTTGAAAAGTCAATGTGGATATTGATACGTACAAACACTAAGAATACTGAAATTCTGTTCATACTGCTTTTTAAAACTTTCAAAAATGACTGTCTGAAAGTATCATTATTGTTTGTACTCGTACAGATTACATATTGTAAATATTTACCATTTTATTTACCTTGTTCTTCTTTGTACTATAAACATTCTATTTTTCGTTGAATTTCTTGTTCCCCAAACCAATTTATCAAGTACAGCTCTCCAGAGTAAGAACTTGATAAAAATTCTTTCGTTGTTTACAAGAAATTTGGAAGGAAAAACAACATCTAGCTCCCCATACACATCTAGCTACTTATATAATAATAAAAAGAAGTATCGTTCTCTAACAAAGGAGACAGAAATGGCATACACTTTAGTTTATCACGTAGTCATAATTTTTTAACTGAATAATTATTAATGAATCAAAGCTATTCAATGTAATTTCTAGGTTTAGAATAAATATATTTATTTGAAAAATGCTTATTTTAATTCACATTATAAAATTGTAGCCTATATTTTTAAAGTCAATTGTTTGTTTAATGTGATAGTCAATTATGTCCCTAAAACACGTGTTATTTTTCTGTAACGTATATTATTTATAATTTTCAAAAAGAAATACCTCTACAGCTAGTAACAATCTACAATAATATGCATATTTCTTATTATTTTAAATTAAGAAAGGAAAAACGCATTTTCCTGTTAGATATACGAAAAAGGCATGGAACATTTTGTTGCAAATTATTGCGTATATAATTATATATCCGCATAGCGTCTTCTGCTCTATAGTTAAACTTTCCTTAGGTTTTATGTTATTATTTGTATATAAACAAAGAAAAATAATACTTGAGTTTGTATTATATTTGTGTACAGAGGCGTAAGTGTTGCTTGCTTAAGGATTTGAAATTTATCTGTTTAAACAATTTTGTAAAACTGTTGAACAAATGTGTTAGATTACCTTTGGTAAGTGATTTTGTATTATCAGTAAAGGAAACAGAAAAATATTCTACAATATTTTTCATAAGTTTTCTAAGTATGTAAGTGATTGAAAGGAAGAACATTTTTATTAATTATTGACGCCCCAAAATTTGATAAAAATTTAATTTAAACATAACAAGACAAACACGTGAAAATATGGAACATTCAAAATTATTATTCGACGCTAATAGTCGAGTTAAAGGGATTCCCATTATTGGAAAATTATTAGATAACGATGTGATGAATACTTCGATGCGATTATGCCGGTAGTATTATTTGCACAACGAACGGTTGGAAGTGTTTGCACATTGAGTTTTATTTAATTTGCGTGCATCTGATTGATTAACAAAAAGAAACGGACTGAAAACAGATGGGCGAACATATTTTACAGCTGGAATGAGGACACAGCAGAAGAACGAATCGGGTTTCGTTGAACTTGGTCACGCTGCGTTTGACCGCTACCACACACCCTGCAAGTAACGAGAGATTAACGATGGGGAAAGTTTTTGCCCTAATTCTAGTTGACATTTGAGTTCCTGATTTAAGCCAACACAACAGTAGTTGTGCAGACTTTTTGGCATCTCACAGCAGCTGCTGCGAATCTACAAGATATAGTTACAACAAATTAAATGACAAGGTCGTGTTTTTAACAAAATAATCTAAATTCTTTAATATACATTGTGTTTTAAATTATAAAAAATTACCCCCTCCCCCTTCAACTACCCTCTTCATTTATAGATATTTCATCTACCTTTCTACAGTGGATTGTTATGACCTTCTTTTCATGATACTTTACTTATCAAAACTAAGCAATTTAGTCTTGTTAAAATGTAAAACGTTGCAGGTGAACTACCCCTTTCCCTTAACTGATCTTCACCAAAAACAAAAGGCCTTGAGTCCTCTATAATTCAGAGCTGTATGCAAAACATTATTTGATTCTGTTTGAATTTGCGGCTTTTATCGTTTGCCATAAAAAAAATCTACACACAGACACACACACAGATACTTTTTGAAAACTGACTTTTTTTCATGTTTTGAGGGTAGTACAATCAGAATCTGCCGTCATCTTGAACACGATTTTTTTTCGCCATGACCATACTTCCATTCCCTTATGGAACATGGAAGTAATAATATTTACTACACGATTAAAAGTTCTTATGCACTTATACACATATTTGATACTACAGGTTCAATTTATATTACTAAGAATTCTACCGCTTTATCAATGTTTCTTTAACTTTTAAGGTCACGTTAGACTTTGTTACAAAAATTCTTAACAAAAATCTGTGTAGATATTGAATAGTAAAATGAGCTTTGATATAGTCTAATTTAAGAGCTACCAGATGTTAAACAGCTGAATAATCTGACGATAAATTAATGTTCTTCTGTTTCTTCTTATTCTCCACGTCAAGGTATAAGCTTAGAGCCCGCTCCCCCTTCACTGAGGCCATCTCTTCCTTGGCCTACCTATATCTCGTTTCCTTGACGTCTGTTTTAAGTTGTCTCATATCTTCCACTCTCTCGATGTTCTGCCTCTATTTTATTTGTCCTTCTCTTATTCTACTGGCCATAGAATATACATTTAACTCACGATAAGAGTTATAAGATTTAATTTTATTCTAGATAGTTTCAAGATCTATAAAAAAAAAAAAAAAAAAAAAAAAAAAAAAAAAAAAAAAAAAACAGATGGTTTGTTACGCCAGAAGACCAGTGTAACAAGTAAATCGTAGACAATATTTTCTCTTATTCTTAATTATATTATAATTAATTTTTGTTTTTAACATTTCTATACGGGGATATTTTGCGTCGTTTAGTGTAACGGCGATTTCAAGGCATCGCCATAGTCTGGAATTCACGAGCGTTTTCTTGGCGCCATTCACTTCGCGATTATCTTCGACGCATCACACAGATAAACCAATGCTTTTCAACCTAACCTACGATTAATAGCGCTGTTTCGTAAGCGGTCAGTCATTTAAATTTTGCGATTCAGTGTGCGCTGTGGGAATTGTTCTGCGTGTGCTTAGTTGCGGTATAGTGTAAAGTAAAGTAGGTATTGTGTACGAACATCTGTACTAGTCCCTTGGATTACTTATTGCGACATTGTGAGATGCAGTGGCGGCTGGTGGTTTGAAATTTCGGTGGTTGCAGTAGTTGGTTGAGTGGATGAGAGAGGGATTAAAAGACTGAGTTATACAAACTATCATAATCACAATTATACAAAAGTATTATTGTAATTTTATAAACTCAAACAACGGATAACGTTTACCTTGAACCAACGTAAACACTAAACCTGACACAAAATATAAATCAAGAAGGCTGTGCTGATGTCATGACACAACTATGGATGAGCTACAACGCTACTAGCGGAACGTTGCAGAAATTTGCAACCGCCTAACTAACATAGAGAACATGGGGCAATTGTGAAGAGTAGCGAACGTCCTCCCATATGTTTGTGTAGTAAGCTCTGCTATTTACTGTTCCAAGTTGCAAGCAGCGTACAACCACCAGCCTGCGCTCCACATTTGAATTGTACGCGAACTTTTCCGCGTAGAATCTAATACGGTCTCCGTTGAAATTTATGATACTTTTAGCTGCTCAACGTTTTCGTATATTATTTTATAGTTCAGTTATTCTATACTGGTGGTTGTGCAACGCTGCAACCATAACACCAGCCGCCACTGGTGAGATGATATTTGTTGTGCGTTACACTGGTATGTTTTTGGAGAATCGTGAGCTTGAAGAATTGTTGTTTGCGAGTGTGCTTGTTGTTTCGTTAATTTAAATTCTTACTAAATATGAAACGATATGTTTCATGATCGTTCATATTTAAACGTGTCGATCGTTGAAATCGTAAACGTTGCGATTGATGAAATCGTAATCATTATAAATGTAAATGTAATTTAATTAACGTAAAAGTAAATTAAACTTGAGTTTTTAAAAATAGCGTAGTGTGTACGGACAAATAGTATGAAACTGTTAGTACAAAGAGGTAAAACTACTATTACTTCATTACATTGAAATATCTGGTGCTAGTCGAAGAGGACTTTGTGGTTATGTGGTCCAGGTTGTGGTCGTGATTATTTTTGTCTCCCCAGCTCATTATCACAGTTAACTTGTTAAGGCTTAAGATTAACACAGGTGAACTATCAGGTAACATTTCTGCGGTAACCTTAATGGAAAGCGACTGCATATGTAGGGAACACGGTAATGCAATATTGCCGTGACCCGGTGCGCTACTGAACAATGTACCGCATTGTGTACGCCCTCACGTTCTGTTACACTATCTGTTACACTATCTAGCTGAGACAGTATGTGAAGACGAATACTGTATGCCAGTGTTATTTAACGTTTGTCAACAATAGCCATTTAGACTTATTATTTATAACAATAAATATATTTTATAAATTTAAATTTATCTCAGAAATGTTGTATTAGTAACACGATTGCTCTAGGGCAGTTGATACTAACGCCTATAAAGACTGATACACAACTGTCATCTTTGACTATGTGCGTTAGACAACAATGTTTGGTAGATTGATTTTACTGTAACTGCTTACTTTTTGCTTTCATGAGCTACTACTTGATTCAGTCTAACTAAATGTACGTAAACTATTAAAGGTTGAAATGTTTTAGTTATTATCAGAAGTTACGTTTAATCGTACTAGTTAATTTAATTTATATGCGAGAAGTTTGTCAGTGAACACAAAGTTGCATACATTTTTTATTTTAAAGAATTAAAAAAACAATTTTTAAAGTAACAACACAAAATGGAGAAATTATCGCTATGTTTGAATGTTTGAGAGTAAAAACTGTTTGACATAGTTGCAAAGCACCATTAAACCATTTATATTTAATAAGAAAACATTTCTTTCCTTTTAAAAACAAATTAAAGAAATTGTTATTAAAAGAGTTGCCAAAATTGATGGCAAGTTTCTTGGTTTTGGCATACGTTACTCATAACATACATTTTATAAAACCTGCCAAACTTTTTTCAAGGTGGTATAGACCTTCCAAATTTCATAATTTCTAGTGCAAGTCCACTAGTACAAGTCCACATATTTTCATAGTTCAGCGCAAGTCTTTTGATATCGTGTACGTCATTCTCAATCTGTGCTCGATCCATTTTCACTTTCCTTACCCGATTGTTATTTCTAATTTGTGACACCAGTAAAATTCTCATTCCTCTTATCAGTATAAGAATAAGTATAAGTATCAGTTTAAGTACGATATGAGTAAAATCGGAGAATACATATTTGCGGAAGTCTGTTTTTTTAATAGTTTATTTAGTTATTTATTATCCCGCTTAACAACACTACATCGCATTAAAATTATATATGACTTCTTTTATTTATATCCGAGTACTCTTTGTTTATGAAAAACCCTGTTCGTTTCTTTGTGTTCTTACAAGATGTTCTAATGTGCTAAACGTACTTTGCTCATATTCGTCTGCCCACCGTTACATCTAGCTCTTCATCTAATGAGAATTAGCAGTATGTATACAGTTTATCAATTTCTGTATTCCGAAATACAAACATAAGTGTTAGATAGTACACGGTTGAGTTATTTTGAACTTTATTGCAGACCAACTTTCCCGGAAATTTCAGCTAGTCAAGTTGTCTTTTCTTCTGTATGCTATTTTTTTATTACCTAAAAAAGTCAAGTGTTCGTTAGCAAAATTCAGGTGTTCTACCTTGTTCAGATGTTTCTATTTATTTGTGTTCTTTCGTCCGTCCTATCGTTTGCAATCTAGTCTATCAGTTAATTTGTGTTACAACACAAATAAGCCACCCCAATACCAGGGATAAAAAAGATGAATCTGAATATAAAAAAGTAATTCGTATAAAATAAAATGTTTAATATAAAGAAAATAAAATGACGATGAAACGACAAACGACGACATGACCTAACCCAAGTGATTGACCAAACAAAAAGAACCAAAAGAAGAAGGGAAAAGACGAAAACAAATAAGAAAGTGATTGACCAAATAAAAAGAACCAAAAGAAGAAGGGAAAAAACGGAACCAAACAAGAAGGAAACCAATTGAAGAAAGTGAATAATTCTATACAACCAAATGAAATAAAACCAAATGAGAAGGGGAAAACCAAATAAAATGAAACGAAATAATATGAAGGTGAAGAAGGAAAATGAATATGAAACTAACCAAGTATAAAGGAAATAAAGTGAAACCGAATGAGAAAAAACGGACAAATAATATAGAATATGAAGAGGAGAAATGTACTATTTAAAATGTAACTCAAAAGTAATATTGAAAACGAACCCAATAACTAACCAATACCCAGAATAATTATTATTATCAATTGAAAAATGAATGTAAATTATTTGATAAACCCTAATTACGTAATGTGAAAAAATAAAAGTACACTAACCCAAGAATTAGAGTTAGATGTAACAAAAAACTCTATAACGACATAAACTTATTAATAATGTAAATCATATTTGTAATGAGAGAGATAGTGAGATAGTGAGAATATAAAATCAACTAAGTGACAAAGAAAAAGTAATTATAGGGATTACCCATTAATAAACACTTAATATAAACATTTAAGGAGTGCAAAAGTGAAGGTGTAAAACCCCAAAATAATTAGAAACCATATTAATAGGAAAAAACACTTAATAATCTATAAATAAACTCTACATGATTAATAGTGAACCACATTAATAATTAATAATGTTATTAATGATAGTATTAGATGTAAGCACTTAATAATATGAAATGAACACTGAAGAGTGATGGTGATCTTATTATTAAAATAAGAATCTTATTAATAATAAAATTAAGTTAAATTGTATACACTAGTATTTAAAAGGGAGAATCCCATGAAAGGTAAACAATTGGGGTTACCATGGATTGAAGATAGAGATTATGTAGAAATAAGGAATAAGAAATGAAATCAATAAACACTCAAGTTATAAGGGATAAATAATTGAATAAGTTTAAAAGGAGTGATGATGTTTATCACTCACAAAATAATAAGAAATGAAATGAATTGTAAACAAACATTACATAATAACTGTTAAAAATTGTTTAATTCAATTTATGAATAGGATATGGCTGGAGAAATTGTACAGACCATAGGCCTAGATGTTATGTTTTAATAGTAAGTAATAGCCATATTATTAACAAAGGCAAAATAGATAAATAAAAAGTTGAAACAATACAGTTCTAACTACACTAGAAAATCAGTTATGTAGAAAATAATAGAAACATAAAAATAGGATAAAAACAGACTCAAAACACACCAACAAATAAACCAAACAATTATCATAACAAAACAAAACACATTAGAATAAAATGAGATATAATTTGTATAAAATAAGTAAATATAATCAATGGCTACTTAGGCCTATGAAATGCCTAACTGCCAAAAACAAATAACTGCAAATTGTATAAAATCAATAAGGAATTTAACAAATCTAAGGCGAGTAACCAGCCAAGGGTAATTTGTAAATCATATTAAAAGAAAAATGTTAGAATAAGGACTTAAATTAAAAAAGAAATGTAATTAACAAATAGTGACATAATTGTACAACGGTTAATATCTTTTAGAACCCAACCTTATGGGGTATCAAAACAATCTTTGAAAGGAAATAATAACAGTAGTGATAATATTTAATATGTAGGGAGGAAGACAGAAGAATATAAGCAATTAGAAGATATACAGCTATTTTGAATAATAATTCAAATTTAATAACAATGGTAATAAGACAAGATTAACCAATCAGAATTAACATGTAACCATGACAACAGGCCGTTGGTTACGAATTTTCCGTTAATTTATAGTACTCTCAAAGTGACGCTCGTCAAGATTAGACGCCAATTATTGAAAGACCTAAATTTTCATTTTAAACGTATAAAAAGCAATCTAAATTCAAAACATAAACCAGTAAGAAGAAGACGAATAACAATAATGTTTAACTGATGCCAAGGACCATTTTACCTGATAATTAAATAAAAAAATAACTTCAACTAACATGAAGAAGACGCAAGACATACTTAAACCCAAGATTATTGAAAACTGAATACGATTGCAGCCCAAATACATTACAACTGAACGACTGTTTATCCCAAGTCGTCTGATTTGATAAGTATAATTGAATTACCCAATTTCCTGAAATAAACTCACTTTAAATATTTCTCGCAGTTATCTGAACTCTCACTATAAACTGAATATAATTTCTTTCAAAGATTAAGTAAGATAAATAAACACTGAAAATTTACTAATTAAGAAAATAACCTAATGTTAAACTGTGAACTTTTGAAACACACTTTACTACACAGCAAGAACAGATTGTAGCCACACTTTATATTATTTAAGTACAAATAATGTAAGGTAGTGTACTTTTTAATGTAATCATAAGGAATATTTTTCTCATAATCAAAAGAACTCCCGACTTTGAACGAAATAATTGTAAAACAACAAACACAGTCGCCATATTGACTGGACGATTCGTTCAAAATCGATTTCGCAAACCCTCGAGAAATTGTCTCATATAATCTGTCGGTGCAAAATTTATTGAATAATCAAATATAATTTTCTTGTCAACTGAACAATTACCAATCAAACATTAAAGAAACTAGTACAAAGTGTAACCATTGTTTTTATTTCATAGGGAAATGTGTTGTATAATTTGTGCATTTTAGCGAACTTTCAGAATTGACGGCCAGCGCTAACGCTGCAACTCGACTCACTACCTGCTTGATTCAATAGGTCGTGCGAAGGCGGGAATAAATTCGAATACTCCCGGCCGTCATAGCTGAAAAACTTTGTCACATTATTCGTTAATTTAATTGTTTTAGATAAACAATTTGGCGCCACCCGGGATTTATAAACCCCTATGAACAAACAGGTAAGGTTTCCACTCGCGTTGTACTGGTAATTTGACACATCGCTGCGGACTTCGTTAGCGTAAAATATTGAAGTAACGACACCAGTGTGAGGCGAACACACAACATACACATCTTTTAAAGAGACGACTACATTTACGAGTTACATTTGGTATCATGGTATAACCATTGTTCAAAGTTGAACGTTCATGTAACATTTCAATGATTCGTGCGTTTTTATCTGGTGTCCCATAGTTACTTATAATCTATCACATCATATTAGACCTAGTTACCATGCAATTGAAGTTTGCAGAGAATACAAAAACACAGTTTACGGAATAAATATTCACAACTACGGGGTTAATCCCTATTTAATATTACTGTATTGTTACGACCGTCTACTGATCGTCGTTTGGTACAGTGGGAAACAAAACGCAAGACACCAATTAAGTCATTAATCACCAGCTTTAATTAACACAATTAAACAGTTTGTAATCAACAAGATAGTCTCTTACAGCAAATCAAATAAAAATTGTTCACACGCAATAAAAATGTCAACTAATATAAAACACAATTGTATTACAATTTGCCCGCACATTGATAAAACACATAACACTTCGCCACAGAACTGTGTAAATCGCAACTCAAACTGAAACTGAGCGTCGCGTCGCTGGGTACTTGTATTTATACCCCGCCTAAATTCCAGAAACATCACATACTACGCATCAGCGCTACACTAGAACGTAATTGATTGCGGCCTTGACACAGTGATCGCGGCTGGCGACGCCTAGAAGTCTCGCTAACGCATGGTGAGATCACGTACGCACACAGCATTACAGCCGTATTCCTCTGGAACATCCGAGAAACATGTAGAATGTTTTATAATGGTGTAACACTTTTTCCGCATTACGGAACAGTATTATATTTACATTACACTTCTCTTCCTCTTAGAGATGATGTTATTAAAATAATTATATAAATTAAAAGTATTGAGTAAACATATTGTCTTATTAATGTGTTAATATCAACATTTTTCCATCATTGGTTGCAATTCTCGTATAAATTATAACTTATGTTAAATTTACAACGATGGAATTTTGTCTTCAAGCGTAAAAAGGTATTTTTGCTACCTTCCTGTGTTTCCCTAGGTCTCAAGGTTAATTTAGGCTCTGCAACATTAAGATAGGTTTTATATCTCTCTCTGTACAATTACAGCCACTCAACTAAATTACAAAAGCCTACTATGTGGAATTTTTAAACATAAGTTATCATTGAAATTTCTCTTATTCCCATAAATATAAGCTATTACACACAGTCTAAGTTTCAAAAAGCGCTGTTATTTCGTTAAACGCCTCACTATTGGATTATGTCACAGACGCTGGGAAATCTCAGTGTCAACGTTCTTGTTCCATTAGTGTCAACTGTCAGTGTCGTTTATCATCTTTATTGACACTACACAGTGTTTGCTCAGCTGAACACGTTTCCATTTGTCTTGTTTTTTTTTTTTTTGTTCTGGTAGGTTTAGTACTGTGCCAATTTAATCACTGTTGTCGTTTAATTCGTTCTCTGCTGTTTGGAAAAGTTTTAGAGGTTCCAAAACAAGAAAAACGAAGACCTGTTATAAGCAAACCGTCAATTTAATTATGACATTTTAACCGTTAATTGATGTCCACGGGTATTTTAACTCTCTGTAGAGAACATATATATTGTTACGACGGCCTAGTTGGTCGTCGTATGGTACAGTGGAAAACAAAATACAAGACACCACTTCATTCACTAATCACCAGCTGTAATTATCACAATTAAACAGTTTATAATTAACTCGTACAATATTTCCAGTTAGATTTGCCCACACGCAATAACAATGTCTATTAATAGAGTTTCACACAATTATTAACACGATACTACTTCACTTCGGCAAACACTCAACCCGCGCTAGCGAAAATCGCTCACGTAACACTCAGCTGATAACCCGGCTACAATGGCTTTATATAGGCCGCGGTGAGGTCCATTACAGCTTTCCCACCTTACTGCACGGCCGGCGGCTTAATGCGTATCTCAGGCGTTCCTGGGACACACTAGAATCACCTACTTGAATGACGCAACACCTGCCACACTGGACGGGGGGGAGTGGAGAATGTTCTCAGCTGTTCTACGGGGTTCGACAACATACCCGTTACAATATAATACTACTCTATTGTTATTATTCTAGGCGGTACTTTTGTTCAGGGCCTCTGCTTTGAAACTAAGGGTATCTATTTATTTTTTTGCCGTAAACAACTTGATCAAAAGGGGCTTGTCTGTCGGTATGCTGGTGCTGTGTGTCTGAGTTCAGCCGGTTAAGGCTGGGCAACGATCTACGCCATTAGTGAGTCTCAGTCTTTATGCTGTGCACTGCTATGAGACGTTGAAACGGCAGAAAGCCTTGCATATGCTTTGTCAGTTTTCATATTGTTACGACGGTCTACTTGATCGTCGTATGGTACAGCGGAAAACAAGATACAAGACAGCAATTACGTCACTAATTCACCAGCTTTAATTATCACACTTAAGCAGTTTGCAGTCAACAAGATAGTCTCTTATAAGAAATAAAATAAAAACTGTTCACACGCAATAATAATGTTTAGTAATAGAGTTCCACACAATTATTAACACAATAATTCTTCACTTCGACAAACACTCGATCCGCGCTAGCGAAAATTGCTCACGTAACTGAACTGACAAGCCGGCTTTATATAGCCCGCGCAGAGGTCCAGTATAGCTTTCCTCCCTCCTTACTCCACGCTGGCTTAATTCGTATCTCAAGTGTTCTTGAATACACTAGAACCCACTTGAGAGCAACCTGCTACAAGGGAAGAGTGGAGAATGTTCTTGGTTGATCGGTAGGCTTCTCGTAATAATATTCATCTTCAGCGATTGGCAGAGTACGACCAAACATTGATCAGAAAGATTCATACAGACTTGCTCTATCATCGAGTTCTTCGATTTAGTAGATTGCTCATGACCATTGGTCTGCAAGGACCCTAACTACACACTTCGTGTAAGGTCCAAGTTTATTGGTGGACATGCAGGATCACGCAGTCCGTTATGAGAAGCATTGCAGTTTCCAACCTCAAAGTTGACGCCCTCGACTTCTTTAGTGACAAACAGAAGTTCTGACACGCAGTGACGGATAGAATTTTCTGACTGCACTTGTTTGACTTGCTGTATTATATAGCGTGACTTTTTATATGCGCAGTAAGTCGTAAGTCGTCTTCTTACCTGTCACACTGAATCCCTCAGGTTTATGTCGTTTTATGTGTGATGTAGTAAGGTTCCTAATGAACCGTTCTATCATAATTGTTCCCTGTTTCTCTACTGGGTGTATCTGTGTCCCTCTTCTGTTCCGGTGGTGGATCGGCAAGGTGTAGATGTTGTGTGGGAACCCTCCAAAGAAAAAGGTTTCATCATGTGATAACCTCTATTTTCTCCGTTTCAGTAACACTTTATACATAGTTAATTTTTATTAATAATTTTATTAATACATAGTTATAATATTGTTTGACACTTAATTTCTGACAACTAAGCTAAATATGTGTGACGTTGGATATTATACCTTAGAAAATATTTATCTAGTCAGTGTTCGTAATGCTCCCAAACCAATAAAACTAAGGCACAAATAATAACAGCATAAATAAAAATTAATAGTAACGAAACTAAGATGTTATATTTTGTGGAAAAAATTTTATATCTGCGTATCATGCTGTTAACTTATGTTTTCCGAAAAGTTTGTACCTATTAACAATAATATTTATATTGTTTTTCAATTTGTTTGAATACAATTGTTTAATAGTTATCTAATTCGAAAAAACTCTTCTTCCTGATGTGAAGTCACTTCAGTTTTATTCACGTAAAATAATAAAGTAACTACAAAAACCATTTTTGGTAAAGGGACTGTGAGTCAAGTAAGTTGTACATTTCTGGATTTCGCTCAAAAAGTTACTTCTTCTTGTAATGAAGCTCTCTCTTTTTTCAACAACATTCTAAAATTTTATTATTAGGCCTTTTACAAAAATTAGTTTTCTCGTAGTGTCATAGAACCTGAATAGGAAGAAAGTATTTTCTTATCTTCGTTCAGTGTTTTACGAGTGTTGATGTAGGCTACTTCTGACACGCAATGCAGAGCACGAGTGGTATCAAAACAAATACTAAGGTTCGTAGCAAACTTAAAAAACATATATACGCTTTTTTAAAACCGATAATTTATTAAAAATGTTGACTTTAGAAATAACTATAAGCGAAACAGTAAAAAGAACAAGCTTTACTATTAGTTATTTTAGGTAATGACTACATTTTTGATACACTTACCATTTGATAGCGTCCCCCAAAGCATTGGAGAGGATAGGAAATGCCCATTGGGTCTCATAAATTTGATGGAGCGAAACTTCCAGGCGCACCTACTCGTTGTGGGGGATGGGCATCTTATGGTGACTAACGGGGCACTGGACACCGAGTGTCAGCCGGTATAAGGTGTCCTCCTCTGCCAAGTGCCAACGGCCTCTTTTGAGGGTGGATGAGCAGGTAGATGTATAGGGCAATCTCGTGTCCTTGGAATGGGGAACCGTTCCTAAAGACGGCAGTGTCTGACCCATATTGGACGGCTGATGATCCCGTTGTCACTAGGGGATTATAATAGTGATTCCACGTCCAGGGTAACAAGGATGCATTCCTCAACGGTTTGTATTTGAACAATAGAGGAAGAGGCAGCCCTCTTCCTGGGGTTAGTACAGGCAGGAGCTTTGTTGAGAAGCTTTGAGATGGCAACCCCTCACTCAACTTGCCTTGCTAAACGTTGGTAGCGTGTCCAGGGAACATTTATACTACTCACAAGCTCCAAAGCGAAAGCCTGGGAAGACCCAAAAACAGATGGTCCGACCAGTCTGGAGCTGGTACAGACTCAACAGTCTAAGCCGTGACGAAGAAGAAGAAGACCTTTTGGTAGCATGAACTTCCCACATATCTCCTCTTTCTAAAGCGTTCATGTTTCTTACTTTTGCAGCAATGACGAGGCCTAAATATTAACATTCTTCGTTGAAAGGAAGTTTACAGCTACCATTAATTTAAAAAAATGTCGTACATCGCAAGTTATTTTCGTGTAATTTAAATTCTTTCTTCTGTATCTTCTAAATCATTATCTACCACTTCACTTGCATTTCTAGGTACACATTAGTGTCTGTTATTTGTAATCATTTGAAATGAAATATACGTTAAAGATTTGCATAGTTTTCTACAATTGGAAAATGGATATTGGTCTTCATGCAACTGATTAGCGTTCCATATATTACCTTGCGTGTACGAATACTAGTAATAATTAAGATTTTATATTTTCCTGCATTAGTACAGTACACACAGTATATTCTACTAAATACTACACAAAAAACTGTTCAGTATTTCAGCATCATTAGCATAGACAATGTTGTTGGGAATAAAACGTTTGTTGTTGCGGCTCAGAACAATTCTAAATTGTGTTTGTGTGTGTGTATGCGCGCGCGCGGGTGTGTGTGATATAATTATGTACGCTACATTAAATAATATCGTTACGATAGTCTCTAACTGATCGTCGTACGGTGCAGTGGGAAACAAAATATAAGACAACAATGAAGTCACTAAAAACCGGCTTTAATTATCACAATTAATAATTTGTGATCAACAAGATAGTTTCTTACAACAATTCAAGTAAAATTTGTCCACACGCACTAATAATGACAACTATAAAGAATTCCGCACTAATTATAACACAGCAACACTTTGCTACAATACTTTTACAAACACTTGATCCGCGCTAATGAAATCGCTCACTGTCAACTGACTGAACTAAGCCAGATGTTCTTGCTTTTATAGATCGCGCAGATGTCCCGTATAGCTTTCCCTCCTTACTGCATGTCCGCTTAATGGGTATCTCAAGTGTTCTCGACCACACTAGAACCTACGTCTGGGTGGCTTTGACTGAAGTTACACGAACCAGACTAGTGGGGACGGGTTTGGAATGTTCTAGCCCAGTGGTGCCCAAACTTTTCAGAATTCAGAATTCCGCACTAATTATATAACACAACAACACTTTGCTACAATACTTTTACAAACACTCGATGGGCGCTAATGAAATCGCTCACTGTCAACTGACTGAACTAAGCCAGATATTCTTGCTTTTATAGATCGCGCAGAGGTCCCGTATAGTTTTCCCTCATTACTGCACGTCGGCTTAATGGGTATCTCAAGTGTTCTCGAACACACTAGAACCTACGTCTGGGTGGCTTTGACTGAGGTTATACATAATTGACGGGGGGGGACGGGTTTGGAATATTCTAGCCCAGTGGTACCCAAACCTTTCAGTCCGCGGTCCCCCCAAATAATTTAAAAATCACCGACCCCGTCTAAGTTCTGAAATGAAACAAACTTTAAATATGATAGAAACTCTTCTATTTTAATTAAAATTTATTAAAATCAAAATTCTCTTAATTTGCAAAATAATAATATTGATGACATTAAACATAGTTTAATGTGAACAATGAAGCTGCTTTTGCATAATTAGCTCTTTAATATTGGGTTTAATGTCTGATAATTTTAGTATTAAGTAACTCTCGACATCAAGTATATTTCTTAACTCTGACTTTAAGTACGTGAGTAGAGATACTGCGGTTTGAGACAAATAAGTAGAGGGAAACACGGTTAAACACTTCAAAGCTCTTTTCTCGAGTTCAGGATAGTCAGTCATCACATATAACCAGAAGTCAGCTAGCTGTAATTTCAAAAACTGTAATTTTAATGAACTGTCAGTTGAAAGTTCTGTGAATGAATCTTTTTTTGTAGTGTAAGAGAGAGTTCTAGTCTGTTCGGCGAACAAAATGTTCTGGTACACGACATGATATAAAGACATTATTAAAGTCATTAGTTTGAAATTGCTTTTACAATTACAATTAGTTTGAACAAAAAAATACTGGATTCTTCTACTAATTGTTTTAAGATTCTAAAATTTAGATTTAGATTTTAGAGCATAAAAATTTGAGAAAATTGCGGTACATTATATTTTTGTCTTAAAAGTGTCTGCGGACTCCCCTTTAGGAACCACTGTTCCAGCTTGTTCCGTAGGGTTATCGTTACAATATGCTGAATAAGGTGCAACGTGAGCAGTGTACTCTGCACCTTTAGGTGTTCTGTCCTGTTACTAATTGTAATCTAGATTTTAATTTACACGCTTTAACTTATGATAATGTGATGTATTTATAATATACACACACTTATTGCTTACTAATGGTACCTATAATCTCAATCTTCTATTGTGGTGTATTCATCGTACATAGCCTAAAGATACGATAAATATGATTTATAATAAAGTTTTAATTACTTACATTCTTAATTTCGATCGATTTCAGTCATAGAGCATCGTCAGGGCATATACACCGTGCACTCGCGGTCACTATAGTGTATTTAGTAATATTTGTTTTGTAAATAGTAACTATTTTACAATATAGTGACCGCGAGTGCACAGTGTATATGCCCTGACGATGCTCTATGACTGAAATCTATCGAAATTAAGAATGCGAGTAATTAAAACCTTATTATAAATCATATGCATGATACCTTTAGGCTATGAACAACGAATATGCCACAATAGAATATTGCTTTCAACTTAGCATCGTTAGTGAATTTGTGCATAAAAGTTTCATGATTAGGCGTATATAATTCACCTGAGTAGCTCAAAAGAAAATAATGAAGAAAATAGCAAACAATTATAACAGATCAACATATTAAGAGGAATAAATTAAATTAATTTTAATGGTAACAAAGTACGGGCACTTGGTCTCTTCTAATTGATATTCCAGTATATAAATATGTTCTGCCTGCCTAGGATATGATGACTTTACTGCCCGTTAAAAAAATGTATTAATACTTAATTTTTTATAATACTTGTTTATTAAATAACTTTACATCTATAATAAATCCGAAAAACGTGGATCAGTTTTATGTACATACTTTTTCAAACTTTTTTATGACTGCACACTTTTTCAAACTAAGTTTGACTTTTAACTTAAGTTTGACTTTAAAATGAACTGACTAAGTTCATTTTAAAATTGTTTCTACATAAGCCATTTTTGGTTCGTTTTTTTGTAATTCATTTCTGTGTAATTCTTCTGTATAATTTTAGCTCCATAACTCTCTCATTTATTAATAGTTTAACGCAACAGTTCCGTTCACCAAAGCAATTAATGTAGCGATTATTTACTTAAACAAAAAACGATCTGGGCAGACAATTTTGAATTAAACAAATTGTGAAATAATGCAAATAAACTTTATCTTATTTACCTCAAAAACAGACCAAAACGTAACACTGGTAAGAAGTTTATCTTTTTGACTCAATAAATTTATTAAATTATAATACTCAGAATTTGTTTATTTAATATTTAATTTAAGAGAGTATAACTTAATACATTTTATAAAATTTAAAAGCTCTGTAATACCTTATACATGTTGGTGTTCTTCTAATAAATTCATATGTATGTTTGATTAAACAACAATGTATAAACTCAACCCGCTCTGTCACATTAACATTATCCGTCTCTACAGCTGTCCGACACACACATACATATGTACACGTCATGAGAATATACCAGTATATTATGTGCAAGCATTAGAACACGCGTTATTGGCACCTGTCATAGTAATGTACAATTGTGGTCAGTGGTCCCACTGCAGCTGACACAGTTTTGCTCAGTAATGGTTAGAGCCATTTCCCTTCCTTAATAGTGCCAATACGTTAATAGTCAGAGCGCAGGTTATCAGAATTTAATAATCTGTTTAAAGGCTAACTTATAATGGTTAATTGAAAGGGAGTGTATGTGTTTATGCTCTCACATTGAATGTAAAATCAAATTATTAAATCAAATTTTACAGGAATTACTGTCTGCATTGATAAAAACAGGTCCAGCGCAAGTCTTTTGATATCATGTACGTCATTCTCAATCTGTGCTCTATCCATTTTCACTTTCCTTACCCGATTGTTATTTCTAATTTGTGACACCAGTAAAATTCTCATTCCTCTTATCAGTATAAGAATAAGTATAAGTATCAGTTTAAGTACGATATGAGTACAATCGGAGAATACATATTTGCGGAAGTCTGTTTTTTTAATAGTTTATTTAGTTATTTATTATCCCGCTTAACAACACTACATCGCATTAAAATTATATATGACTTCTTTTATTTATATCCGAGTACTCTTTGTTTATGAAAAACCCTGTTCGTTTCTTTGTGTTCTTACAAGATGTTCTAATGTGCTAAACGTACTTTGCTCATATTCGTCTGCCCACCGTTACATCTAGCTCTTCATCTAATGAGAATTAGCAGTATGTATACAGTTTATCAATTTCTGTATTCCGAAATGCAAACATAAGTGTTAGATAGTACACGGTTGAGTTATTTTGAACTTTATTGCAGACCAACTTTCCCGGAAATTTCAGCTAGTCAAGTTGTCTTTTCTTCTGTATGCTATTTTTTTATTACCTAAAAAAGTCAAGTGTTCGTTAGCAAAATTCAGGTGTTCTACCTTGTTCAGATGTTTCTATTTATTTGTGTTCTTTCGTCCGTCCTATCTTTTAAAATCTAGTCTATCAGTTAATTTGTCTTACAACACAAATAAGCCACCCCCAGGGATACAAAAAGATGAATCTGAATATAAAAAAGTAATTCGTATAAAATAAAAGGTTTAATATAAAGAAAATAAAATGATGATGACACGACAAACGACGACATGACCTAACCCAAGTGATTGACCAAACAAAAAGAACCAAAAGAAGAAGGGAAAAGACGAAAACAAATAAGAAAGTGATTGACCAAATAAAAAGAACAAAAGAAGAAGGGAAAAAACGGAACCAAACAAGAAGGAAACCAATTGAAGAAAGTGAATAATTCCATACAACCAAATGAAATAAAACCAAATGAGAAGGGGAAACCAAATAAAATGAAACGAAATAATATGAAGGTGAAGAAGGAAAATGAATATGAAACTAACCAAGTATAAAGGAAATAAAGTGAAACAGAATGAGAAAACACGGACAAATAATATAGAATATGAAGAGGAGAAATGTACTATTTAAAATGTAACTCAAAAGTAATATTGGAAACGAACCCAATAACTAACCAATACCCAGAATAATTATTATTATCAATTGAAAAATGAATGTAAATGATTTGATAAAACCTAATTACGTAATGTGAAAAAATAAAAGTACACTAACCCAAGAATTAGAGTTAGATGTAACAAAAAACTCTATAACGACATAAACTTATTAATAATGTAAATCATATTTGTAATGAGAGAGATAGTGAGATAGTGAGAATATAAAATCAACTAAGTGACAAAGAAAAAGTAATTATAGGGATTAGCCATTAATAAACACTTAATATAAACATTTAAGGAGTGCAAAAGTGAAGGTGTAAAACCCCAAAATAATTAGAAACCGTATTAATAAGAAAAAACACTTAATAATCTATAAATAAACTCTACATGATTAATAGTGAACCACATTAATAATTAATAATGTTATTAATGATAGAATTAGATGTAAGCACTTAATAATATGAAATGAACACTGAAGAGTGATGGTGATATCATTATTAAAATAAGAATCTTATTAATAATAAAATTAAGTTAAATTGTATACACTAGTATTTAAAAGGGAGAATCCCATGAAAGGTAAACAATTGGGGTTACCATGGATTGAAGATAGAGATTATGTAGAAATAAGGAATAAGAAATGAAATCAATAAACACTCAAGTTATAAGGGATAATTAATTGAATAAGTTTAAAAGGAGTGATGATGTTTATCACTCACAAAATAATAAGAAATGAAATGAATTGTAAACAAACATTACATAATAACTGTTAAAAATTGTTTAATTCAATTTATGAATAGGATATGGCTGGAGAAATTGTACAGACCATAGGCCTAGATGTTATGTTTTAATAGTAAGTAATAGCCATATTATTAACAAAGGCAAAATAGATAAATAAGAAGTTGAAACAATACAGTTCTAACTACACTAGAAAATCAGTTATGTAGAAAATAATAGAAACATAAAAATATGATAAAACAGACCCAAAACACACCAACAAATAAACCAATCAATTATCATAACAAAACAAAACACATTAGAATACAATGAGATATAATTTATAAAAAATAAGTAAATATAATCAATGGCTACTTAGGCCTATGAAATGCCTAACTGCCAAAAACAAATAACTGCAAATTGTATAAAATCAATAAGGAATTTAACAAATCTAAGGCGAGTAACCAGCCAAGGGTAATTTGTAAATCATATTAAAAGAAAAATGTTAGAATAAGGACTTAAATTAAAAAAGAAATGTAATTAACAAATAGTGACATAATTGAACAAAGGTTAATATCTTATAGAACCCAACCTTATGGGGTATCAAAACAATCTTTGAAAGGAAATAATAACAGTAGTGATAATATTTAATATGTAGGAAGGAAGACAGAAGAATATAAGCAATCAGAAGATATACAGCTATTTTGAATAATAATTCAAATTTGATAACAATGGTAATAAGACACGATTAACCAATCAGAATTAACATGTAACCATGACAACAGGCCGTTGGTTACGAATTTTCCGTTAATTTATAGTAGTCTCAAAGTGACGCTCGTCAAGATTAGACGCCAATTATTGAATGACCTAAATTTTCATTTTAAACGTATAAAAAGTAATCTAAATTCAAAACATGAACCAGTAAGAAGAAGACGAATAACAATAATGTTTAACTGATGCCAAGGACCATTTTACCTGAGAATTAAATAAAAAAATAACTTCAACTAACATGAAGAAGACGCAAGACATATTTAAGCCCCAAGATTATTGAAAACTGAATACGATTGCAGCCCAAATACATTACAACTGAACGACTGTTTATCCCAAGTCGTCTGATTTGATAAGTATAATTGAATTACCCAATTTCCTGAAATAAACTCACTTTAAATATTTCTCGCAGTTATCTGAACTCTCACTATAAACTGAATATAATTTCTTTCAAAGATTAAGTAAGATAAACAAACACTGAAAATTTATTAATTAAGAAAATAACCTAATGTTAAACTGTGAACTTTTGAAACACACTTTACTACACAGAAGGAACAGATTGTAGCTACACTTTATATTATTTAAGTACAAATAATGTAAGGTAGTGTACTTTTTATTGTAATCATAAGGAATATTTTTCTCATAATCAAAAGAACTCCCGACTTTGAACGAAATAATTGTAAAACAACAAACACAGTCGCCATATTGACTGGACGATTCGTTCAAAATCGATTTCGCAAACCCTCGAGAAATTGTCTCATATAATCTGTCGGTGCAAAACTTATTGAATAATCAAATATTATTTTCTTGTCAACTGAATAATTACCAATCAAACATTAAAGAAACTAGTACAGAGTGTAACCATTGTTTTTATTTCATAGGGAAATGTGTTGTAAAATTTGTGCATTTTAGCGAAATTTCAGAATTGACGGCCAGCGCTAACGCTGCAACTCGACTCACTACCTGCTTGATTCAATAGGTCGTGCGAAGGCGGGAATAAATTCGAATACTCCCGGCCGTCATAGCTGAAAAACTTTGTCACATTATTCATTAATTTAATTGTTTTAGATAAACAATTTGGCGCCACCCGGGATTTATAAACCCCTATGAACAAACCGGTAAGTTTTCCACTCGCGTCGTACTGGTAATTTGACACATCGCTGCGGATTTCGTTAGCGTAAAATATTGAAGTAACGACACCAGGCGAACACACAACATACACATCTTTTAAAGAGACGACTACATTTACGAGTTACATTTGGTATCATGGTATAACCATTGTTCAAAGTTGAACGTTCGTGTACAATTTCAATGATTCGTGCGTTTTTATCTGGTGTCCCATAGTTACTTATAATCTATCACATCATATTAGACCTAGTTACCATGCAATTGAAGGTTGCAGAGAATACAAAAACACAGTTTACGGAATAAATATTCACAACTACGGGGTTAATCCCTATTTAATATTACTGTATTGTTACGACCGTCTACCGATCGTCGTTTGGTACAGTGGGAAACAAAACGCAAGACACCAACTAAGTCATTAATCACCAGCTTTAATTAACACAATTAAACAGTTTGTAATCAACAAGATAGTCTCTTATAGCAAATCAAATAAAAATTGTTCACACGCAATAAAAATGTCAACTAATATAAAACACAATTGTATTACAATTGTCCCGCACAATGATAAAACACATAACACTTCGCCACACCACTGTGTAAATCGCAACTCAAACTGAAACTGAGCGTCGCGTCGCTTGGTACTTGTATTTATACCCCGCCCAAATTCCAGAAACATCCCATACTACGCATCAGCGCTACACTAGAACGTAATTGATTGCGGCCTTGACACAGTGATCGCGGCTGGCGACGTCTAGAAGTCTCGCTAACGCATGGTGAGATCACGTACGCACACAGCACTACAGCCGTATTCCTCTGGAACATCCGAGAAACATGTAGAATGTTTTATAATGGTGTAACACTTTTTCCGCATTACGGAACAGTATTATATTTACATTACACTTCTCTTCCTCTTAGAGATGATGTTATTAAAATAATTATATAAATTAAAAGTATTGAGTAAACATATTGTCTTATTAATGTGCTAATATCAACATTTTTCCATCATTGGTTTCAATTCTCGTATAAATTATAACTTATGTTAAATTTACAACGATAGAATTTTGTCTTCAGGCGTAAAAAGGTATTTTTGCTATCTTGCTGTGTTTCTCTAGGTCTCAAGGTTAATTTAGGCTCTGCAACATTAAGATAGGTTTTACATCTCTCTCTGTACAATTACAGCCACTCAACTAAATTACAAAAGCCTACTATGTGGAATTTTTAAACATAAGTTATCATTGAAATTTCTCTTATTCCCATAAATATAAGCTATTACACACAGTCTAAGTTTCAAAAAGCGCTGTTATTTCGTTAAACGCCTCACTATTGGATTATGTCACAGACGCTGGGAAATCTCAGTGTCAACGTTCTTGTTCCATTAGTGTCAACTGTCAGTGTCGTTTATCATCTTTATTGACACTACACAGTGTTTGCTCAGCTGAACACGTTTCCATTTGTCTTGTTTTGTTTTGTTCTGGTAGGTTTAGTACTGTGCCAATTTAATCACTGTTGTCGTTTAATTCGTTCTCTGCTGTTTGGAAAAGTTTTAGAGGTTCCAAAACAAGAAAAACGAAGACCTGTTATAAGCAAACCGTCAATTTAATTATGCCATTTTAACCGTTAATTGATGTCCACGGATATTTTAACTCTCTGTAGAGAACACATGTATTGTTACGATGGCCTAGTTGGTCGTCGTATGATACAGTGGAAAACAAAATACAAGACACCACTTCAGTCACTAATCACCAGCTGTAATTATCACAATTAAACAGTTTATAATTAACTCGTACAATTTTTCCAGTTAGATTTGCCCACACGCAATAACAATGTCTATTAATAGAGTTTCACACAATTATTAACACGATACTACTTCACTTCGACAAACACTCGATCCGCGCTAGCGAAAATTGCTCACGTAACTGAACTGACAAGCCGGCTTTATATAGCCCGCGCAGAGGTCCAGTATAGCTTTCCCTCCTTACTCCACGCTGGCTTAATTCGCATCTCAAGTGTTCTTGAATACACTAGAACCCACTTGAGAGCAACCTGCTACAAGGGAAGAGTGGAGAATGTTCTTGGTTGATCGGTAGGCTTCTCGTAACAATATTCATCTTCAGCGATTGGCAGGGTACGACCAAACATTGATCAGAAAGACTCATACAGACTTGCTCTATCATCGAGTTCTTCGATTTAGTAGATTGCTCATGACCATTGGTCTGCAAGGACCCTAACTACTCACTTCGTGTAAGGTCCAAGTTTATTGGTGGACATGCAGGATCACGCAATCAATTATGAGACACATTGCAGTTTCCAACCTCAAAGTTGACGCCCTCGACTTCTTTAGTGACAAACAGAAGTTCTGACACGCAGTGACGGATAGAATTTTCTGACTGCACTTGTTTGACTTGCCGTATTATATAGCGTGACTTTTTATATGCGCAGTAAGTCGTAAGTCGTCTTCTTACCTGTCACACTAAATCCCTCAGGTTTATGTCGTTTTATGTGTGATGTAGTAAGGTTCCTAATGAACCGTTCTATCATAATTGTTCCCTGTTTCTCTACTGGGTGTATCTGTGTCCCTCTTCTGTTCCGGTGGTGGATCGGCAAGGTGTAGATGTTGTGTGGGATCCCTCCAAAGAAAAAGGTTTCATCATGTGATAACCTCTATTTTCTCCGTTTCAGTAACACTTTATACATAGTTAATTTTTATTAATAATTTTATTAATACATAGTTATACTATTGTTTGACACTTAATTTCTGACAACTAAGCTAAATATGTGTGACGTTGGATAATTATACCTTAGAAAATATTTATCTAGTCAGTGTTCGTAATGCTCCCAAACCAATAAAACTAAGGCACAAATAATAACAGCATAAATAAAAATTAATAGTAACGAAACTAAGATGTTATATTTTGTGGAAAAAATTTTATATCTGCGTATCATGGTGTTAACTTATGTTTTCCGAAAAGTTTGTACCTATTAACAATAATATTTATATTGTTTTTCAATTTGTTTGAATACAATTGTTTAATAGTTATCTAATTCGAACAAACTCTTCTTCCTGATGTGAAGTCACTTCAGTTTTATTCACGTAAAATTAATAAAGTAACTACAAAAACCATTTTTGGTAAAGGGACTGTGAGTCAAGTAAGTTGTACATTTCTGGATTTCGCTCAAAAAGTATTACTTCTTCTTGTAATGAAGCTCTCTCTCTTTTCAACAACATTCTAAAATTTTATTATTGGGCCTTTTACAAAAATTAGTTTTTTCGTAGTGCCATAGAACCTGAATAGGAAGAAAGTATTTTCTTATCTCGTTCAGTGTTTTACGAGTGTTGATGTAGGCTACTTCTGACACGCAATGCAGAGCACGAGTGGTATCAAAACAAATACTAAGGTTCGTAACAAACTTAAAAAACATATATACGCTTTTTTAAAACCGATAATTTATTAAAAATGTTGACTTTAGAAATAACTATAAGCGAAACAGTAAAAAGAACAAGCTTTACTATTAGTTATTTTAGGTAATGACTACATTTTTGATACACTTACCATTTGATAGCGTCCCCCAAAGCATTGGAGAGGATAGGAAATGCCCATTGGGTCTCATAAATTTGATGGAGCGAAACTTCCAGGCGCACCTACTCGTTGTGGGGGATGGGCATCTTATGGTGACTAACGGGGCACTGGACACCGAGTGTCAGCCGGTATAAGGTGTCCTCCTCTGCCAAGTGCCAACGGCCTCTTTTGAGGGTGGATGAGCAGGTAGATGTGTAGGGCAATCTCGTGTCCTTGGAATGGGGAACCGTTCCTAAAGACGGCAGTGTCTGACCCATATTGGACGGCTGATGATCCCGTTGTCACTAGGAGATTATAATAGTGATTCCACGTCCAGGGTAACAAGGATGCATTCCTCAACGGTTTGTATTTGAACAATAGAGGAAGAGGCAGCCCTCTTCCTGGGGTTAGTACAGGCAGGAGCTTTGTTGAGAAGCTTTGAGATGGCAACCCCTCACTCAACTTGCCTTGCTAAACGTTGGTAGCGTGTCCAGGGAACATTTATACTACTCACAAGCTCCAAAGCGAAAGCCTGGGAAGACCCAAAAACAGATGGTCCGACCAGTCTGGAGCTGGTACAGACTCAACAGTCTAAGCCGTGACGAAGAAGAAGAAGACCTTTTGGTAGCATGAACTTCCCACATATCTCCTCTTTCTAAAGCGTTCATGTTTCTTACTTTTGCAGCAATGACGAGGCCTAAATATTAACATTCTTCGTTGAAAGGAAGTTTACAGCTACCATTAATTTAAAAAAATGTCGTACATCGCAAGTTATTTTCGTGTAATTTAAATTCTTTCTTCTATATCTTCTAAATCATTATCTACCACTTCACTTGCATTTCTAGGTACACATTAGTGTCTGTTATTTGTAATCATTTGAAATGAAATATACGTTAAAGATTTGCATAGTTTTCTACAATTGGAAAATGGATATTGGTCTTCATGCAACTGATTAGCGTTCCATATATTACCTTGCGTGTACGAATACTAGTAATAATTAAGATTTTATGTTTTCCTGCATTAGTACAGTACACACAGTATATTCTACTAAATACTACACAAAAAACTGTTCAGTATTTCAGCATCATTAGCATAGACAATGTTGTTGGGAATAAAACGTTTGTTGTTGCGGCTCAGAACAATTCTAAATTGTGTTTGTGTGTGTGTATGCGCGCGCGCGGGTGTGTGTGATATAATTATGTACGCTACATTAAATAATATCGTTACGATAGTCTCTAACTGATCGTCGTACGGTGCAGTGGGAAACAAAATATAAGACAACAATGAAGTCACTAAAAACCGGCTTTAATTATCACAATTAATAATTTGTGATCAACAAGATAGTTTCTTACAACAATTCAAGTAAAATTTGTCCACGCGCAATAATAATGACAACTATAAAGAATTCCGCAATAATTATAACACAGCAACACTTTGCTACAATACTTTTACAAACACTTGATCCGCGCTAATGAAATCGCTCACTGTCAACTGACTGAACTAAGCCAGATGTTCTTGCTTTTATAGATCGCGCAGATGTCCCGTATAGCTTTCCCTCCTTACTGCATGTCCGCTTAATGGGTATCTCAAGTGTTCTCGACCACACTAGAACCTACGTCTGGGTGGCTTTGACTGAGGTTACACGAACCAGACTAGTGGGGACGGGTTTGGAATGTTCTAGCCCAGTGGTGCCCAAACTTTTCAGAATTCAGAATTCCGCACTAATTATATAACACAACAACACTTTGCTACAATACTTTTACAAACACTCGATGGGCGCTAATGAAATCGCTCACTGTCAACTGACTGAACTAAGCCAGATATTCTTGCTTTTATAGATCGCGCAGAGGTCCCGTATAGCTTTCCCTCATTACTGCACGTCGGCTTAATGGGTATCTCAAGTGTTCTCGAACACACTAGAACCTACGTCTGGGTGGCTTTGACTGAGGTTATACATAATTGACGGGGGGGGGGGACGGGTTTGGAATATTCTAGCCCAGTGGTACCCAAACCTTTCAGTCCGCGGTCCCCCCAAATAATTTAAAAATCACCGACCCCGTCTAAGTTCTGAAATGAAACAAACTTTAAATATGATAGAAACTCTTCTATTTTAATTAAAATTTATTAAAATCAAAATTCTCTTAATTTGCAAAATAATAATATTGATGACATTAAACATAGTTTAATGTGAACAATGAAGCTGCTTTTGCATAATTAGCTCTTTAATATTGGGTTTAATGTCTGATAATTTTAGTATTAAGTAACTCTCGACATCAAGTATATTTCTTAACTCTGACTTTAAGTACGTGAGTAGAGATACTGCGGTTTGAGACAAATAAGTAGAGGGAAACACGGTTAAACACTTCAAAGCTCTTTTCTCGAGTTCAGGATAGTCAGTCATCACATATAACCAGAAGTCAGCTAGCTGTAATTTCAAAAACTGTAATTTTAATGAACTGTCAGTTGAAAGTTCTGTGAATGAATCTTTTTTTTGTAGTGTAAGAGAGAGTTCTAGTCTGTTCGGCGAACAAAATGTTCTGCTACACGACATGGTATAAAGACATTATTAAAGTCATTAGTTTGAAATTGCTTTTACAATTACAATTAGTTTGAACAAAAAAATACTGGATTCTTCTACTAATTGTTTTAAGATTCTAAAATTTAGATTTAGATTTTAGAGCATAAAAATTTGAGAAAATTGCGGTACATTATATTTTTGTCTTAAAAGTGTCTGCGGACTCCACTTTAGGAACCACTGTTCCAGCTTGTTCCGTAGGGTTATCGTTACAATATGCTGAATAAGGTGCAACGTGAGCAGTGTACTCTGCACCTTTAGGTGTTCTGTCCTGTTACTAATTGTAATCTAGATTTTAATTCACACGCTTTAACTTATGATAATGTGATGTATTTATAATATACACACACTTATTGCTTACTAATGGTACCTATAATCTCAATCTTCTATTGTGGTGTATTCATCGTACATAGCCTAAAGATACGATAAATATGATTTATAATAAAGTTTTAATTACTTACATTCTTAATTTCGATCGATTTCAGTCATAGAGCATCGTCAGGGCATATACACCGTGCACTCGCGGTCACTATAGTGTATTTAGTAATATTTGTTTTGTAAATAGTAACTATTTTACAATATAGTGACCGCGAGTGCACAGTGTATATGCCCTGACGATGCTCTATGACTGAAATCTATCGAAATTAAGAATGCGAGTAATTAAAACCTTATTATAAATCATATGCATGATACCTTTAGGCTATGAACAACGAATATGCCACAATAGAATATTGCTTTCAACTTAGCATCGTTAGTGAATTTGTGCATAAAAGTTTCATGATTAGGCGTATATAATTCACCTGAGTAGCTCAAAAGAAAATAATGAAGAAAATAGCAAACAATTATAACAGATCAACATATTAAGAGGAATAAATTAAATTAATTTTAATGGTAACAAAGTACGGGCACTTGGTCTCTTCTAATTGATATTCCAGTATATAAATATGTTCTGCCTGCCTAGGATATGATGACTTTACTGCCCGTTAAAAAAATGTATTAATACTTAATTTTTTATAATACTTGTTTATTAAATAACTTTACATCTATAATAAATCCGAAAAACGTGGATCAGTTTTATGTACATACTTTTTCAAACTTTTTTATGACTGCACACTTTTTCAAACTAAGTTTGACTTTTAACTTAAGTTTGACTTTAAAATGAACTGACTAAGTTCATTTTAAAATTGTTTCTACATAAGCCATTTTTGGTTCGTTTTTTTGTAATTCATTTCTGTGTAATTCTTCTGTATAATTTTAGCTCCATAACTCTCTCATTTATTAATAGTTTAACGCAACAGTTCCGTTCACCAAAGCAATTAATGTAGCGATTATTTACTTAAACAAAAAACGATCTGGGCAGACAATTTTGAATTAAACAAATTGTGAAATAATGCAAATAAACTTTATCTTATTTACCTCAAAAACAGACCAAAACGTAACACTGGTAAGAAGTTTATCTTTTTGACTCAATAAATTTATTAAATTATAATACTCAGAATTTGTTTATTTAATATTTAATTTAAGAGAGTATAACTTAATACATTTTATAAAATTTAAAAGCTCTGTAATACCTTATACATGTTGGTGTTCTTCTAATAAATTCATATGTATGTTTGATTAAACAACAATGTATAAACTCAACCCGCTCTGTCACATTAACATTATCCGTCTCTACAGCTGTCCGACACACACATACATATGTACACGTCATGAGAATATACCAGTATATTATGTGCAAGCATTAGAACACGCGTTATTGGCACCTGTCATAGTAATGTACAATTGTGGTCAGTGGTCCCACTGCAGCTGACACAGTTTTGCTCAGTAATGGTTAGAGCCATTTCCCTTCCTTAATAGTGCCAATACGTTAATAGTCAGAGCGCAGGTTATCAGAATTTAATAATCTGTTTAAAGGCTAACTTATAATGGTTAATTGAAAGGGAGTGTATGTGTTTATGCTCTCACATTGAATGTAAAATCAAATTATTAAATCAAATTTTACAGGAATTACTGTCTGCATTGATAAAAACAGGTCCAGCGCAAGTCTTTTGATATCATGTACGTCATTCTCAATCTGTGCTCTATCCATTTTCACTTTCCTTACCCGATTGTTATTTCTAATTTGTGACACCAGTAAAATTCTCATTCCTCTTATCAGTATAAGAATAAGTATAAGTATCAGTTTAAGTACGATATGAGTACAATCGGAGAATACATATCGTATTTGCGGAAGTCTGTTTTTTTAATAGTTTATTTAGTTATTTATTATCCCGCTTAACAACACTACATCGCATTAAAATTATATATGACTTCTTTTATTTATATCCGAGTACTCTTTGTTTATGAAAAACCCTGTTCGTTTCTTTGTGTTCTTACAAGATGTTCTAATGTGCTAAATGTGCTTTGCTCATATTCGTCTGCCCACCGTTACATCTAGCTCTTCATCTAATGAGAATTAGCAGTATGTATACAGTTTATCAATTTCTGTATTCCGAAATACAAACATAAGTGTTAGATAGTACACGGTTGAGTTATTTTGAACTTTATTGCAGACCAACTTTCCCGGAAATTTCAGCTAGTCAAGTTGTCTTTTCTTCTGTATGCTATTTTTTTATTACCTAAAAAAGTCAAGTGTTCGTTAGCAAAATTCAGGTGTTCTACCTTGTTCAGATGTTTCTATTTATTTGTGTTCTTTCGTCCGTCCTATCGTTTAAAATCTAGTCTATCAGTTAATTTGTGTTACAACACAAATAAGCCACCCCCAGGGATACAAAAAGATGAATCTGAATATAAAAAGTAATTCGTATAAAATAAAAGGTTTAATATAAAGAAAATAAAATGATGATGACACGACAAACGACGACATGACCTAACCCAAGTGATTGACCAAACAAAAAGAACCAAAAGAAGAAGGGAAAAGACGAAAACAAATAAGAAAGTGATTGACCAAATAAAAAGAACAAAAGAAGAAGGGAAAAAACGGAACCAAACAAGAAGGAAACCAATTGAAGAAAGTGAATAATTCCATACAACCAAATGAAATAAAACCAAATGAGAAGGGGAAACCAAATAAAATGAAACGAAATAATATGAAGGTGAATAAGGAAAATGAATATGAAACTAACCAAGTATAAAGGAAATAAAGTGAAACAGAATGAGAAAACACGGACAAATAATATAGAATATGAAGAGGAGAAATGTACTATTTAAAATGTAACTCAAAAGTAATATTGGAAACGAACCCAATAACTAACCAATACCCAGAATAATTATTATTATCAATTGAAAAATGAATGTAAATGATTTGATAAAACCTAATTACGTAATGTGAAAAAATAAAAGTACACTAACCCAAGAATTAGAGTTAGATGTAACAAAAAACTCTATAACGACATAAACTTATTAATAATGTAAATCATATTTGTAATGAGAGAGATAGTGAGATAGTGAGAATATAAAATCAACTAAGTGACAAAGAAAAAGTAATTATAGGGATTAGCCATTAATAAACACTTAATATAAACATTTAAGGAGTGCAAAAGTGAAGGTGTAAAACCCCAAAATAATTAGAAACCGTATTAATAAGAAAAAACACTTAATAATCTATAAATAAACTCTACATGATTAATAGTGAACCACATTAATAATTAATAATGTTATTAATGATAGAATTAGATGTAAGCACTTAATAATATGAAATGAACACTGAAGAGTGATGGTGATATCATTATTAAAATAAGAATCTTATTAATAATAAAATTAAGTTAAATTGTATACACTAGTATTTAAAAGGGAGAATCCCATGAAAGGTAAACAATTGGGGTTACCATGGATTGAAGATAGAGATTATGTAGAAATAAGGAATAAGAAATGAAATCAATAAACACTCAAGTTATAAGGGATAATTAATTGAATAAGTTTAAAAGGAGTGATGATGTTTATCACTCACAAAATAATAAGAAATGAAATGAATTGTAAACAAACATTACATAATAACTGTTAAAAATTGTTTAATTCAATTTATGAATAGGATATGGCTGGAGAAATTGTACAGACCATAGGCCTAGATGTTATGTTTTAATAGTAAGTAATAGCCATATTATTAACAAAGGCAAAATAGATAAATAAGAAGTTGAAACAATACAGTTCTAACTACACTAGAAAATCAGTTATGTAGAAAATAATAGAAACATAAAAATATGATAAAACAGACCCAAAACACACCAACAAACAAACCAATCAATTATCATAACAAAACAAAACACATTAGAATACAAAGAGATATAATTTGTATAAAATAAGTAAATATAATCAATGGCTACTTAGGCCTATGAAATGCCTAACTGCCAAAAACAAATAACTGCAAATTGTATAAAATCAATAAGGAATTTAACAAATCTAAAGCGAGTAACCAGCCAAGGGTAATTTGTAAATCATATTAAAAGAAAAATGTTAGAATAAGGACTTAAATTAAAAAAGAAATGTAATTAACAAATAGTGACATAATTGAACAAAGGTTAATATCTTATAGAACCCAACCTTATGGGGTATCAAAACAATCTTTGAAAGGAAATAATAACAGTAGTGATAATATTTAATATGTAGGAAGGAAGACAGAAGAATATAAGCAATCAGAAGATATACAGCTATTTTGAATAATAATTCAAATTTGATAACAATGGTAATAAGACACGATTAACCAATCAGAATTAACATGTAACCATGACAACAGGCCGTTGGTTACGAATTTTCCGTTAATTTATAGTAGTCTCAAAGTGACGCTCGTCAAGATTAGACGCCAATTATTGAATGACCTAAATTTTCATTTTAAACGTATAAAAAGTAATCTAAATTCAAAACATGAACCAGTAAGAAGAAGACGAATAACAATAATGTTTAACTGATGCCAAGGACCATTTTACCTGAGAATTAAATAAAAAAATAACTTCAACTAACATGAAGAAGACGCAAGACATATTTAAGCCCCAAGATTATTGAAAACTGAATACGATTGCAGCCCAAATACATTACAACTGAACGACTGTTTATCCCAAGTCGTCTGATTTGATAAGTATAATTGAATTACCCAATTTCCTGAAATAAACTCACTTTAAATATTTCTCGCAGTTATCTGAACTCTCACTATAAACTGAATATAATTTCTTTCAAAGATTAAGTAAGATAAACAAACAATGAAAATTTATTAATTAAGAAAATAACCTAATGTTAAACTGTGAACTTTTGAAACACACTTTACTACACAGAAGGAACAGATTGTAGCTACACTTTATATTATTTAAGTACAAATAATGTAAGGTAGTGTACTTTTTATTGTAATCATAAGGAATATTTTTCTCATAATCAAAAGAACTCCCGACTTTGAACGAAATAATTGTAAAACAACAAACACAGTCGCCATATTGACTGGACGATTCGTTCAAAATCGATTTCGCAAACCCTCGAGAAATTGTCTCATATAATCTGTCGGTGCAAAACTTATTGAATAATCAAATATTATTTTCTTGTCAACTGAATAATTACCAATCAAACATTAAAGAAACTAGTACAGAGTGTAACCATTGTTTTTATTTCATAGGGAAATGTGTTGTAAAATTTGTGCATTTTAGCGAAATTTCAGAATTGACGGCCAGCGCTAACGCTGCAACTCGACTCACTACCTGCTTGATTCAATAGGTCGTGCGAAGGCGGGAATAAATTCGAATACTCCCGGCCGTCATAGCTGAAAAACTTTGTCACATTATTCATTAATTTAATTGTTTTAGATAAACAATTTGGCGCCACCCGGGATTTATAAACCCCTATGAACAAACCGGTAAGTTTTCCACTCGCGTCGTACTGGTAATTTGACACATCGCTGCGGATTTCGTTAGCGTAAAATATTGAAGTAACGACACCAGGCGAACACACAACATACACATCTTTTAAAGAGACGACTACATTTACGAGTTACATTTGGTATCATGGTATAACCATTGTTCAAAGTTGAACGTTCGTGTACAATTTCAATGATTCGTGCGTTTTTATCTGGTGTCCCATAGTTACTTATAATCTATCACATCATATTAGACCTAGTTACCATGCAATTGAAGGTTGCAGAGAATACAAAAACACAGTTTACGGAATAAATATTCACAACTACGGGGTTAATCCCTATTTAATATTACTGTATTGTTACGACCGTCTACCGATCGTCGTTTGGTACAGTGGGAAACAAAACGCAAGACACCAATTAAGTCATTAATCACCAGCTTTAATTAACACAATTAAACAGTTTTTAATCAACAAGATAGTCTCTTATAGCAAATCAAATAAAAATTGTTCACACGCAATAAAAATGTCAACTAATATAAAACACAATTGTATTACAATTGTCCCGCACATTGATAAAACACATAACACTTCGCCACAGCACTGTGTAAATCGCAACTCAAACTGAAACTGAGCGTCGCTGGGTACTTGTATTTATACCCCGCCCAAATTCCAGAAACATCACATACTACGCATCAGCGCTACACTAGAACGTAATTGATTGCGGCCTTGACACAGTGCGCGCGGCGGGCGACGTCTAGAAGTCTCGCTAACGCATGCTGAGATCACGTACGCACACAGCATTACAGCCGTATTCCTCTGGAACATCCGAGAAACATGTAGAATGTTTTATAATGGTGTAACACTTTTTCCGCATTACGGAACAGTATTATATTTACATTACACTTCTCTTCCTCTTAGTGATGATGTTATTAAAATAATTATATAAATTAAAAGTATTGAGTAAACATATTGTCTTATTAATGTGCTAATATAAACATTTTTCCATCATTGGTTTCAATTCTCGTATAAATTATAACTTATGTTAAATTTACAACGATAGAATTTTGTCTTCAGGCGTAAAAAGGTATTTTTGCTATCTTGCTGTGTTTCTCTAGGTCTCAAGGTTAATTTAGGCTCTGCAACATTAAGATAGGTTTTACATCTCTCTCTGTACAATTACAGCCACTCAACTAAATTACAAAAGCCTACTATGTGGAATTTTTAAACATAAGTTATCATTGAAATTTCTCTTATTCCCATAAATATAAGCTATTACACACAGTCTAAGTTTCAAAAAGCGCTGTTATTTCGTTAAACGCCTCACTATTGGATTATGTCACAGACGCTGGGAAATCTCAGTGTCAACGTTCTTGTTCCATTAGTGTCAGCTGTCAGTGTCGTTTATCATCTTTATTGACACTACACAGTGTTTGCTCAGCTGAACACGTTTTCATTTGTCTTGTTTTTTTTTTTTTCTGGTAGGTTTAGTACTGTGCCAATTTAATCACTGTTGTCGTTTAATTCGTTCTCTGCTGTTTGGAAAAGTTTTAGAGGTTCCAAAACAAGAAAAACGAAGACCTGTTATAAGCAAACCGTCAATTTAATTATGACATTTTAACCGTTAATTGATGTCCACGGGTATTTTAACTCTCTGTAGAGAACATATATATTGTTACGACGGCCTAGTTGGTCGTCGTATGGTACAGTGGAAAACAAAATACAAGACACCACTTAATTCACTAATCACCAGCTGTAATTATCACAATTAAACAGTTTATAATTAACTCGTACAATATTTCCAGTTAGATTTGTCCACACGCAATAACAATGTCTATTAATAGAGTTTCACACAATTATTAACACGATACTACTTCACTTCGGCAAACACTCAATCCGCGCTAGCGAAAATCGCTCACGTAAATCAGCTGATAACCCGGCTGCAATGGCTTTATATAGGCCGCGGTGAGGTCCATTACAGCTTTCCCACCTTACTGCACGGCCGGCGGCTTAATGCGTATGTCAGGCGTTCTTGGGACACACTAGAATCACCTACTTGAATGACGCAACACCTGCCACACTGGACGGGGGGGAGTGGAGAATGTTCTCAGCTGTTCTACGGGGTTCGATAACATACCCGTTACAATATAATACTACTCTATTGTTATTATTCTAGGCGGTACTTTTGTTCAGGGCCTCTGCTTTGAAACTAAGGGTATCTATTTATTTTCTTTCGCTTTCGTTTTGTTAGCTTTGTGTCATAAACTAACTTTTTTTGCCGTAAACAACTTGATCAAAAGGGGCTTGTCTGTCGGTATGCTGGTGCTGTGTGTCTGAGTTCAGCCGGTTAAGGCTGGGCAACGATCTACGCCATTAGTGAGTCTCAGTCTGTATGCTGTGCATTGCTATGAGACGTTGAAACGACAGAAAGCCTTGCATATTCTAGGTCAGTTTTCATATTGTTACGACGGTCTACTTCATCGTCGTATGGTACAGTGGAAAACAGAATACAAGACACCAATTACGTCACCAATTCACCAGCTTTAATTATCACACTTAAGCAGTTTGCAGTCAACAATAGAGTCTCTTATAAGAAATAAAATAAAAACTGTTCACACTCAATAATAATGTTTAATAATAGAGTTCCACACAATTATTAACACAATAATTCTTCACTTCGACAAACACTCGATCCGCGCTAGCAAAAATTGCTCACGTAACTGAACTGACAAGCCGGCTTTATATAGCCCGCGCAGAGGTCCAGTATAGCTTTCCTCCCTCCTTACTCCACGCTGGCTTAATTCGTATCTCAAGTGTTCTTGAATACACTAGAACTCACTTGAGAGCAACCTGGTACAATGGAAGGGGGGAAGAGTGGAGAATGTTCTTGTTTGATCGGTAGGCTTCTCGTAACAATATTTATCTTCAGCGATTGGCAGAGTACGACCAAACATTGATCAGAAAGACTCATACAGACTTGCTCTATCATCGAGTTCTTCTTCAACTTAGTAGATTGATCATGACCATTGGTTTGCAAGGACCCTAACTACTCACTTCGTGTAAGGTCCAAGTTTATTGGTGGACATGCAGGATCACGCAATCCGTTATGAGACACATTGCAGTTTCCAACCTCAAAGTTGACGCCCTCGACTTCTTTAGTGACAAACAGAAGTTTTAAACGTGCAGTGAGGGATGCAATTTACTGACTTCACTTGTTTGACTTGCCGTATTAATTATGTGGCGTGACTTTTTATATGTGCAGTACTTATAATTTACTATGTCTTTTATTCTTTATTATCACAGTCGTGATAATTTATGTTTTATTATCACAGAAAATTTATCTTCTTATTTGTCACAGTAAATCCCTCAGCTTTATGTCGTTTTATGTGCTATATAGTAAGGTTCTAATGAACCGTTCCATCATAATTATTTCTTCCTGTTTCTCTACTGGGTGTACCCGTGTTCCTCTTCTGTCCCCACTATATTACTATAGTGTATGTAGTAATATGTTTTTTGTAAATAGTAACTGTTTTACAATATAGTGACCGCGAGTGCAGAGTCTATGATGTGTGTCCTGACGATGGTCTGTGACTGAAAACGGTCGAAATTATGTGACTAATTAAAACTTTATTAGAAATCATAATGTATGATGTCTTTAGGATATGAACAATGAATACACCACAATAGAAGATTGCTTTTAACTTGGCATATTTTGTGAATTTGTGCATAAACGTTTCATGATTAGGCCTATATAAATCACCTGCGTAGCTCAAACGAAAACAATAAAGAAAATGTCATAGACAATTTTAACAGATCAACACATTAAGTGGAATAAATTTTAATTTATTATTAATGGTAACAAAGTATGGGGACTTGGTCTCTTCTAATTGATATTCCAGTATATAAATATGTCCTGACTGCCTAGGATGTGATGACTTTACTGCCCGTTGAAAAATGTATTAATACTTAATTGTTTATAATACTTGTTTACTAAGTACTTAAAGTCTATAGTAAATCCGAAAAAACAAGAATACGTTTTATGTACATAATTTTTCAGACATTTTTATGACTGCACACTTTTTCAAACTAAGTTCTACTTTTAATTACTGACTAAGTTCTTTTTAAAATTGTTGCTACATAAGCCTTTTTTCTGTTTGCTCTTCTCTAATTAATTTCTGTGTATTTTTTCTGTATAATTTCAACTCCATAACTCTCCCATTTCTTACTAGTTTAACGCAACTGTTCCGTTCACCAAAGCAATTTATGTAGCGATTATTTACTTAAACTAAAAACGATCTGGGCAGAAAATTTTGAATAAAACAAATTGTAAAATAATACAAATAAACTTCATCTTATTTACCTCGAAAGCAGATTAACATATAATATCGTTAAGAAGTTATCTCTTTGACTCAATAAATTTATTTATTCATAATACTCAGAATTTGTTTATTTAATAATACTTAATTTGAGAGAGTACAATATATTTTATAAATTTTAAAAGTTCTGTAACACCTTTTACATGTTGGTTTTATTCTAATAAATTCATATATATATATATATATATATATATATATATATAGACTAAACAGCAACGTATAAACTCAACCCGCTCTGTTAAATTAACATTATCCGTCTCTACACCTGTCCGACACATACATACATACATGTCATGAGAATATACCAGTATATTATGTGCAAGCATTAGAACATGCGTTATTGGCACCTGTCATAGTAATGTACAATTGTGGTCAGTGGTCCCACTACAGCTGACACAGTTTTGCTCAGTAATGGTTATTGCCATTTCCCTTCCTTAACAGTGCCAATACGTTAATAGTCAGAGCGCAGGTTATCAGAATTTAATAATCTGTTTAAAGGCTAACTTATAATGGTTAATTGAAAGGGAGTGTATGTGCTTATGCTCCCACATTGAATGTAAAATCAAATTATTAACACTTATCTCAAAATTAAACTTTTTCTTGTGAACTTACTGTTTATTCTCTTCTCGTCGAACGCGTTTCGGCGTACGTATTCGCCTTCTTCAGCTTAGAGACAGACTGCCATCATTTAGTAACGGTTGTTGTGTGGAATGTGTAGTGGAGTGGTGCGTGGAGGAAGGGGATTGGCGCGGGGATTCAATTTATTGTTTGTTTTTTGTATAATTGTGTCAAAAAGTGTATGTGATTTATATTGTAATTGATCGTTAAGTATGTCGTTTGGTTGTGTTGTGTGGTGTTTATATATTTCGTATTGTTCAGTTGTGTTATATACAGTTACGCTGAAGTTATGGCTTCGACAAGTTTGTTACGGTCTGACGTTAGCAATAACACAATTGGGACACCTAAGGAATTCGGCCTAACACAGCTACCGATTGTTGAAGATGTGTTGAGACAATACGTATGGGAACGAGAAGAAATATCGGTATGGAGAACCATACATGACTTCCATGTTCTAAGATTTATATTTAAAATCATTTTCGAAATGAAATATTACTATAGAAACTACTTCTTTCTACTTACTGCTTCAGCCTTAACCACAGTACTGTGGTCACTAACGTATACCACCTCACGTTACCGCACTCGATTTTCACTGATGATGGAAGTCGATGGCATTGCCGAAACGTCTGGTTTTGTAGAAAACATTGGACTACTGCCAAACATCCCGGGAAGGAATTTTAACAAAAACTACTTCTTTTTTGACGATAACGTTGTACAATATATATAAAAAAATTGCATAAAATTAATGGCTTGTATAAGTTAATGATTGATCTCCATTAAGTAGTGCTCAAGTTTCCAAAGTTTTAATATTATGATGTCCGTAATTAAAACATCAGAGCAGGTTTAGTGTGTATGAGGGTACACCGTGGACAAAAATTTTCAAAATTTCCTATTGAGCGTTCCTATCAAGCTGCGAATCTACTGTACAGTGTATGTTTCACAGAACAAACACGCGAAAAAGAAGGAGCGCTCCGAAGTCACTCATGGACCCTCAGCATCTTGCAGAGGGTTCATTCCCTAAAGACGAAAAGTCTGTCTATGAATCGTTCCTCTGCAAACACGTGCAGTTACACTGCCCAGCGATCCACAGGAAGCAAATCGCTATCCACGCTGTACACTTTTTCGGCTTGCACGCGTTATGTTGGTATGGGTTTCGGCACTTACCATTTAAAAAGCGTGCAAATATAAGAAAATAAACATGAGTGAGGCCAGAAATAACGCGAATTGTGTGTGTGTGTGTGTGTGTGTGTGTGTGTGTGTGTGCCTTCCCTGACTTTTTATTGCGGTAGTCATAATAATAAAATGGAAACGTAAATATTACATAACTGAGATATGCTTGCCTGCCACGATATATTATTTTATACATGTATATTAACTCATACATAATTTACATTAAAATGAAAAAATTATAATTTTATTTCCTGGCAACAAAATTATTTTATTTTTAACAATTACCATTGTTTCAAAAAGTTTAAATGAATTTTCAAGTACTTTACTGTTTTTAAAACGTAAAACGTTGCAGGTAAACTACCCCTTCCCCTTAACCGATCGTCACTAAAATCGAAAGTCCTTGAGATCTCTACAATTTAGAGACGTATGCAAAAAATTATTTGATTCTGTTTGAATTTGCGGCTGTTATCGTTTGCCATAGAAAATTACCCTTGATAAAACAACGTTGCAGGTAAACTACCCCTTTTCCTTAACCGATCTTTACCAAAAGCAATAGGTCTTGAGAACTCTACAAAGCAGGACTGTATGCAAGAAATTATTTGATTCTGTTTGAATTTGCGGCTGTTATCGTTTGCCATAGAAAATACCCTTGTTAAAAAAATGTTGCTGGTAAACTACCCCTTTACCTTAACCGATCTTCACCAAAAACAATAAGTCTTGAGAACTCAACAATTTATGTCTGTATGCAAATAATCTTTTGATTCTGTTTGAATTTGCGGCTGTTATCGTTTGCCATAGAAAATACCCTTGTTAAAAAAACGTTGCCGGTAAACTACCCCTTCCCCTTAACCGAGCTTCACCAAAATCAATAGATCTTGAGAACTCTATAATTTAGGGCCATATGCGAAACATTATTTAATTCTGTTTGAATTTGCGGCTGTTATCGTTTGCCAAAAAAATTACCCTTGATAAAAAAAAACCGTTGCCGGTAAACTACCCCTTTCCCTCAACCGATCTTCACCAAAAACAATAGGTCGTTAGTACTCTAAAAGTCAGAGCTGTGTGCAAAAAATTATTTGATTCTGTTTGAATTTGCGGCTGTTATCGTTTGCTAAAAAAAAAATCTACAGACAGACAGACACACAGACAGACACACACACAGACACTTTTCGAAAAACGACATTTTTTCATGTTTTGAGTATAGTACAATCAGAATCTGCAATAATCTCGAACACGATTTTTTTTTGCCATCACCATACTTCCATTTCCTTAAGGAACATGGAAGTAAAATATCGGTATGGAGAACCATACATGACTTCCATATTCTAAGATTTATATTTAAAATCATTTTCAGCCAAACAGCCAGGCTGTGTCTTACTTGCCTTTTTATTGCTGTATTAAATGAAAAATATTATATTACATTAAAATGAAAAAATTATAATTTTATTGCCTGGCAACAAAATTATTTTATTTTTAACAATTACCATTGTTTCAAAAAGTTTAAATAAATTTTCAAGTACTTTACTCTTGTTAAAACGTAAAAGGTTGCAGGTAAACTACCCCTTCCCCTTAACCGATCTTCACCAAAATCGAAAGTCATCGAGACCTCTACAATTCAGGGACGTATGCAAAAAATTGTTTGATTCTGTTTGAATTTGCGGCTGTTATCGTTTTCCATAGAAAATACGCTTGATAAAAAAACGTTGCAGGTAAACTACCCCTTCCCCTTAACCGATCTTCACCAAAAACAATAGGTCTTGAGAACTCTACAATATAGGGCTGTATGCAAATAATCTTTTGATTCTGTTTGAATTTGCGGCTGTTATCGTTTGCCATAGGAAATACCCTTGTTAAAACATAAAACGTTACAGGTAAACTACCCCTTTCCCTTAACCGATCTTCACCAAAATCAACAGATCTTGAGAACTCTACAATTCAGGGCTGTATGCGAAACATTATTTGATTCTGTTTGAATTTGCGGCTGTTATCGTTTGCCAAACAAACAAAATTACCCTTGCTAAAAAAAAACCGTTGCTGGTAAACTACCCCTTTCCCTCAACCGATCTTCACCAAAAACAATAGGTCGCGAGAACTCTGCAAATCAGGGCTGCATGCAAAAAATTATTTGATTCTGTTTGAATTTGCGGCAGTTATCGTTTGCCATAGAAAAAAATCTACAGACAGACAGACAGACAGACAGACAGACAGACAGACAGACAGACAGACAGACAGACAGACAGACAGACAGACAGACAGACAGACACACACACAGACACTTTTCGGAAAACGACTTTTTTTCATGTTTTGAGTGTAGTAGAATCAGAATCTGCAATAATCTCGAACACGATTTTTTTTGCCATCACCATACTTCCATTCCTTAAGGAATATGGAAGTAAAAATCGGTATGGAGAACCATACATGACTTCCATATTCTAAGATTTATATTTAAAATCAATTTCGAAATGAAATATTACCATAGAAACTACTTCTTTCTACTTACTGCTTCAGCCTTAACCACAGTACTGTGGTCACTAACGTATACCACCTCACGTTATCGCACTCGATTTTCACTGATGATGGAAGTCGATGGCATTGCCGAAATGTCTGGTTTTGTAGAAAACATTGGACTACGGCCAAATATCCCGGGAAGGAATTTTAACAAAAACTACTTCTTTGTTGCCGATAACGTTGTACACATATATATCAGTGGCGAAGTTACATGGAGGCAATTGAGGCAATGCCTACCCTAACAAATTCTGTAGAATAAAAATTATAAATACGTATGAACTACATAACGTAAAGATTATACATTGTTACTGTGACTGTCAAATTTATTAAACCGAAACGTGCTTTATTGAGCGACCGCTAGATGGTGACAGGTGAGATTCGGCATAGTTCGTTTAAAGCGAATGAGGCAACCTGAACTTGCCTCAGCGTTTTTTGTATACATCGTATGTAAGCAATGTAGTGGTGTGATAGGGAAGTGTAGGGAGGGGGGATTGTCCCGCGCTGTACACATAGAGCGTTGAGGCATGCCTCACTTCTGTGGTCCAAACAGTTAAGTTAAAGCGCCTGTGTTGTTTCTAAGTGTTTATTTTATGCGGTTATTAAAAGTGTCACTGTTATTCCGCTGAACTAACAGATGATCAAGATTGTTATTTGAATTATTTGTAACATTAAACATATATATAGAAACTAACCAAGTTTAAAAATTTGAAGTTTAATCAGTTGTATTATCGTGTATGACTAATACAAGGATTGTTCAATAGACACACGTATAGAGCTGTAAAGCAATTTTTATTCAACGATTTTAAAAGAAGTCTCCAATAACATTAAGACATGAGTTCCACTGTTGCGCTAACCTGTAGATTCCCTGCTAGTAAAATTCTTACGGCTGTTTGTGGAACCATTCGGTTACAGCAAACTCTACCTCAACGTCCGATTTCACCCACCGTCCTTTTAGTGATTCCTTAAAAAAAATTTAAGATAAGATTTTTGCCTACCCATTCATTAACTACTAGCTTCGCCAGTAAGCAAATTGATGTCCATTTTTTCGGCTTGCACGCGTTATGTTGGTGTGGGTTTCGGCACTTTCCATTTAAAAAGCGTGCAAACGTAAGAAAATAAACATGAGTGAGGCCAGAAATAACGTGAATTGTGTGTTTGTGTCTTACCTGCCTTTTTATTGCCGTATTAAATGAAAAATATTATATTACATTAAAATTAAAAAAATTTAATTTTATTGCCTGGCAACAAAATTATTTTATTTTTAACAATTACCATTGTTTCAAAAAGTTTAAATAAATTTGCAAGTACTTTACTCTTGTTAAAACGTAAAAGGTTGCTGGTAAACTACCCCTTCCCCTTAACCGATCTTCACCAAAATCGAACGTCCTTCAGACCTCTACAATTCAGGGACGTATGCAAAAAATTATTTGATTCTGTTCGAATTTGCGGCTGTTATCGTTTGCCATAGAAAATACGCTTGATAAAAAAACGGTGCAGGTAAACTACCCCTTCCCCTTAACCGATCTTCACCAAAAACAATAGGTCTTGAGTACTCTACAAATCAGGGATGTATGCAAAACATTATTTGATTCTGTTTGAATTTGCGGCTGTTATCGTTTGCCATAGAAAATACCCTTGTTAAAAAAAACGTTGCAAGTAAACTACCCCTTTCCCTCAACCGATCTTCACCAAAACAATAGGTCTTGAGAACTCTACAATTTAGGGCTGTATACGAAACATTATTTAAGTCTGTTTGAATTTGCGGCTGTTATCGTTTGCCAAAAAAAAAATTTCCCTTGTTAAAAAAAACCGTGCTGGTAAACTACCCCTTCCCCTCAACCGATCTTCACCAAAAACAATATGTCGCGAGTACTCTACAAATTAGGACTGTATGCAAAAAATTATTTGCTTCTGTTTGAATGTGCGGCAGTTATCGTTTGCCATAGAAAATACCCTTGTTAAAAAAACGTTGTAGGTAAACTACCCCTTTCCCTTAACCGATCTTCACCAAAAACAATAGGTCTTGAGAACTCTACAATTTAGGGCTGTATGCAAATAATCTTTTGATTCTGTTTGAATTTGCGGCTGTTATCGTTTGCCATAGGAAATACCCTTGTTAAAACATAAAACGTTACAAGTAAACTACCCCTTTCCCTTAACCGATCTTCACCAAAAACAAAAGGTCTTGAGAACTCTACAATTCAGGACTGTATACGAAACATTATTTAAGTCTGTTTGAATTTGCGGCTGTTATCGTTTGCCAAAAAAAAAAAATTCCCTTGATAAAAAAAACCGTGCTGGTAAACTACCCCTTCCCCGCAACCGATCTTCACCAAAAACAATAGGTCGCGAGTACTCTACAAACCAGGGCTGTATGCAAACAATTATTTGATTCTGTTTGAATTTGCGGCAGTTATCGTTTGCCATAGAAAATACGCTTGATAAAAAACGTTGCTGGTAAACTACCCCTTCCCTTCAACTGATCTTCACCAAAAAGAATAGGTCTTGAGTACTCTATAAATCAGGGCTGTATGCAGAAAATTATTTGAATCTGTTTGAATTTGCGGCTGTTATCGTTTGCCATAGAAAATACCCTTGTTTAAAAAACGTTGTAGGTAAACTACCCCTTTCCCTTAACCGATCTTCACCAAAAACAATAGGTCTTGAGAACTCTACAATTTAGGGCTGTATGCAAATAATCTTTTGATTCTGTTTGAATTTGCGGCTGTTATCGTTTGCCATAGGAAATACCCTTGTTAAAACATAAAACGTTACAAGTAAACTACCCCTTTCCCTTAACCGATCTTCACCAAAAACAAAAGGTCTTGAGAACTCTACAATTCAGGGCTGTATACGAAACATTATTTGATTCTGTTTGAATTTGCGGCTGTTATCGTTTGCCAAAAAAAAAAAATTTCCCTTGATAAAAAAAAACCGTTGCAGGTAAACTACCCCTTTTCCTCAACCGATCTTCACCAAAAACAATAGGTCGCGAGTACTCTGCAAATCAGGGCTGCATGCAAAAAATTATTTGATTCCGTTTGAATTTGCGGCAGTTATCGTTTGCCAAAAAAAAAAAATCTACAGACACACAGACACACAGACACACAGACACACAGACACACAGACACACACACACACAGACACTTTTCGGAAAACGACTTTTTTTCATGTTTTGAGTGTAGTAGAATCAGAATCTGCAATAATCTCGAACACGATTTTTTTTGCCATCACCATACTTCCATTCCTTAAGGAAATATGGAAGTAAAATGAGAATTTTGGGATCCCGGAAGGAGCCTGCAACAAAGGATTTATCTTCTATTGTCGCCAGTAAGGTTGTAGAAATTTGGGCTTACGCCTCAATCAGCGGCGAAGCAATTCTCAGTGTCAGACGGAATGTTGCAATGATATTGAAGTACCATGATAGTGTTCGTGACTTGCAAAAGTCAGCGAAGACCGGTTTCCAAATTTGTGCACAGCGAATTGCTGATTTTCAAGAGTCTGCCAAAAAGACTTTATTTGATATAGCATTTTGTAAGTGTTCAGATCCTGTTGCCTGCAATTGCGAAAAACAAAGAAAAGTGCCAGTACTAGAGGTGCCTTTTCTTCTAGATCAAAGAACAACAAGAAAAATGTTTTTAGAAAACTTGGATCGTCAGGAAACCAAACGACGCAACAAGAGGTTAGGACGAGACCTCCAGCGGGAGAGTTCAAGAGCTAAGAAGACGGATCAAGAACAATCGGCTCAAAGCTTTGATCCAGAAGAAGTGGAATACGTCAAAAAAGCGGAGGAAGACAAGGCCTCAAGTTCAGATGAGGAGTACCAGCCACCAAAACATTTGAAAACATCGCCGGAACCTGTTCAGCAGATGAGATTGCAACTACCCGCCTTTTGTACTGCACTATACAGGACTAAGACATCAACTAGACACGCGGCCCTTCTAGCCTCTTCCCTCCTAGAAGACGTCGGGATGGTCACCTCAGAAAACAGAAAATGTGATCGATGCCAGCAAAATTCAGAGACAAAAAAATGTTTTGGCGACAACCATTTTAGCTGACACTGATGCAGCTCTCAAAGAAAAAACTGAAGAGCTTTGTATTTTGACGGAAGACAGGACCGCACTTTAACCTCAGAAAAGAAGAAAAAAAGTGTTAGTCGTGTTGTGAAAAAAGAGGAGCATGTAGTGTTAGTTGAAGAGCCTGGATCAGAGTATCTTGGGCACGTCACTCCAGAGTCTGGATCGGGAGACTGCATTCAAAAAGCAATGCTCAATTATTGCCGCGAAAAGGACATTGATCTCACAAATCTGTGTTATTGGCGGTGATGGTACCCCAGTAAACTCTGGCCTCAAGAATGGTGCTATGTCCCTTTGTGAAAATTCTTTGAAGAGGGCTCTCCAAAGAGTTATATGCATGTGTTCCACACCAACGAACTTCCACTTCGACACTTATTCCAGTCCCTCGACGGAAAGAGTACAGGACCAAATACCTACGCGGGTCCAATTGGAACATTGCTCCAAAATTGTGAAACTCTCGCCATCAAACGTTTTGACCCCATTCCAGTACCTTGGATCTGTGATTTGCAGCTGGAAGAAAGCAGCAGTCTAAGCAGTGATCAACAGTATCTTCTCGATATTTGCAAGGCGATATCTTCAGGAGATTGTCCTCAAGGTTTAGCAGACAGAAGTCCGGGAAAACTACATCGAGCAAGGTGGTTGGCCTCAATAGAACATTGAGTCTTTATGTATCAACCAGTAAGCCATCCGACAATCTTGTGCGCCTAGTCTACATCATGAAAGTCTACGCATTCATTTGGTTTTCAATTAAGATCGAACCATCTATCGTGGAAGGACCACGCCATCTATGGAAGTTGATGTCGTCTTCTCGCTGTCTGGACGAAGTTACTAAAAAGATTATTGACCCCGTCATCAAGAGAAGTGCCTGGTTTAGCCATCCCGAGAATCTGATCTTGTCAATGATTTCGGATCCTGATGGTGACAAAAGGCAATTAGGTTGGAGAAGAATACTCAAAGCTAGAACAACATTACGTCGAAACAATGCTGTTCGAGAATTTTCTGTTCCTCTGGAAATTCGACTTGACGCCCCATCATATGCAGAAGTCATCGATTGGTCAAACTGTAAATTAACGGAGCCACCACTGACAAAGCATATCAGCACTGAAGTTCTGCGTGAGAATATTAGAAGTTCTGGCTTTGCAAATGAGGACCTAAAAGACTTTCCTTGTCACACACAAAGTGTTGAACGAATGGTCTAACTCGTCACTGAGGCTGCATCGGCTGTTTGCGGACCTGAAGAACGGCACAAATTCGTCTTTGCTACTCTGAAGTCACGGAAGCAAATACCGAAATTTGACACCAAGTCTTCCTACAAGACAAGTACCTAAACAAAAAACCCCCGCGGGTTTCTCGACCTGCAGCCACCTCCACGTGGTGAGTCCTGGATTATTTCCAAAACTTGTTCTCAGCAAGTGGAGATAAACGAGGAGCTGCAGAATTCCTTTTAGTCGCATACTAAAACCTTTTTGTTTTAATAACGCTCATATTTTGTAACGTTTGTCAGGCAGGAAAATCATTGCTTTTTTACGAAATATTCAGTAGGTTTTTAGGCTTGTGGTGCACAGAAAGAGCCCTAATAAAAATGTTTTATGTATTTATTAGTCTTTTCCCTTGCTATTTCAATGACTTAAACCACCAAAAAATATAAAAAATATCAAAAATGATTTTTTGAAGATATCAATATAAAGTGATTTTTTGGTGATTTTTGTAATATTTGACCTCTACTCGGCAGCAGAAGGAGTTGTCTGATCGAGCTGGGATTTTTTATACGTTTTATTAATGCCATTTGGCCAAAAATCCGCACTAGCCGTAACCGGATTTCGAAAAAAATGTTTTTTCGATACACCTACGCATTAATCTAATACAAGATCTCATGATGAGTGATAGTAACATTCGCATAATAATAATAAAACAAATCTTTGCTCACTCTTGTTTACAGAAACCACAAGGAGGTTCTTACAGAGTGGATAAAGGCAATGTCTCCAGAGTATAGAGATTAGAAGCAGTTGATACTAACGATGATATTGCAACGACGGCACAATGGAGAGTGTGGTTCTACATGGTGTTTTCCGGCCAGCCTGACAGGTGTGTGTTTCTACCAAGGCCGCGCTGAAGTAGGTTCTAGTGTGTTCAAGAACACTTGAGATACGCATTAAGCAAGGCTGTTCAACGTCGCCCACGCTGTTTAAGATATTTTTAGAATATGCATTAACCATGTGGAAACAGAAATGCCATGGAATGGGAATACCGATACGAAATGAACACTTGTACACAATATGCTTCGCCGATGACCAGGTAGTTATAGCCCAGGATGAAGAAGATCTAAGCTACATGGTCAGAAAGCTGAATGAAGAATACACAAAGATGGGATTGGAAATAAACATAAAAAAGACTGAATACTTGGCAATTAGAGATGAAGAAACAACAGATTTAGAAGTAGACGAAAATGTTAAAATTAGAGGAACAGACAAATTCAAGTACCTAGGATTCACACTGAGTAAAAAGGCACAACGGAAGAGGAAATAAAAAGTAGATTAACTAGAACAGGGATTAGACAATTACACAGTGTTATATGGGACAAAAATATTAGGAAAAGCACCAAAAAAATGATATATCAGACTATAGTCCAAAGCATTATGATGTATGCAGCGGAAGTATGGGTTATTAACAAAAAGAATGAAAGAAAGATTCTTGCAACGGAGATGGAATATTGGAGGAGGTGCTGTGGAATAACGAGAGCAGACCGAATAATAAACGAGGAGATCAGAAGAAGAATGGAAACGGAAAGAAGTGTAATTGACTACATCGAAGAAAAAAGATTGGTGTGGTACGGAGAGCGTGGTACGAAAATAGGTGGATCAACAAAGTGACGGAATGGAGTCCATGGAGTCCATTAGGAAGGAAACAAAGGGGAAGACCGAGAAGATCTTGGAGGGACGAAGTGGATGAATCTATGCAACCTATAGGACTTGAGGAAGGTCAATGGGAACATCGGGAGAATTGGAAAGCCAGGTTGAAAGAAGGGAGACGGCACAAGCTGTAGCAACCCTATTATACATATACGAAGCAGGCGTGCAGTAAGGAGGAAAAGTTATACTGGACCTATGAGCGACCTTTAAAAGAAAGAACGTTTGGCGTTGCAGGTCAGTTGCGTGAGCGATTTTCGTTAGAGCGGATCGAGTGTTTGTCGAAGAGGTGTTGTTGTGCGGAATTCTTTATAATTGACATTATTATTGCGTGTGGACAAATCTAACTGGAATTATTGTACGAGTTGATTACGAATTGTAAATTGTGATAATTAAACGTGGTAATTAGTGACTTCATTGGTGTCTTGTGCTTTGTTTTCCACTGTACCATACGACGATAAAGGAGATCGCCGTAACAGTATTTATGAAGAGGCACCTTTGTCGTATGCAATCGTTTATTTAATTTGGAAACAATTCTTACAAAACTTTTCCACAATTTTTAAATTACAACATACTGAAATTAAAAGAATGGATAAAGCACTGCTGAGCACTTTAAATACTAAATTCTCTATACAGAGGCCAATTGCACACAAAAACGTTATAGAATTCGAAATAATTTTTAAAATTTTCTTACCAACCGTTGTAGATTCAATTTTGCAACCGCCATTCCACAGTGTTTACAAAATTAATGGCGAATGAGCAGGAGCTTATACTGGCGTGTGTGGCAAGATTGGTTAAAACAATCTGGTCAAAAATATACCAAACTACATAGGACATGCAAAAGTTTCATGCTGGAAAATTAAATGAGTAGCGGTACAAACCCTTTAAATAGAGAATAAAACTGTTTGTTGCCTTAAAAGTGAAAGTGAATTAAAGCAAGAATACATTGACTGTGGGAAATTAAAAAGGTAAGATGTCTTAAGTTTTAGAATCTCTATCCGTTCCACTTAAGTAAAGAGAAAAAACTTCGTAAATGAATAGAAGTAATACAGTATTATTATTTTCGATGTAGTAGTAGTAGTAGTAGTAGTAGTAGTAGTAGTAGTAGTGGTGGTGGTGGTAATGGTGGTAGTAATAGTAGTAGTAGTAGTACTAGTAATTATTGTTGTTGTTGTTCGTCTTCTTCCTCTTAATCTTATTATTATTTTGTTTGTATTGACCATCTGAGGAACACATGCCAATTTCAATTATTTATTCTTTGATCTTTTCTTTTTCTCAAATATTCTTTTATATTTTCACTGTGTCTCTTCTTCGTGTCTTCAGTCCACTTTGAACCTGCGTTTTTCTCTCTCCCACTCTGGACTCCTTCCATATTAACACTTTTTTCCGAAAAACGTCTCTTTCAATTGCTTCTACTGCGTTTATATTATTTTTTTAAAATCCTTTTGGAATTCTTTACTCCAACTTGATGTTGACTTCTTCCTCCACAGATATTTGAAGATTTGCTTTGTCAGCCTATTATCGTTCATTCTACGCGTATATAAATAATAGTCTTCTTTTTCTCATTGTTTCTGTTATATTTTCTATCTTTGATATATTTCATCATTACTTCTTAATTTCCAACCTTCTCAAGTTTTTATTGGGCCTAATATTTTCCTAATAATTAGTATTTCCAATATTTCCAGTTTGTCTAAATTATAATTTAATGCTAAACATTCACTTGCATATAAGCATTCTGGCTTCACTACTGTACTGCCTTATTTTCGCATTTTTAGATATGCACTTTTTATTGTAAATATCTTTAGTTATACTCTATCCTCTTTGCACCTTATGAATCCTTTCTTCTATAACAGATTTTTCTAAGCCATTCTCTTGAATTATTTCTCCTAGATATTTAAATTTTCCAACCCTTTCTATTCGACTAATATCTATTACCAGGAATTTTGGCGCGTTTTTAATGTTCGTGAGAAATTGGTTTTTTTCTGCAGAAATTCTTAAGTTTGTTCTACTGGCTATGTCCTCTAAAAAATTAGCTAGTGTTACTGCGGATGTAAGATGTTCAGAAAGTATAGCAAAGTCATCTGCGAATGCCAAACAGTTTATTTCAATACGTTTGTTCCTTCTTCCAACATGATTGGTGATATTTGGCATTCCTTTAATTTCCATTCCAAATTCTCACTACTTTCTCCAGAACACAGATGTAAAGAATTGGGGATAAACCATCACCCTGTGTTACTTTTATTATTATTATTGTTAGACAGAGGATGGCGCTAGAAATGGAGCTCGGGGAGTTCACGCCCGAGAGCGTAATTGCACTTATGCTTCGTGGTAAGGCGGAATGGGACCGCATCAATGCATTTATTCAATGGGTCCTATTAAAGAAAAAAGATAGGCCCTACTTGCACCCAACGGCCAGCAGAAGATGAACAACTAGAAGGAGCCCGATAAGGGCGCAACTGGATCCATACTGAAGTAATATTCTAATTGGTTCGAGGATGGATATGAATGCCTGAATTAGAGGTAAGTTTTTTAGTGGGTGAGAGTTCCACACACCAGAGGAAGCATGGCCTCCTCTGATGGTGTATAAAGCATTTTTACTCTTGTATAAAAAAATATTATTAATATTACAAATTAAAAGTTCTCAAAAACTTGTTACTGTATTTACAGTACTGTAATTATTTGACCGGATTCCTGCATACTTTTATACACAAATTTAAAAAACTGTATAAACAAAGGCATAACTTAGAAGTATCTAATTTACATTGATCGAATGTTCGCTCGGCACTTGGTAGAACATTTTACTAATACTTTGAATTTAATAAATAAATGAAGACTTGGTATAGTTATACTGATAAATTTATTTTCCTGACAATCGTTCCTTCAGAGTTCAAATCCAACGTCTGACGAAGCTCCTTAACTGGTGAAACAATTGTCAGGAAAGTAAAATCATCAGTATAACTATACCAAGTGTTTATTTATTTATTAAATTCATATCCAATTTATTGATAATTTTATTTGTTAGTATATAATCATCTAAGTGGTCAGTTTATTTTAATGTTAAGTGTGAAGAGTAGGGCTATCAGTTATACATATATTGTTACGACATCACAGAACAATCTACGTGTTTGTCGAATGTGCCAGAAGAATCTCGCTCTAATGTATGTGGCATACGTGACTGTCAACGCATCCGCGAGAGTTTTCTCGAAGTCGCCAGCCGCGCGGCCTGTGTCAAGGCCGAAATTAATTACGCCGTAGTTTAGAGATAAGACGCAGTTTGGAAGCTTCTGGTTTGTGAGCGGGGATATAATTACATGGCGGCAGCGGCCTTAGTTTTCATTTCAGTATAGCTGCGATATATTTACAGTTCGGATCGAGAATTATTATCGGGCGATATTACTTTGCGCGTTCAAGTGGTTATTGGTTAAGTGTGTTTTATAATCGTACGGTATAATTGTAATAACAATAATTGTGTTTAATATTAGTTGACATAAAATTTGCGTGTGAACAATTTTTATTTGATTTGTTGTAGAGACTGTATTGTTAATTACGAACCGTTTACGTGTGAAATTAAAGCTGGTGATTAGTGACTTAATTGACGTCTTGTACTGTATTTTGTTTCCACTGTACCTACGACAATCGAGTAGACCGTCGTAACAATATTTAAAAGAGTCTGTTCTGGATTTTCTACCACACTTAGGTCGAATAATATTAACAATAACTACATAGTAAAAAAAAAAAACACTGAGCTCGGAGATAGAGAAAAGAAATATAAACGGAGGTGTGCAATGGTAGGTCTATATTAGTTTGTTATGTTGTCAGCTATGGTACTGTACCCGAAACTTTTATTACGCTGTACTGTCACTAGCGCCTGTTTTGACAATCATTGCAGCGAAACACATTCAGCTTACTGATAGAGGAGGAAGGAGAAGTGGATCACAGGAACCACAGGAGTTTTTCTTTCTAAACTCCTGTTGATTGGGCCACACGCAGTGCACCGTGTCGGACGCTTGTACAGGTTTTATTATTGTACATATGTGTGTTTTGTGTTTTTGTGAATTTGAATATTTGATGATCTCCTTGTGAGTGATAATATCTGATGAAGGGTCATATGACTCGAAACGCGTCATAAATTTACAATTTGAAGTCACTGGACGGTTTCAATAAGGTAAATCATTACTATATAAAGTGACTTGGACCGTATAAATAATGTTTAAACTTTCTAAACTCGCTTTGTATAGAACACAATGCAAAGTGTTCGTAATTGCCTGACAGTTTGTCTAAGTGTGTTTTTTTTTAAGAGAGTAAATGTTTACTTACTTACATCTTGAGTCAGGCATCCAGCATCAGGTGATGCCGATGGCCCGATGTCCATAGTATACCGCAGCCGCCAGATCCCATAAACCCCCTGGTCCTGAGGACATCCTCCAGCTTCCCATTGTCACCAATAATTGCTCTCAGCCTAACTCTCCTGCAATTAATGGAAGTGCATTCCAGGAGAATATGAGCCAGTGATTCCTCCTTTTGCTCACCGCAGTTTTCACAGTTCAGGGAGGTGCTCAGTTTAAATCGAAACAAATATTGTTGTGTAACTATGTGTCCTGTTCTGGCCCTTGCTGCAAAGGTGGCGATTTCTCTTGGGACACCTTCATAGAGCTTGTGGTCTGTTGGTGTTGGCAGTAGCTCAAAGAGCCGTCTCCCCATGCTTGATTATCTCCATCTCTCCTTCCATCCCTCCTGGATCATCCCCGTCACATCACTCTTTAGTTTTGATAGGGACAGCCCGCTCGTTACCCACAATTCCGCGGTGGGCTGGAACCCACTGGAAGGCTATGTTTTTCCCCTTCATACTGAGGCGAGTGAGCGATGTCTTTATTTCTGTTATGCGGAATGCATAGTCATTTGGTCATTTGGATGGGGTCTCTTCAGGCTTTCTATGGCACCCTTTGAGTTCAAGCAAACGTAAATGTTTGCTCACTATTTTACTACTTAAAAACAATGTTACTGTATGTACAGTACTGTAATCGTTTGACCGGATTCCTGCACTCTTTTATATAAAAATTAAAAAAACTGCATAAACAAAGGCATATTTTAAAAGTACTGTTACAAATGTATCATAATTTTTCGCAGTGTTATTTATATTTATTATTTAGTTAATAAAATTATTGCAAAAACTGCGAAGTGTTTCATGTCATTCACCCGTCCACGGGATACGCAAAGTCTTGTTCGTAACCTTCACGCAGAGAGTCGTAAAAACGAAATCTTCATAAATGTTCAGAAACATTTCTTAAACTAATGAACGCAGTCGTAAAACCAAGTTGTAAAACCAGCGTGTTATGTTGTTATTATTACAGATAACGTTGTACAAGCCATGTTAAGAATGTTTTAAAAGTCTAACCGTAACACGCTATTCGTTATCTTTTAAAGGATTTGTAGGATATATTTTAGTAAAATAAGGACTAAATTTGTATAAGTTTGAATAGTAATGACGTACTCAAAAAGTATATCATATAAATATATATATTTTACGTTATGGCTGATATCCATAGTTAGCCATTTAAAAGGAGTTGTCTTCCAAAGTGTGCGCCAAGTATGTATTTTACAGAAGCTGATGAATATATGCAAACTTTGATGCTTGAGGCTATCACGGCCGCCGTCAATGTTACAATCTTGTCTTGTCGGGCTGCAAGTCTAAAGTTCGTTGAAGTTACGGCCGAAACGCAACCAAAATTATCTGCAACCAACAACTTTAGACCACGATCTTACAGCCTGGCAAGACAAAATTCTAACATATGCGAACATCGTTATCCATATTGTTACGATTGTCTACTGATCGTCGTATGGTACAGTGGAAAACAAAATACAAGACACCAATTAGAGTCACTAATCACCAGCTTCAATTATCACAATAAAACAGTTTGTAATCAACAAGATAGTCTCTTGAAATAAATCAAATAAAATTGTTCACACGCAATAAAATGTCAACTAATATAAAACACAATTGTATTACAAATGTCCCGCACGATTATAAAACACATAACACTTCGCCACAATACTACGGACCGCACTCAAATAAATCACAAATCAAAACTGAACTGAGGGTCGTTGACTACTTGTATTTATACCCTGCCGAAAATCCAGAACATTCCATATACTACGCATCAGGTCTACTCTAGGACATTATTGATTGCGGCCTTGACACAGACGGCTTGCGACGTCTAGAAAAAGTCCGCGAATGCATCTTGAAATCACGTATGCACACAACGTTACTGCCGGATTCCTCTGGAACATTTGAGAAACACGTAGATTGTTCTCTAATATGATAGAATAAGTTAAAGTTTCCCTTGTTAAAGAATATGGTTATTAACGGAGGTAATGCGAGTAGAAAAAGGGACTAACGATGTGCCCTAAATGTCTTCGACTTTTTAAGATAAATAAAGATGGAAAGAGTAAATTAAGCTTTGTTTCTGTTTTTATTAATAACAAAATGCTCTCTGTGAAAGCAACGAAGCTGAACCAAACTTGTTCCTCTCTTCCATGCCTGGCTGTGCCTCACGTAATACCACGCGTTTCACTAGTATGGTAGGTGATTCACTAATCTGTTTAGCTGATTAAGGTGAGGCGTACACGATTATAATAATTTAGCGATAACGAAATACAAAACGAACCTTATGGCTCAAATGTATGGACGAGACGCGATGTATTCGTTATTGTCCGCACAGAAGAATTGGGTCTGCAAATATCCATAATTACCTAAACAGTCTACATACCAATATTTTCTTTCACTATAGAATTAGAGGGAAAGAGAACTCAAGTCTTTTAATATTACGTGCAGAATTGATTATCAATCCAATCTACAAAACACTTCATCTAGGGAAACGCTTCAGATGCTCCCTTTTTCTTCTATTTCTCGTTCTCTTTTTTTGTCACCCTATCTACTCTTTCTTACTCTGCTTCCCTTTCTACCGTATTTTCTAGTAACGTTACACATTCGTTAACACATAACCGCTGAATCTATTTACTTTTTATTCTTTATGCTCTCAGTTTTAATCTTTATTCCCGCACACACCATATTCAAACGCTCCAGAAAATCACCCGAACATCAGGACACCGAATCAAACATGCACAACAAATTCTCAGGCATTAAGTGCCCTGTGCAAACCACTAACTCACTGTGCCGGGGTTTGAATTCGCCCGGTGTGATTTAAACGTTCAAGGCCGCCAAAGCGCGGCACAGCTAACTCGATTATTAAGGCCGTGTCTGCGCTACGGCGAAGCTATCTAGTAAACCGTATCAGCTGTTGTGCGGATTGATGGCTTGCTTGCCAAAGGTTATGATCGACAATTCGCAACAGGTTGAGCTTATGTAGCACAGTGGGATCGTAGAAAACAGGCTTCTTTCTCATTTCGTCGCCAATCTCCTAATAGAGTGTTCGACGGTCTGACGGCCAAGGGATAAGCGTTTCGTGAATCTTTCATATGACTTCGTAAGCCAGTAAACGGTTTCAGGGTCGCCGTACAGCCGGGAGAATGGGGATGCGGAGATGATGATATTTACACCGGTCACTATCTGCAGAGCAGTGCAGCAGGATGCTCCCCGAAGCCGTCAGGCCTAGAAATACTCTTGCTACAGAACACCTAAAGACATCTGCCCGGAATGAGACTAGCTGGAACTTCTGCACACTTCAAGGACCACCATCAGCACTCATCGCACACTGGTCTACATGGTACCATTTAAGTTCTTCAACAGTTACAGGTGGGAGCGTTCCAATTATTAAACTTCAGTCAACAACAACTCCGCCTGTTTTAAATCAACTGTAACTGAAATTTTATACTAACATAAAGAAATGATCTTAAACAAAAGGGTACCAGACGTCCAGCTGTTTCAAATAAAATTGTAACTAAATAATTTACGATAATTCAAATTGATGTTGTTAAGGTAAATGATACTAGAATTCAATTGTTTGAAAGACTTCTAACTAAACATTTTGGGATAACTTAAATTGATGTTGTTAAGGTAAATGATATTGGAATCCAATTGTTTGAAAGCCTTATAGCTAAATATTTTATGATAACTTAATTGATGTTCTTAACGAAAATGGCACTAATAAAAATTGTTACTGGTTACAAGAGTATTTTATTGCAAGTCCTGTCACTCTGGGCTCCAGCACACTTTTCGCTTCCGCTAGGCCAAGTGGTCTAGTTTTTGAATTTCGCGTAACGGCCTTAGTGGCCTTATGTGGGTCATGAGAACCGAAGATTCATTGAAACGGAAAACGAACACATTAAATTCATGGAGTATGGAGACGGTAGTAATGCACTGACCCAACATTACACAGAAAGAACTTTTAATGTGATATTTAAGGATATATCATACAAAAAGAAGACATCAAAACATTATCCACCTTCAGAACAGAACACAAGAAAATGGAAAATAAGAGAAGGTCTAGAGATCAACTCTGCCTTAATACGAGAGACGGCTCACTGAGCATACATCCACTACGAAAACATTACCAACAGTGCCTCTTGCGACCCAATATGAAGAATCAACAAAGTTTACCAGGCAAAATAAAAACGAACGAATCCCGACAAACACCACACTTTAGAGAACGACATGACACAATAAGGATGCCTAAACGTAGACGGAAAGCTCACTAGAATGCAGTCACATCTGAAAGAACAAGAGCATTATTACACCGTGTTGTGGAAATATAACAGCACAGACGATGCGCGCGCCTAAATTTGGTGTAGCATTTTTGCCTCCTGTGCAAGAGAAAAAGGTTTAGTCTCGTAGGAGGGACGCAGAATGCCCTCCTAGGGGGCATGCCTAGTTGGTGGTGGCTACTAAGTACCTGGGGGGGGGGCACCTCAGTAGCTGGTAAATGCAGCTCCTTGTGTCAGAAGGGAGGATCATGATTGTAGTTTTGAACTAAACAACGTCTTCAATATCAAATATATGAATAAATTTATGTAACAAACCAAGGCCAACAACGCGCAATGGCGTAGACACGTTCTTCTGTTATCCAAACAACTAATTAGTAAGGTGATATTAATTTAAACTTTTGTATAGGCCTACTGTTTCTTGTAAGAAATGTGTTGTTTCCTAATTTGCAGTCGTAGAAACTTATAATCTACCTTACATTTCCAGGTGCCTTCAAAATTAATTCCAAAAATAATTTACAAAGGTAAAATGTAACTATAAAATCGCCAAAACCTATACTTATTGGTTTCCCATATAAACGAGACCCGTACACATTTTTCTCTCCTACGATAACAAATCATCATCATCATCATCACATCATCATCATCATCATCATCATCATCATCATCATCACCACCATCATCATCTTCAAGGATGGTTTGTTCAGGTCTTAAATAGGCTAAGATTACAGCTGGTCACTCCAGCGCTTCCTCGGACGTCCCGCACCTCCCCGTCCCCTCGGCTTATAGTTCCATAGTCGTTTGGGGATGCGGCAGCCATCCATTCGGCAAAGATGTTTCCACCAATTCAGCCGATACTGGGCGATCCGGTCGAGTATACTCATAATATTCAGTTCCTGCCGAATATCTGTGTTTCTTCTATGATCACGATAATAAATGACCATCTAAAAACAGAATACACAGAATAGAACTATTTATTCTTAGAACGCTAACTTGCTTGTTTTCATTTATGAGTGTTCCTGTGGATTTTTCGTATATTGCTAAAAAAAAGACAATTTTAACAGCTTGACTATTAGTCATTGGATTACTAAATCCTCCTATATAAGTTCCTTAAAAAATTAATATAAAAATTAAGTGAGAATACTAATAATAACTGAATACTATTTGCATGAAATAAATAAATTATATGATGAACGTGAATGAGAAAAGTGATGTGCAATTAGTAGAAAAAAAAGTTTATGGAACAGAATACCGATACGAAACGAACACTTATACACATTGTGCTTCGCCGATGACCAGGTAGTTATAGTCCAGGATGAAGAAGATCTAAGCTACATGGTCAGAAAGCTGAATGAAGAATACACAAAGATGGGATTGGAAATAAACATAAAAAAGACTGAATATTTGGCAATTAGAGATGAAGAAACAACAGATTTAGAAGTAGGCGGAAATGTTAAAATTAGAGGAACAGACACATTCAAGTACCTAGGATTCACACTGAGTAAACAAGGCACAACGGAAGTAGAAATAAAAAGTAGATTAGGGCAGACTAGAACAGGGATTAGACTTTTACACAGTGTTATATGGGACAAAAATATTAGAAAAAACACCAAAAAAATGATATATCAGACCATAGTCCAAAGCATTATGGCGTATGCAGCAGAAGTATGGGTTATTAAGAAAAATATTGAAAGAAAGATTCTTTACAAACGAGGAGATCAGAAGATGAATGGAAACGGAAAGAAGTGTAATTGACTAAATCGAAGAAAAAAGATTGGTGTGGTACGGTCATGTCCGGAAAGCCCAAAATAGGTGGATCAACAAAGTGACGGAATGGAGTCCACTAGGAAGGAGAAAAAGAAGAAGACCGAGAAGATCTTAGAGGGACGAAGTGAATCTATGCAACGTATAGGACTTGAGGAAGGACAATGGGAACATCGGGAGAATTGGAAAGCCAGTTTGAATGAAGGGAGACGGCACTACTAGCTGTAGCAACACTATTTTATATATCTCAGAATCGCGAAGGCTGAGGATGAGAGCACAATAGCTCTCGAAACATGTTCAAAATAAAGGAAAAATAACATCTTGAGGTAAAGTAAATACAAATTTTAAATATTTTATATACATCAGGAAACGAACTGTAGAAGAAAGTGATGAATATATATAAGTTTCAGGTTTTGGCAGAAAAGTGGAAGCTTACATTTATGTGTGTGTGTGTGTGTTTGCTTGTGTGTATGGGTGATTGGGTGTGTAAGCATGCGCACGAGAGTGTAAAATGACACAGAGAGGTACACAGACATAGACGGTGGGGCAGACAAAGGCAGACAGAAATGACAGATGAAAACGACAAAGAGTCTTCCTGAATTGTGATGACGTTTACATTTTCGATAAAAGAGAACAAAAAATTGATGATAAAAGTTATTGTATCGAGTGATTTTTTTTCTCTATTGTGTGTAACGAACACAATTGACTTTTGTTAGCGGAACGAGTCAGAGAAAGGTCACTCGTGCGTTTGTTAGCTGGACGGAAATGCTTTTCAACTGTTAGGGCGTACAACGCTAAATTTTAATCATAAAACGACTATTTAAAATTAAACATAAAATAAACTTATTAAACTTATTTAAACGATAAATACAATTTAGTGGTTAAGTCTAACTTATGCTAAACTTGAGTTGCTACCACCAATACTCACTTACACTTCCATTAGCGCTTTCAAGCCTCTCGGCTCATCTTCAGATGGGAACAACAACCTACATGTAAAGTGCACCTCAATTTGTTTTATGTTTGTAAATTCACACGCGCAGGTAAATTTGATCACGAATTGGGAAAATGATAGACATCATTAGGTTTAAAAAAAATTTTCCCTAGAAATTAAAATTATTATCATTAAAATGATTGGAAAGTTCTACCAACCCTCAAATTATTAGGTACAAAACAAAAAGAAAAATTAGGGCCTGGCTACACTGATCAGTCCTTATTGTAACAGCGTTGAAAGTGTTCTGATTTATGTGGCAAGATATGAGGTAATTATTTGTTAGTCGTCTTATATTGTGACTTAAGCGTTATTTCACAGGACAGATAAATTTGTCAAATTATTTTGTCCGTGTAATTTTAAATTTATTTAAATTTTATCCGGATTATGGATATTGAAGAACAATGAAGCTCGAATATTTTATATTGTTACGACATTACGTGTTTATCGAATGTTCCAGCGGAATCCGGCTGTAATGTGTGTGCGTACGTGATTCTCAACGAGTTAGCTACACTGGGTCAGAAGCCGCGCGCACTGTGTCAAGGCTGCAATGAATTACGCCATAATGTTTTCCTTTATTGTTAATGCGTAGTATGGAATATTCTGATATTTCGGCGGGATATAAATACAAGTATAGGCCCGCCAGCCTTTCTTGAACAGTCATCTGCGCGGACCCAATGCATAAATTACCCCCCTTACAACATATAGCTAAGTTATCTAGAGAGAAGAGAGGAGAAGCAACGCTATAACATTCACTGTCTCACTTCCACATTATTTCCCTCTCTGTCACACACATGCTTCCTTTGTTCTCGCCAGTCTTGATGCAGCCGATGTTCACGCTATGAAACATCCCACAGAACTGTTCTGCGAAGTGAATGAAAATTTTGTTAGCCTCGCAGCGAGGTGTTTGTCTACTGCGCATCGAGATCGTAGTCTTCAATTTATATCGTCCTGCCTATACTCAGCGACGTTCAGTTTCAGTTTGCGATATACAGGGTGATTCGGAACTGCACTCTAATCTCTCGGTAAATTACTCTATAGCTGAAAATAAGGAAAAAAGTTGGTATAAACAAAAGTCCAAAAACGCTTCGTTAGCGAGTTACGACTAGCGAAAGATTTCGCTAATACGCAGCCATATTTAATTTTGCCGGTCTGAAAGTTCGATGCAAATTTCTTTGTTCTATACGTTTTGTGACCTGAAAAATTGAATAAAACAGGTCGCAGAACTGTAACTCGAATAGTTTTTAAGTTATCTGACGTAAAACACAAACAATTGAACTCTAAAAATACACTTTGTTACGTTTGGAGTAAAATAACTTTATTAAATAGCTAATAAATGCGTTACAGTTTCAAATAAAACTTATAGAGAATTTAATTTAATTTAATTCTTAATTTTTTTGCATCGAACTTTCAGACCGGTAAAATTAAATATGGCTGCATATTAGCGAAATCTTTCGCTAGTCGTAACTCGCTAAAGAAGCGTTTTTGGACTTTTGTTTATACCAACTTTTTTCCTTATTTTCAGCTATAGAGTAATTTACCGAGAGATTAGAGTGCAGTTCCGAATAACCCTGTATCTCAGTGCGGTTGGAGTATTGTGGCGAAATGTAATGTGTTTTATAATCGTGCGGGACAATTGTAATACAATTGTGTTTTATATTAGTTGACATTTTATTGCATGTGAACAATTTTTATTCGATTTATTGTAAGAGACTATTTTGTTGATTACAAACTGTTTATTGTGATAATTAAAGCTGGTGATTAGTGACTTAATTGGTGTCTTGTATTTTGTTTTTCAATGTACAATACGACGATCATTTAGACCGTCCCGCGTCGTAACAATATATTACTTATTAGATGCAACATTTCTTTAAGAAAAGACGCTGTCAATTTCTTGTATGTCCTACGCTGTCCCTTATGTGTTTTTCTTGTCGTAGTATAAGTAACCTAGTTTTATTATCATTGCTGAACGTAAAATGACACTGTCATACGTATTTGACGTTAGATGTTTCAATAAAGAGGATGGGGGTATACGATGCTTTGCGTTGTTCACTAGCGCACCAGGTCATGGCAATATTACATTTTCCCGTTCCACATACGGAGTTACCTTCCATTAACGTTATGGTACACATGTGACCTGTTAATGTTACGCCTTAATAAATTAATCGTGCTAATGTACCGGCAAGACACGAATAATCGCAGTCTCATCCAATAATTCTCCGCATCCTCCACTACATATTTCCAAGCAATGTTTTCAAACCTTGGCAATACTTTAACCTTTTTTTTTTATAGTTACAAGTTTGTTGTTTGTAGATTACAAATTAATTAAAATATGTCCTTCAATTTTGTGTGATGTTAATTACACTTTTTTACTTTATAATGTGTTGATTTCTTCACTGAGTCTTTCATGTTTTCTATTTTTGTAAGGCTTAATTTCTTAATGTTTTACGAAGAATATTTATATAGACATATCTGTTGTAAAACGTCGAGTTATGTTATTGCAGGAGTCAAATTATAGCACGAAAAAATTATTGGACCAATCGGATTGCAAGCAAAGTTTTACGTTGACTTCAGAAAATATCTATCCTAACACCGCGTATGTGATATATTATGAGTGTTTGTTCATATCGCAGTTGTATGATACAGTGACTACCCGTTTGTCTAAGTGTTTAATCGATTTTGTTCATCTTGTTGGCAGTGTTGTTTGTTTGTGTTGAGACCTTACCAGATACTGATATTTTAGTGACAGTTACTAAATTATCCATATTCTAGTATACCTAATTTACACTGATTGAATGGTTGCTCGGTACTTTGTAGAACATTTTACTAATTCTTGAACTTAATAAAGAAATAAACACTTGCTATAGTTCTACTGATGATTTTCTTTTCCTCACAATTGTTTTACCAGAGTTCAAATCCAACCTCTGAAGCTGCCGTAAGTGGTGAAACAATTGTCAAGAAAATAAAATCATCTGTAGAATTATCTTCGTCTTCTGACAGTTCCTATCCGTTTTGGATGCTGGATATCATACAGACTATTTTAACTTTATGGATTGCTGCACGAAATAAGTCAGTTGTATTCATGTTAAACCAAGTCTTTAAATTTCTCAGCCATGATATTCTCGGTCGCCCAACTCCTCTCTTTCCAAGTACTTTTCCCTGTATTATAGACTGCAATAAGTAAAATCTCTATTCAATTCTGATGAGATGTCCCAGATGCTGAAGCTTTCTCATCTTCACTGTGTTATAATAAATTTCCTGTCCTTCTTCATCTTTCCAAGAACTTCAACATTAGTGTGATGTCTGTGAAATGCTCAGTATCCTACGGTAAAGCCACATTTCGAAAGATTCCAATTTATTAGTTGTTGTCTTCAGTCAAAGTCCAAGATTCTACACCGTAGAAGAGGACCGAGAATACGTAGCAGCGTAGAAGTCCCATCTTTGTGTGTACTGTTAAATCGTGACATTTGAATAAACTGCTCATTCTAGTGTACACTGCTACTAGAACTATACCAACTGTTTATTTATTTATTAAATTCGTATTTAATTTATTGATAATTTTCTTTGTTATTATTTGATAATTTATTTGTTTTTTTTATTTGTTATTTAATCATCTACATGATCAGTTTATTTTAATGATAAGTGTGAGCAGTATCAGTTATATATACGTATTTAAAAGAGAATTTTGAGTCTGTTCTGGATTTTCTATCACACTTAGGTCGAATAATCTTAACAATAACTACATAACAAACAAACAAAATTTACAGGCATTGCACAAATGCAATGCACAGAGATTGGCATTGAAAATGCTTCAATAAATCTAAAAAATATATATATTTATGTTCATTCATCAATCAATGAATTCATTCTTCATTCACCAATCATGAATTCATTCTTCATTTACCAATGTACAGATTATAAGTTAAATGTAGTCGCATTCATAAGCGAAGTTTTATATGTGTACTACGTTATTGACAACAAAGAAGTAGTTTCTATGGAAACTCACCGGTTCCCATTTTCGATCACGCACCAGCGGTCGTTTTCAAACGTGCGACACATCTTTATAAACATTTTCAAAGTTAAAACACCGAGTATGGGGATAGAGAAAAGAAATATAAAAGGGGGTCTGCAATAGTCTATATTAGTTTGTTCTGTTGTGTGGCAGCTATGTACTGTACCCGGAACTATTATTACGCCCTACTGTCACTAGCGCCAGTGCTGACAATCGTTGCAGAGAAACCCATTCAGCTTACTGCTAGAAGGAGAGAGAGAAGTGTATTACAGGAGCCAGATTTTTTCTTTCTAAACGCACTTTGTGTATAACAAAATACAAAGTGTTCGTAATTGTGTGACAGTTCCATTATTGTTCATAATTTTTCTACTATATTCACTTCATATTTTTGCGTGCACAGAAAAACTGTAATAAACGAATTTTCTTATATATAGACAATTTTTCTCTTGAATTTATGTACGTACAGCAACGACTAATCCGTCGTCAGTAGCCATTATCATACAATTCAAAAATACACTTTGTATATTAGTTATTAAATCATCACCACCATCATCATCATCATCATCATCATCATCATCATCATCATCATCATCATCATCATCACGACACGGTATAGGCAAGGTGCTGTCTGTTCCGTCTTCAAAGATCCTCCAGTCGTCTCTTCCTGGGTCCACCCACACACCTGTGTCCTATAGGTTTGTATTTACAGACTTGTGTGGCTAGTGTGGAAGCGGATATTCGTTCTAATCTTTCTTTTCAGCGTAGTTTGCAATTTTAGGTTTTACATCCAAGTTGTAAAAAGTTACAAAAACTTGTAACACTTTTCTGATGGCCCCACATTTCATACGGTCAAGTTTAGAATACCTTTTATCTCCTCTTAAGAACGCCATTTTTGAGGCCTGTATTTTTCTGTCTTGTTTCTTGGTTGTTGTTTCTAATTAACACCCATAGGAAAGTACACTTAGAGGGAATAAATAAGAAAAGAACACTGCTTAGGAGTATAGAGGTGAGGAAGATTAAGTTGATAGGGCATGTGATCAGACATAGTGCTTTTTTAACTAACATCTTTGAGGGCAAAGTAGTGGGGGAAGAAGCCCAAAGGAAGACCAAGAACTGCATACTTCCGCAGCACAATGAGTGTCGTGAATAGTGGGTCCTATGGAGAAATGAAGAATATCGCAAGGGATAGAGTGACGTGGCTACAGCGACAAGGCATTGCCTTTAGGAGTTAAAAAAAAAGGAAAGTACAGAGACTCCCATAACTTTGTAAAACTTTAATATTTTATCTAGTAATTAAATTATACAATTAATTATAGTAATTCAAGAGTTCAGGCTACAGAAATATAATTCTTGCGTTCCATTGCTGTAAACGGAATCATCAATAAGTATAGAGAAAGCTGGAAACAACACATTAGCAGAATGGTCAGTGACAGATTCCCCAAGGTAGCCTTATTGTATCAGCCAAAAGGGAAGAGAAGCCTGAGGAGAACCAAGTCAAAGCCGTTACGAAGAAGAATTATTATAGTAATTATACAGTAAATATATTTGACAGTTAAAATTAAACTCTTTGTATTTTATAAATCTGAATTCTGGTACAGATAGAAAGTTTATCTATATATATAAAACTCAAAGTCTGATGATTTATGGGTACTGAATACAAATCCACACCGTTACACCGATTGCCACCAAATGTTGCACAGGCAATGTTGCCTTTGACACAAGGCGCAAAATACTGTCTAACATGGAATTTGATATTCTGTCCCGTTCCCACGATTTAGACCCTTTGAATTATGCCTTTTCGTTGACGAGTATAAAGATGTCAAAAACACCATGGAGAGCAGAATTAATTACCATAGTAACAAATAAATAAACAAATAATATTTAGCGGCATCAGAACTGTACCTTTATCCGTTCCTGCAGTTTTTGATATGCGATTGTATTGATATATTTTGTAATTTTGTGTACAGATACGTCTATATATTTTGTAATTGTCTTAAACGAATATAAAATGTATGTTTATACGCATTTCTGATGATGCAATGAATAAGTAATGAAATATATTAAATACTACTACTAAAGATATCAACACACCATGGAGACCAGAATTAATTACCATAGTAACAAGTAAATAAACAAAAGCTATTTAGCGGAATCGGAACTGTACATTTATCCGTTCCTGCAGTACATTTTTGATGTTTTATATAATATGTGATTGTATCGATATATTACAATGTGGAAAGTGTACTAATGTTAAATTGTCCTATTACTTAATGCAAAGCGAAAATACGTGTTATTTTCATTTGTGAGGTTAGGTGACAATGGTTTTTGGTTTTTAGTTTACTGCCTAAATAAATAAAAGCCATGGTCGAGGAAAACATAACGTTTAATACGTTATACTATGCTTCTAACACAGTAACACTTAAAATAAAGAATTTAGCGTTTTTGATTTAACAAGTATTTTATAAATATCTCCAAAGGCTTTATAAACGGGTACTTTCAAATCTCCAAAGGCTGTTGCACCAACATAATAATTTAGTACAAGTTAAAATACTACAAGTGTTGAAAACAGCTTTTGAGAGAATTTGACTAATGAGTACAAAATTGTTATACGAGCTGACAGAACGCCATATAGACATAGAGAATAAAAATTATATCAAAATACTTATTATAAGTAAAATATTTGCGTCCGAAGCCGCGGGTAACAGCTAGTTGGTTACTAAAGCATTAGATGAATTGGCATCTAGTAGGCCTATAAGCATTATGTTACTTGTTATCCAACGTGTGTTAGTATTTATGTATATTCAATCATACAACATTCACTAACAGGTAGTGAGGGGAAGAAAGGATAATAGTTTTAGTCATAGTCAAACACTAACTTATATGAACGGAATTAAATGCAAACGTGTCATATTAGTATTAATAAATAGGCAATACAGGTTAACACCGATGTGGTTAACATTAAGAAAATAATAGAGTTGTATCGAAAAGAGGAAACTAATGGAAATATTGATGCATTCAGATTTATTGGCCCAAACTCCACAACACTCTGCTATACGTGATAAATAATTCAAACCGTAAAAGCTGTTATCCTATCGTGGTTACGCTGAGCGTGTATTCACATTTTAAGCCGTTGAAAAATAAAATTAACATGCGATATTACACAATTGAGTCACGCGTTCTGCTTTTAAAGAAGTGTATAAAGTTAAGTTATCTAAACACGTAGCAAAACGGAGACGCCAGAGTCTTGCAGGAATTTTAATAGAATGTATTTCGTAACTTGCAGAATGGAAAAATCCATTCAAGTTGTGTATTTAGTAAGAAAATTTAAATCTATATTAAACTTATTCGCAGTGTGTTACTCTATCTTTGTAAATTGTATTGCATATAAAAGGAAACATAATTTAAAAGAGCATAATTATTACGTTAATTGCTATGTTAAAGTGTTTTTCATAATACTATTAGCGTAGCCAAATTAACTTCGTAGCATCGAGAGGGAATCGATGCATATTATGAGTTACCAAACGTATTATTATTATTATTATTTGGTGTTCCGCCCTAAGGCAGGTCTTCAAATGGTAAAAGCTCTCCAAGCTGTCCTATCGCATGCCAGTCGTTTTGTTTCTTCGTAACACCGTCTGCTTTTAACGCTATCTATTGATTTCATTCTTCTACGCCCTCTTCTTTTTTTCTCCTTCTATGACACCTCCATGGTAGTTGTAAGCAAGCATTCTCTTCTTAAACAATGACCTAACCAATTCCTTTTCCTATTTTCTATTACCTTCAGGATTCTTCTCTCTTCCACTATTCTTCTTAAAAGTTCATCATTCCTTCCTTACTTTACCAACCCACCTCAATTTTTTCATTGCTCGCCAAACCCACATCTCAAATGCTTCTAATCTTTTCTCATCCTCTTTCCGCAGTGTCCATGTCTCTGCACCATATAAGCAACGCTCCACACATAACATTTGACCAAACTTTTTCAAACGTATTGATGTACCCTAATATTAAAAATCTATTATCGTACAATTTGTTTCATTTTCTTTTTCTTTTGTCCACTTTAACACCAGTAAATTTATACCGCTGTTTTATCTTTATTTGTGGAAATTATTTAACCAAATTTCATTTTCCATTTTATTTACTATATCGTTTTGTTTATTTACTTTTGATTAAAACGTTTACGATTTGTATTTTCTACGTTGTAAATAGTTTATAATAATAGATGTTATTGTGTAGCCACTATCTCTTAGATGAAAACTTACTTCACCACTAGAGATAATTAAGCGCATTTATTTCAACAGTCATTTCAGCAAAAATAGTAATAATTAAATTAGAATATACTGTTACGATGGTCTACTCGATCGTCGTAGGTACAGTGGAAACAAAAATACAAGTCACCAATTAAGTCACTAATCACACCTTTAATTGTTACAGTTAAACAGTTCGTAATTAACAACACGGTCTCTACAAAAAATCAAATGAAAATTGTTCACACGCAATAAGATGTCAACTAATATAAAACACAATTTTATTACAATTATACCGTCCGATTATAAAAAGCAACACTTCACTAATAACTACTTGAACGTACACAGTAATAACTGGAACCGCTCTGTAAATATATCGCACTAATACTGACTCTAAGGCCGCTGCCGCCATGTATTTATAGTCGCCGAAAATCTAGACGATTCCTAATTGCGTCTTAGCGTCCGTATGAACTACGTAATTAACTGCGGCCTTGACACAGTCCGCACGGCTGGCGGCGTCGAGAAGACTCTCGCAAACGCGTCTACAAGCACGTACGCCACACGCTTATATTCTGGATCTCTCTGGAACGTTCGATAAACACGTAGATTGTTCTGTGACGTCGTAACAATACCAACAAATTAACAGTATAATAGCAACAAAAATGAGTAGCCCAGCGGATGCGTGTTTCTGTCAAGGCCGCACTGAATTATCCTCCAGAGTTTTCGAGTGCTTGCTAAGGACGCATGTTTGGAACCCTGCAGGCTATAAATAGGGAACAGATACCGCTTAGTTGACAGTTTATGATGGCGATTTGTCAAGAGATGTCAAGTGGTTGTGTGTTATAATTAGTGCGGAATTCTTTATAGTTGACATTATTATTGCTTGTGGACAGATTTAAGTTAAATTACTGTACGAGTTGATTACGAATTGTCATTTGTGATTAATTAAAGCTCGTGACTTCATTGGTGTTTCTATTTGGTTTTCCACTGTGCCATACGATGATCAGCGAGACGTTCGTAACAATACTTTAATATTATATTTAGATTATTTAATTATTTTGACCGTCCTCATATAAAGTAATGAGCAAGTCCTCACAGAAGTGAACGAAGATGGATTACTTTTCAAAACGATTGGAAGAAGAAGGGCAAAATTGATCGGGCACGTGATGCGACACAATTAACTGTTAAGTAACATTTTTGAAGGAAAGGTGGTGGGGGGGGGGGAACCAAGAGGACGACCAAGGGCAGCGTTCTTCAAACACATGGGAAAGGAGATGAACGTCCTATCGTACTGCGATTTATAGAGGACGATGATGGAGCGAGAGAGACGTGGCTAACTCGACAAGGGATGACCTTTAGATGAAGCTATGAGGAATAATATATGAGGTATTCATAATATGTGAATATACTGAACAACTGTATGTTAAACGTTACGTATTTGACATTAATTCAAATGACGTAGGAAAGTGAAATAGAAAGTAGGCTACTATGTAAAGTAATACTAGTCTTAGATCCATGTTTTTCGGTATCCAAGCCACTTATAGTATACAATTAGTAAAATAGTTTACCTTTTTCTTGTCCGTCTGGTGGCCTTTTCTCTATATTTCATTCAACGCGTTTCAGGACATATGCCCCATCATCAGGATATCCCTTGTTGAAGTTCGTCGATCGTTAAAATATTAAAAACACTGTACACACAATTCTACACATAACAATTTTGGCAGTCGACTATAGCATGTCGTGGTGCGCACCACCGATATCGTGTGTGTCTAAAATATGGGTATTTTATGTGTTTTTATGTTTATATTATATTTATTGTTATGTATAGAATTGTGTGTACAGTGTTTTTAATATTTTAACGATCGACGAACTTCAACAAGGGATATCCTGATGATGGGGCATATGTCCTGAAACGCGTTGAATGAAATATAGAGAAAAGGCCACCAGACGGACAAGAAAAAGGTAAACTATTTTACTAATTGTATAATACTAGTCGTTTTGCAAGTTAAGGTGCTATATGTACTGTTTTATTCTTCGTATTGTTTAAATTAGCAGCCATCCTTACTATTTCTTTTATGAATTTGCTAACTGCTATAATTTTTATTGTTCGACTAAGCTTTTCGTCATCACTGACATCTTCAGGTCTTAAACAACCTCTTTTTTATGTAACTTAATTTGACATCTAAATTTTGGAGCTTCAGGATTATGTTCTATTTTTTGTTTCTTTTGCCATTCTGTTAAATATGTTGTCTTTTTTATCAATTTCTTTGTTTGTGCTTGAAATTTACTTGTGTAATCATATTTTATTTCTTTATATGGTCCTTTTTGTATAAATTGTTCTGCTTTTTCGATATAATCTCTTTTGTTCATTACCACTGCTGTGTTACCTTTATCGGCTTTTATAACTATCAAATTGTTCTCCGTGATTTTCTTTTTTAATTCTCTTATATTTCTTTTTATTTGTGTTTCGTTTTTATTTCTTACATTTTTGTTTTTCTTACATATTTTTTCTACTATTTCTTTTACTTCACTTCTTAATTGTTTTTTAGTTTCTTCATTTTTTATTTTATCGATTATTTCTTCACATTATATTATTGTATTTTCTTTATCTATGTTTGTTTTTGTTGCATATTTTAAACTTTTCCCTAATAATTTATGTTCATTTTATGTAAACTTTGTTTCTGTTAAATTTAATACTTTTCAGCTAATTTTATTTCTTTATCTTTTTCTTTATTTTTATTTCTTGTTCCTTCTATTAATTCCTTGAGTTTCTTATTTAATCTCTCTTCCATTTTTCTTATTTTCTTTTCTATGTATTTTTCACCAAACTCTTTTCTCATAGGTTGTTTAAGACCTGAAGATGTACTGTTTTAGCTTAGTTTTGTGCCACCCGTATAAAAAAAAGCAAAGCTGTTTAGATTCACTCTCCAAGATGAGACCGATGTGGGACCGTTTACCGCCTACGCAACAATTGTCACGTATTATCTGGCTAAACCAAAATGCGTTCTCTTCCTCAGAGCTTGGAAACATACTCCGCGTTACAGGCAGTCAGACGCCTTGAAAAGACTAAAAGCTTTTCTCTTTCTCTTGTCGTTGGTACTACAAACTACACTCAACTTTTTTCTGACCAACACTTTACTTTCAAAGTCCAATATATAATTTACGTCTTCTTTCCAATTGGAAGTTTTCTTGATAAAAGTTACTGATCGAATCGTGCGAATACTTTAAATTACGACAAAGTTCTCCATAGATGAAAAGGTGTCTTTCCAAAATTTCACACCAACATTTTCTGTGTTATCAGTATTCTAAACACAGTCATCAAAATGTGTCCTTAATACTGTATTTAACAAATCGATTGTTATTTTAAATTATTAATTATATAAACTAATAATTAATTACATAATGTAATTAATTAATATAAACTATTAATTACATTAGATAATAATTAATAACTTGGAGTTTATTATAACCAGAAATAAAACAAATATTAAAAGTCATATAGAATATGAAACTTTCAACTTGTGAAACTTACTTGTCTTTTCCTTCCCGTACGCGTTTCGGCGTGATGTGCGCCTTTGTCAGCTTTGAGACAGGCTGCCATTAACTTGTAACGGTTTTTATTTTGAAAGGTATAGTGGGGGTGGTGTGTGGAGGAAGGGGATTGGCGCGGGGATCCAAATTATTGTTAGTTTTTTGTATAATTGTGTCAAAAAGTGTGTGTGATTTATACTGTAATTGGTCGTTAAGTATGTTGTTTGGTTGTGTTGTGTGGTGTTTGTATATTTCATATTGTTCTGCTGTGTTAAGTTTTCGCTTATTACACTACTTACCCAAAGGTCGAAAAGCTGTTAAAAGCGTACATTAAATTAGCAATGTAAAGTTACATGTAGAATTATATTTCAAATGTAATTTAACGGCCTTTATTGCTATTTGTAGGACACATTTAACATTATATTTGAAATACTTTTTTTGTTTTTTTTTTGTTTTTGAATTTAACGTAATCGCATACAGATAAATAAAACAGTAAGGGTCATATTGAAAGAATTTGACGTTACTATACAAGACCACTACTGGTGATGCCTATGAAATTGTAAAGATATAGTTGGAAAACTTTTAAAAACTGAAATTACTGAAATAACGCCAAATGTTTCCTTAGCGTATCTGACAAGAAACGTGGAAATTATTACAGCTGCCAGTGTTATACTCTACACTGACAACACCTCCTTAATGCAGTGGACATTAACAAGGTGTACAACGTGCAACCTGAACAACCTGTGCAACGTGCAATCATGCAGGCTGATGTAACAGTGCGCTGTGCACAGGAAACATGAAAACAAAATGAAATTGATAAACTTTTTGAATTAATTTCCCTACTACAAGGCAGTCAGAACTTTCATTCTATAAAATGTTCCTAAAATGGTGTAACGTAGGAGCAGTAAGACGGTGAATGTAAAGTTGAGTTACACAAGGGAAATTCTGTTAGTTCAAAACCTAAGAAACCACAAAATAGTCGATAACATTTGAGTATACAAGGCAACTTTAACTTGCATTGTCTCAAGGGAGCGCTACTATATATAGCCTAAGGTCAACACACATTTGGTTTATCCCTACGATACAACTGAACGAAAACTGTTATTACTAACAGATGTAAAATGGCAGGCGTTTACTTTCCAAATTTATCTCGTAGTACGCTCAGTCTCTTAAAATATTTAATGATTTCCTACGATATAAAAAAATTATTTCTATAACAGAAAACACCTTAGATATTAAACGGTGCTTTTTGTTACAATTAACCTTTTATAATTTTAATAATTTTAGGGTGGAGTTATTTTAAGGGGAAATTATTTTAGGGAGATTATTGTTAAGGGAAATAAACGGCAATCATCTTGAGTTACATTCGTCTAGAGTTTAAAATGAAAACAATCGTTAAATGTAAAGTTTGCAAAAATAATTTTTAGCGTTAATTTTTCCCAAACATGTATTTTGGCTCATAGTTTGTCTGTTTGTTAGGTTGCTGAAATCGATGCTTCTGAACTTTACAAAACGTTTTGATTCAAATGACATATACTCACCCACTCTATTAGTCTAATATATTAGTTTAAATATAGTCTATGATATAGTAAAAAAAGTTGAATTATTTTTACTTTAACCATATTAAAAGCTTAAATGCATTTTTTGTCATATATGTGGACATAAAGTTTGAAATACAATCCAATTTTCTAAAGTTTAGAATTATTAATCAAACATTTTGTTGAATTTTTGTGGAGCTGTTTTCTAAGGAGTAAAAACGTGCCCACAACTCATGATTTTCCTTTTCTTCCCATTTCAGAAGCTACTTTATACATGTTCAAATTCAAAATATCTACAATAAATTAAATTACTTTTGTTTAGACGGTTCACAGAAGTAAACTAAAAACGTGCTATTTTATGAAGTGTTTTTTCGAAAGACGAATCTTTTAAAAAGCGTTTATTAAAATCTTTCTTCGTGTTGTTTAAATTAGCAGCCATCCTTACTATTTCTTTTATGAATTTGCTAACTGCTATAATTTTTTATTGTTCGACTAAGCTTTTCGTCATTACTGACATCTTCAGGTCTTAAACAACCAGGTTGTTTAAGACCTGAAGATGTCAGTAATGACGAAAAGTTTAGTCGAACAATAAAAAATTATAGCAGTTAGCAAATTCATAAAAGAAATAGTATTAAAATCTTGTTAACACACTTAAAAAAGATACATACAAAGTAGGCTGAAAATAAACATTCTTTATTATAGAGTTTCTTGTTATGTTATAGAAACAACTTCAAGATATAGAACAAAGTAATCAAGAGTTTTGCGTATGAAAAGTAGATACGACAGTACTGTAATCTTCATCATCGTCACAACATGGCATAGGCAAGGTGCTGCCTGTTCCGCCTTCAAAAATCCTCCAGCCACCTCTTCACGGGTCTATCCACACATCTGTGTCCTATAGGTTTTATATTTTCAGACTTATTTGGCCAGTCTTGATTCTCACATTCCTTCTAAGTGTTCTTTCCACCGTTATTTGTAATCTTGTAATTTTTCATTGAAGTTGTATTTTTAGAAAAAAGGTACATCGAGATTACAGGATTAAAGTTTTACAAAGTTATGACAGTCCGAGTACTGTCCCATGGGTGTAACATGTAACTTTTACAATTTGTCATTATAAAAGTGCATACATACACTGTACGTCTTTAAGAAATAGTATAATGGGTAACGAACTGACTTTGCTTAAAAACAATTACGTAAAGTTTTAAAGTCTCCCTGCACTCGCCGTATGAAAATAAAATAAACAGAATAGCTGCGGAATCATAAATCAATGACTGCTCTCATTATTATAACACTCGCTATAAAGCTATATCATTGCGCTTGGCACCCTGTTAATTAAATTCTTGAACTAGTTTTTCCCGACGTGGTCACGCTGATCTACAATATTCATTGCGTAACATCCCCAGTTTCTATCATTTAGCAAGCCTTTCGCCTGTTCAAATTTAAAAAAAAATTTCCAAAACGGTATTCGAATAATATTGAACCATTTTACACAAAATGTATGACATACTACTTTTATTTACAATTGCAAAGTTCATAACTTTAAACGGTGATGTAAAAGAATATTTACTTAGGTGATTAACAAACTTTCAACAATACTGTCTATACACATTTCATAATCAAATTGAACTTTTTATAGAATTGTTCTTGACTATTCATAAATTGTACGTATGCTTGTTAATATATATATTAAATATATTTTAATCGTGTTTTCTGTTGTGGTTCACTCTGATATCTGTCAACACAAGCCTCTGGCAGCATACGAGGGTCATGGTCATAACAGGCGTTTAATGTTCAGCGAGTTTGTTTCCATTTCCCCTATTTAAGTCGCATTTGTTGTGTAAAATTCTACATTATTTCATTCGGACCGTACGTGGCTTAGTTGCTTTTCACCAGTAAAATATAATTTAGTTTGATTTACGTCATCGTTTAATATTTATCACCAGTTTTTCTACAAAAAAATCGTTCATTGCGCTTAGGCAGACTTTGACATTGACTGTTGCAGTTCGCCAGTCTGCCGCTATGAGGCGTTCGCGTCTCTTGTTTCTCACACGAACCGGTCTGAGTTACGTTTTATGACTGTCACAACGTAGGCCTAGTTTCTTTATCCTCAAGTCAAGGTTGTCTACAGTCTGTCACCGACAATCTATGAACTACATAATATGCATGATAACACCGTACAGAAGGCCCATGTGAATGCATACGCTGGTGTCTACTGACACGGTGACTACTGAAAATCGCCTATTTCGTGACAATGAAGCCTCAAGTGCGGTAAAGTGTAACTCGTGTTGTTTATTGACCGAGTAAATAATGCGGCCAAGTGGCAATGTCGAGGCACGGGAGAGACCAGAGAAGAAGGAATCCCCCACAAGAGGCGGCACTAAGCACACCTAAAGCAAACACAGCCCCCCCTCCCAGTCAGTTACCGGGTGCCGGCAACCACAAGGGGTCAGGATACACTGATAAGAAGGAAATCTTCAAAAGAAGTACTCCGATTTAAGTGGTATCATTAAATCTCTCACATGACTATATAAAAATTCTTCACATGCGCGTAATACATTACTGCGTGGACATTGTCAATGCTATGACCAAACGGATATAGTATAAATATCAACACTTCATTAATTCAAATTGTTTTTTAAAGCATTTGTTTTTCTCAACATTCGATAGCATTAGCGCTGTCTCGTAAAAAGAAGACAGCTTTCCAAAAATTGGCTACCAGTGCAGACTCGTGTGTAAATATGTGGATTTGTTTTTCTCAACATTCGATAGCATTAGCGCTGTCTCGTAAAAACAAGACAGCTTTCCAAAAATTGTCTACTAGTGCAGACTTGTGTGTAAATATGTGGGTGTGGAGTTCTTTCACCCATCTACCAGCTTGCATAAGAGGGTCATGTTAACGACTTGCGTTTAATGTTCAGCGAGTTTGTTTCCATTCGCCCTTTTTTTGTTGCATTTATTATGTAAAATTCTACACTATTTCATTCGGACCCTACGTGGCTTAATATGTTTTCACTAGTGAAAATAATTTTAGAATTGTTTACGTTATCTTTTAATATTTATCACGATTTTTCTACAAAATTCCATGCATTCGCTTCGTCAGACGTCGACACTTCTTATTGTGGTTCGCCAGTCTGCCGCTGTGTGGCGCTGGCGTACGGTATCTTGTTTCTTACCGGAACAGGTCAGTTATTTTTTGTCCGCCGCAATTTCCTAAATTTGAAAAATATAAAGATACTAATAGACTGTAAAGATTTTATTGATTAAAAATTGTCAGCATTGAAATTTGGGTGTAATTTACTAACGTAAAACTCACACATTTAAGGTTGTCTTCCTTATTATATTAAGCTCGCCAGTGACTCGAGTTCGCCCAGTCATGTGTACGCGAACCATCGTCAGCAACAAAATTGTAAACAACGTACATCGAAACTTGGTATCAGCTGTATTGTCTGATGTCTGGCGCAGCTTCGTACACCTTGGAGGTGTGCGCGCTTGTGCGTGTGTTGCTGGGAGAGGACAAATCAAGAACAATAATTAGTACCGACTATTTAGTGGATCATCGGCATTCGATTGTTCCAATGAACAATACCGAACGATACCGTTCCAAAAAATAACACATAAAAATACCTGTTACTATATTATACCTTACCTTATTATACATATAGCTGTTTTATATAATTTATTACAAGAAATAAATTGAAACTAAAAGTATTAACAGTGTTGCTTTACACTATGACTTTATTAAGCTGTTACTGCTAAAAAGAAAATAAGAAACATGAGAATTTCAGCAGTCAAATGTCAAATGATAAGTAAAGTAATAGAGACAAAAATTTTAAATCAGCAGTTTAGATAAAAGAAACAATTTACTAAAACACCTTATGTTTCAGGGGAGCAATAAATAAATCAGTAAATATTTAATGAACATGACTAGATAAAGTGCATAAATGTCAGTCATGAAGTAGATGTCCTATCTTCGAGCAAGCTACATCAAAATTGGGTATCAATTGGAATCAACTGTTATCTGTTGTCTGGCGCAGCTCGGTGGCCCTGTGCTTTTAATGTTTTTATGTTTTCATACTATCGACGGTTTTGTTTTGACGATTTTCCTTTCTACATTTTCTTTAAACATTGTAATGAAAACTTAGATTGATTGTTAATTTTTTTAAATTTTATATCTACAAATTTTTATAAAGGCAACAGATTAAAACAAATCACGGAATGTTTTATGAGTGATTAAAAACGTTTGGTGACGAATGAATGAAAGATATCAAGAAAAAATAATAAAACATGGACGTTAGACATGTTTTCACTTGGCAAAAGTACGTTAATGAGCAAACCAGATGCTTTTGTCTTGAGGATTAACTGTATACAAAAACAATACACTACACAGTGATAAAAGAATCTCAGCGGTTGGTGTGAACAAGTCACGCGAACGCCACACAGCGGCAGACTGCCGAACTACGAGACGGTGACTACTTCTGCCAACGTTAAGTTGCACGAGTTTTTACAGAAAATCCTTGACGAAAGATTTTACGTGATACAAACGTAAACTAACATAGCACATTGATGGAAAGGTATTGAGCTGTACAGCACGAAGAGGAAATAATACAGAATTGTATAGAGTAAATGAAACAACAAAGCATGGATGGAAACAAACTCGCGGAGTGTTAATCGTGAGTCGTCGGTATGACCTCATGACACCGCTTGTCTTTGCGAGGGAAACCCCGAACGGGGTTGTGTCTTCATCAGAAGGCAAGGCTGAGGTCTTCGCCGACTGCATGGAGTCGCAATTTACCGTTCATCGAGGCGTTTCGGACCCTGCCCACTCGGCAGAAGTCCGGGACTTCCTATCTGGTTATTTTTCTCGCCCTCCCGCTGGCCCAGACCTCCCGTTCGACAGAGACGAACTCGTTTCGTCTGTCTGTCGACTAAACCGCCGTCGCGCCCCCGGTCCTACCGGATCGGGGCCGCTGCCTTACAATATCTCCCGGCCTCAGGCGTTGACCTCGTTCTCGAGCTGTTCAACTCTTGTCTCCGGCTACAGTACTTTCCCCGCCTGTGGAAAAATGCCAACATCGTTATGGTTCCTAAACCCCGCAAGCCGCGCATGCTTCCTGAAAGCTATCGGCCAATATCTCTCTTGCCAGTTATCTCGAAGGTGTTCGAGCGGCTCCTGCTGGCCCGCATCTCGCCGTTGTTGGATAATTTTATCCGCAACGAACAGTTCGGGTTTCGCAGAGAGCACTCGACCACGCTTCAACTAGTCCGCGTGGTAACGCAACTCTCTGACGCCACCAACAGGCGAGCGGCTACGGCGCCGCACTGCTGGACGTGAGCAAGGCCTTCGACAAAGTCTGGCACGAAGGTCTTCTCTTCAAACTAGCTAACTCCCCCTTACCATCGTCCATAGTGTTTTTCCTCCGGTCGTATCTCAGCGACCGAACCTTCAGGGTGAGCGTCGACGGAACCTGCTCTGCAGTTCGTCCTGTCGCCGCCGGCGTACCTCAGGGATCTGTCCTCGGCCCCGTTCTGTACCTCGTGTACACGAACGACTTGCCTGTTTTGCCCGGAGTCACGTTGTCTTTGTTCGCTGACGATGCAATGTATCATTACAGCTCTGTGTCCCCGCGTTTTGCGAGTACACAGTTGCAGCGTCAGTTGGACCAGCTTCCGGACTGGCTACGGAAATGGCGGGTGACGATCAATACGGAGAAATCCGAGGCGATCTGTTTCACTCGTAAGTCCATCTCCCGATGCCAGCCCCTCTCCCTGGAAGGGAGGCCTATCGCCTATAAAGAGTCGGTGAAGTATCTAGGCGTTCGGCTAGATCGTCGCCTTTGCTTCAACGCCCACGTGACGGAAACCCTTGCCAAGGCTCGCGGCGTTCGAGCCAAACTTTACCCATACCTCGCGTGCCGCAGCCCCCTGGCGCTGCGCACGAAAGTTACCCTCTATCTGTTGTTTCTCCGGTCTGTATTCACCTATGCGGCACCTGTTTGGTGGTCACTTGCCTCCGCCACCAACAGGCGTAGGCTGGAAAGTTTCCAATCCAGAACCCTCCGTTCCTTGTCGGGATCTCCTTGGTTTGTTAGAAACAGTGTAATTCGAGGAGGTCTACGAGTTCCTGCTCTCTCAGCTTTTGTCTGGTCATTAGCTGCGACTCTCTTTGCCGCAGCTGAGACCTCTTCCTTCCCTTACCTCAGGACCATCAGCACCACGGAACCACCTCCCCCTGTCCGGGTCAAACGCCCTCGGGCGATTCTCGATGACCCGCCATAACTTTAAGTAAAATTACTTAAACCTAAATTTGCATATTCACCATCTGACCATGCCCAAGAATTTACCTGTAAAGCTGCTTCCTTCCTCCCTTCCTAGTATGCCGACCGCGCTGAATGCCGCTGGTACGCGCTATCACTGGCACGGAAGCTCTCTGCCTCGCGGGGAGCGACCGACGCCTCGCGGCGTCTGCACGCGGGTCTGGGAACAGGCGACATCTGTCGCCTGAACCCGTCCATGCGGCAGTGCCCACTGATTGCTGAAATATTAAAATAAATAAAAAGTAAAAACCTTTCTCCCCCGCCTTCTCAGTTAACTGGTTGGCGGTTGTCCATTCCTATTTTTTCTAGCTACCTGTCGAATGAACCAGAACTACGTGTATCCACAGGCAGCCATTGGGTTCGTTCCAGATGCTGCAGTCATGCACCGGGTGCAAAGACGCCCCGCTACCTCAGTGCTACATGCTACATGCTACTTTGCGAGGCTAGCTGCCAATGCCAAATGTATTTTGCCGACGTACAAGTGTCAACGGTTGGGAAATAAGAGGTGTGCTAAACTAGCATTTGAAAATAACAGGTACAAACGAAACCGTTCCAAAAAAATAACACGTACAAATATATGTATTATATACGTATTAAGCCTACCTACATATACCTGTATTATATAATTTGTCATAAGAAATGAATAGAAACTAAAAGTATTAACAGTGTTACTTTACACTGTAACTTTATTAAGCTGTTACTGTTTAAAAGAAAATAAGAAACAAGAAAATTTATAGGCCTGTCTCCCTTTGGGAATACTGATTTAAGTTTTCACTAGGAGTAAAAAAACTGACATAGATTTAATACTAAATTATTGATTTCGTTTTGGTTAGACAAGTCAACTGCGAATCTCAGGCAAAATATTTAGAGTACACGTAGTAGCACAACAAATAATGTCAAAAAAATTTATGTGAGATGTGCAATGAAGATAAAATCATCCAGCCACTCTGTAGGCTAGAACACAATATTATTAAATTTTTCAAAATTTACTAACTTGGTGACTAGTATAATATATATAATTTGTTATTATAATCTGTATTATATACCTGCATAACACACGAGAATATATGTAATATCAGTATGAATTTTTTTCATTTATTAAAACAGCTTCGTCTCTTGGCATAGATTATATTCTGAAAAGTAAAAATATTCTGAACCTCGCTGTTTAGTTCGTTTCGTACTTGTATGGCAATAGGGACGTGAGCAGAATGTAGCATTCAGCACCAAAAAGTGGCTTCGTACTCGTGTACTCGTTTACTCGTTAGCTGCGTAGGTTAGTTGAATCAGAACTGGTACTTCAACGGTCAGTCAACTTATATCCGTTCTACAAAAATATCGTTCAAAATACCTGTTATAGGTATATCAATCCACCTCTAACGGGTGGGAATAGCTTTATGATCGACCCATCATTCTGTTGAGAGAGAGGTGGGCAAGCGGGGCAGGCGTACGGTATTGTGAATCTATACTACTATTATTATAAACAGGTAAAATCTTTTTCATTGCCCGAGATAAGTTTAGAAACCGCTGATCCGATTTATAAAGTTCTTTCACCACATTGTTCCGTGAAGTTTAAGGATGGTTAGAACAATTTTCAATAACAGAGCCTTAAGACGGTAACGCGCCATAAAGTTTCTTTTTTAATTTGCGTGTGTTGAAACTTTCGGCATCTGAGAAACTTTTTCGTTTTCTGACAGTGTATAGTGTCAGCGAATGAAATTTAGAAAACATTTTTAATTTTATTTTGATTTTAGTTTCAATAAAATCCTGCTTTTCGTTTTCGAGATATTGGCGGTTTTGTAAGAAATTTAGTTGGTTGGCACGCGCAGCAATGAGCATTAACGCTGCTAGTAGACCTACAGTATAAACTATTTCTTATCATAACGGTTTTTCTTAGTATTAAATGTTATCTTAATGTAATCATATTTTAATATTTATTATATTATTACCATTCTTATACTTTTAAATCGTTTTGTTATTTTTAATTGTTGTAGGTTTTTTGTTTTTATATTACATTTAGTTTTTAATTCGCTAATTTTTACTCTACTACTAAGTAACTTACTAAATTACATTTATTATAGTGTGTGTGTGCGCGCGCGCGCACTAGCATGAGAGTGAGACAGAGAGGTGACAATGTGTTTGCTAGGCATTTGTAAATAATATCAAAATCAACTATCAATATCAATATCAATACATCAAATAAATATTATCCTAAAAATAATTATTTTTATATTTATAACTAAATTTACCTCGCGAAGGCGAAGGCTGAAGATGAGAGAACAAGAACTCTCGAAACATGTTCCTAAAGGAAAAAGTATATATCTTGAGGTAAATTTAGTTATAAATATTAAAGTATTATATACATCAAGAAACGGACTGTAGCAGAAAGTGATTGAAATAATTGTTTATACTGAAATTTCAAAATCGATTTTTTGAATGAACACAATAGGCCTAATGTTTTTATAAACACTGTTTGGTGAGAAGAGGCAAAAATTAATAAAACTCAGAAGGCATTTCTGAAACATATTTTATTCCGCGTATGTGCTCATTTATCCAAGGATCACTGCAAAGCGCATGAGTGCTGATAGAACAGTATAAATCATTTCTTATATTTTAATAATTATTATATTATTCTATTTAATAATAAAAATTTCAGTTTTAATGTAGTACCTTACATACATACATACATCCTCGGCGCTACAGCCCAGTCCGGGCCCTGGCCTCCAAAAGAAATCTTCCCCACTGGTCTCTACTCCCGGCCAATGTCCACCAGTTTGCTGCACCCAGCCTCACTGCCTCCTTACCAACCTGGTCCAGCCATCTTGTACGCGGTATTAATATCTTCAAGGCTCCAGGTCTGTATAAGGAACGCAGGTTCCACGTCGCAAGTTTAAAATCTTTGTCCTTTTTCCACGATCCAGTCCCAATTCCATTAATCTGTCCGGATTTTCCTTTTTCTCTTGGCTTCATAACAATATTATTTTTCGGGGTGGGTTGTTAACCCTACGCCCAACCCCCAACCTGGAGGACTAGGGGTTTTATGTTTAGAGTTCCCGTCTCTTAGATGAGTTGCCTTCATTGAGCTAACGAGTCTCATCCACCCGTCCGCAGTAGACCATACTCACTAGATCTATGGGCGCCGCCGTTGACATTTTTATGTTCTTCCGCCGCCAACCCCGCCGTGCATCCTGCTGCCGACACACTACATCTTGGTAAGCCGGGTCCCTGATTACCTCAGGGCCACCTCGCCCAGACCCCCATCTCTCGTTGGCTCGCCGACCCAAGCTGCCGAAGGGATTGGTTACCACAACCTTAGCATGGGTTGCTCGACTTAACAGGGCCCACCGCTTGTAGGTGAGAGTTGGAGTTGGAGAGGAGAGGCTAGTGACCAGCTCTTGTATGCAGGCCATATATTACGCATCACTCCCCCATTTGAGCCCCATGTAGTACCTTAATACCTGTAATTTAAAATGTTACATAGCAAATCCAAAGAGATTGCCTGTATTTGCTGCTTTGTTGTGGTGTATCGGTTTTCTGGATGAACTCAATAATGTTTTATAAACACCGTTTGGTGAGACGAAGTAAAATTAATAAATCTCAGTAGGCATTTCTGAAATATATTTTATTGTGCGTATTTTTCTAAGGATCGCTTCGCCTGATGTTAAAACAATGAAAAATACTTTTTTCTTTACTAATCGAAAAGATAGGAAAATGAGTTCCTAACTTACGATAAACTGAAACATACATATAAATATGTATATAGTGCTGGATATGTGATAGTCCAGTGGTCACGTACTGTGATTAATAGACTTTTGCGCTCACTTATGTCACCACCACGCTACTGATATTTTAACTACATTTCGTTAGCACAGTAAAACATGTTTATTGCCTACAGAAATTTAGAATATCTACCTACGTTTAAATATCTATGATTTTTTTACATAAATTTACCAGCAAATTTATTTTATTAATACATTCTAATAAAGAGCAACATATTCTCACATTACCTTATTTCCGCTAGTAACATAGTAGCTGTTATCACAGGTCGTAACCTAATCATTAGGTTATCACAGGCTATAATCAGCGCGGTAAAATGTTCGGACGTCTTCGGTAGAATTCGTAGCACAGTCAGCTAGGCTCCCCAAGATGCTAGTCTTACGGCTGCATCATAAAGCTGTTCCATCGCGTAGAAACTAATAAGGATAAATGTGCACAGTGTGACGTCTACTACGCTGTTATTTCTCAACAGCATTTCATTATCATCGTTCCTTTGCATCTTCGGTTTGTTATTATTGTATGGTGTTCTGCCCTAAGGCAGGTCTTCAAATGGTAAGAGCTCTCCAAGCTGTCCTATCGTATGCCAGTCTTCGTAACACCCTCCGATTTTAATGCTGTTTATTAACTTCATTTTTATATGCCCTCTTCTTTTTTCTCCTTCTATAACACCCCCCATGGCAGTCTCTTCTTAAACAATGACTTAACCACTTCCTTTTCCTATTAGCTTCAGGACTCTTCTCTCTTCCACTATTCTTTTTAAAACTTTATCATTTGGTTAGTAATGGACAAAAATCGTGCTGTGGGAAGCGGCTAGCCTTCGAAAGTGGCCACTTTTATCCACACCCACTCTAATTTAGATTACATTAAATTAAAGCAGATTAGTATAGCCTACAAGTCCACTAAAGTGGGGTAACGTCTGCAGTACTTTACGATATTGATTAGAGATTAGAAGCTGTTACGTAAAAAGACAGCTTTTCCAAAAATCATTGCATCACTCCATTTCCTGAAACGTGACAGAGGATCATCATTTGAGTCAGCGTCATTATTGATGATAAGACTGTCCACAACGATGTCGGTAATGTGAACCAGTTCCCAGAGCTTATCTTTTTCCTTGATTATAGCTCGATACAATGACGCCACTTGTCCCCAATGAAGTCTTAAAACGAAGTGCCCCGATTTAAGTGGTAAGATAACACTCACACGATTACACAGACATTCTGCACATTCGCGTAATACGTACATTATTGTGTGAACAGTGTCAACGCTCTGACCAAACGGAAATAGTAGGCCTATAAACGTCAATAGTTCATTAACTCAACCTGTTTTCTTTTGAACAGTTGTTTTTTAAACGAAAAATTCATATTTTTAAACGTTGATTGAAGATTAGCAGCTGTTTCGTAAAAAAAGACAGCTTTTCCAAAAATCTGGCTCTCCGTTTCGTGGAGAACATTGCACTTGTGAGCAAGCTGCATACGAGGGTCATTGTCACGCCTCACGTTTAATGTTCAGCGAGATTATTTCCATTCCCCCTTTTAAGTCGCATTTGTTGTATAAAATCCTACAATATTTCATTCGAACCCTACGTCGCTTAATAGCTTTTCACCATTGATCCTAAATTTAGTTTGGTTTACGTCATCTTTTAATATTTATCACGTGTTTTTCTACAAAACAATCGTGCATTGCGCTTACAAGGACGTTGTTGATACGGCCTGTTGTAGTTCGTGAATCTGCCGCTTGTTTCTCATACGAAGCGCTCTGAGTTACGTTTTATGACTGTCACAACGTAGGCCCAGCTTTATTACCCTCAAGCAAAAGTTATCACCAGTTTGTCAACGACAATCTATGAACTACATAACATGCATGACAACACCGTACAGAAGGCCCATGTGAACGCATACGCTGGTGTCTACTGACACGGTGACTACTGAAAATTCCCTATTTCGTGACAATGAAACCTCACTTTGTGTAAAGTGTATTTCGTGTTGTTCATTGACCGAGTGAGGCGAGTTCTCAGCTTTAACTGGACCGTTTAGTATTTGTCTGTCTGTCCATCTATTTGGGGTATGCGTCACGATAACGTTTGAACGGATTAACCGTTAACCGATTTTTGCCAGTCAACATGTATGTTTTTGAAAATATTTTCTATTTCTAAAACTGTGTTTATTCTCAATCACTCTTGCAAGTTACTGTTATGTTTTTATTATAATGAAGTTTTTTTGACATTATTTGTTATGCTATTACGTGCACTCTAAATTTCATTGGCCTGAGGTTCGCAACTGATTTGTCTAACCAAAACGGAATCAATAATTTAATATTAAATCTAGTTCAGTTTGTTTACTCCTAGTGAAAATTTAAATTAGTAGTCCTAAAGGGAAATAGGCATATAAAGTCTCTTGTTTCTTATTTTCTTTTAAACAGCAACAGCATAATAAAGTGACAGTGTAAAGTAACATTGTTAATACAGTACTTTTAGTTTCAATTTATTTCTTATAACAAATTACATAATACAGGAACATATTTTTTGGAACGGTTTCGTTTGTACCTGTTACTATCAAATACTGGTTTAGCACACCTCTAGGTCTACATTATATTACAATATTGATTAAATATTAGTAGCTTTTCAAAAGGTGTCTCCCAGTGTACCACGTCTATGAACAGCTTGCATACGAGGGCCATGTCGACGACTTGCGTTTAATGTTCAGCGAGTTTGTTTCCATTCGACCATAATATTTCCCATTTATTGAGTATAATTTTACACTATTTCATTCGTGCCCTACGTGGATTAATAGCTTTTCACCAGTGAACAATAATTTAGTTTGGTTTACGCCATATTTTAATATTTATTACGATTTTTCTTCAAAAACCCGTGCATTGCGCTTCGGGAGACGGCGATACAGTTATAGTTCGCCAGTCTGCCGCTATGTGGCGCTCGCATGTCTTGTTTCTTATACGAACCGGCTGGTTTTTTTTTCGTCTGCCGCAACTTACTAGTCTTCTAGCCTCAAGCCGAGATCGTCTAGTATGACACCAACAATCAATGAACATTATATATTAAAGTAAACATTAAATTAATTCATATGTAAATGTATTAAATTAATATATAGTAATAATAATGGCTAGCATGTGTACCACCGAAGCAGCTTAGAAGTCAGCCAGGGTTGGCTGCCATATGCAAGCCGTATGGCATACAAGGAAGGCATTGTGTCCAGCACTACGCTTCAGCCGCCCATTATTGTCCCCAGGATGTTATACCAGGTACTCTTTTTCAACAGGCTGAGTCGACCTGGGGGCTGTAAAACGCACCTTGATTTTATGGTGGGGGCCCGGAAATCGAGCCCGGGACCTCTAGGTTAGTAGCAGGGTGCCATACCCACTGGTCTACTGAGCCGCCAAATTAATATATAAATTACGAATTTTTACCTCCTTCATGGTTAAAATCGATGGTTTTTTTGTGATGCTCATCCCTAGAAACTAATAAGGATAAATGTGCACAGTGTGACATCTACGCTTTTATTTCTCAACAGCATTTTATAATCAACGTTCCTTGGCATCTTTGGTTAATAATGAAAAAAAGGTCGTGCTGTGGGAACCGGCTACCCTTTGAAAGTGGCCACCTTTTGTCCACTCTAATTTAGATTACCGGTACATTAAATTAAATCACATTATTATAAAGGCCTACTAAAGTTTGTTAACGTCTGCAGTTACAAACTTTACAATATTGATTAGAGATTAGAAGCTGTTACGTAAAAACAAGAAAGCTTTTTCAAAAATCATTGCATCACTCCATTTCCTGAAAAGTGGCACAGGGTCATCACTTGAGTCAGCGTCATTATTGATGATTAGACTGTCTACACCGTCGTAGAGAATGTGAGCCAGCTCCCACAGCTTATCTTTTCCTATGATTATAGGCTCGATACAATGGTGCCACTTGTCCGCCGTAGTTCATTAACGTAATTCTTTATCAATCGTTTTATATCAGGCAGCTTATAAAATTGTTTTGTTCAGAATACAGAGATAAGAAGGAAGTCTTAAAACGAAGTGCTCCGATTTAAGTAGTAGAGGTGGGCCGATATACCTATAACGATATTTTTGTGGAACGGATGTAACAGTGACTGAAAAGCTGAAATACCTGTTATTCGCTGCCTCGCTGTTCCGAGTCGCGGGACCCCCCCCCCCTACACAAGTAACAAGTAAACGAGTACTACAAGGATTAGGAACAACAAGTAAACGAGTATACCAGTATTAGGACTATATTACGGATGCACATGTAACAACAAGTAAACGAGTATAACAAGTATTAGGAGAATTTCGAGTACACGAGTACGAAGCCACTTTTTGGTGCTGAATACTTCATTTTGCGAAAAGAGACGAAGCTGTTTTTAATAAATGAAAAAATTCTTACTGATATTATATTTATTCTCATGTTTTATGCAGATATATAATACATATTATAATAAATTATATATTATACTAGTCAACAACTTGGTAAATTTGAAAAAACGAATTATATTGTATTATAACCTACAGAGTGGCTGACAGTTGATAGGCCATATTATACTTTTTGTTAATGTGATTTTAATTTCACTGCATATCTCACGTAAATGATGAGATTGTTGTAACGGACATTTATGCACTTTATCTAGTCATGTTCATTAAATCATTACTGATCTGATAAGGCTACCCAAAAAGATAAGGTGTTTTCATACATTTTTTTCTTTTATCTAAACTTCTGATTTTGAATTTTTGTCTTTATCACTTTACTTATCATTTGACTAATAGTATTTTCTACTTATTAGTAAAGAAATAAAAACAAACTCCATAACAGGTAACACAATTAGGTGTAAATGGTCAAGCTGCAGCCTAAGATAATACACGATCTGATGCTGATAAGAATTTACTAAACTTATTAGAAGGCCAACATTGAAACGAGGAGGTGGTAAGAAGAAAAGCTACAAGTTTATTTGAGTTTCTTGGAGACTATAAAACATTCATGATCGATTTGTGATATGGCTCGAAGTTTCAATTATTTACCCAATTTGTGCTTTTGCCAGGAACTATCAGTTGCACAGTTGATCTACTAGCAGTAGTTCCCAACCTGTCCGGACCCGCGTACCACTTCGGTCTTCCGCGTTCTTTTCGAGTACCACCTGATAAGAAAGTAAAATAAGATAAGTGGAGATATCTAATGAAAATTTACCGCAAACTGTTTAGGTTATGTTTTTATAAGGGTAATCGGTTTAAACCATGTCCTATGAAAATTTATTGTTGTTTTGAACATAAATTTGTATTTCTTTTTTTTTTTAAGTAAATACTTTTTTCCTAGCTAGGACTTATTGCGTACCACCGGTCGGGAACATCCGTACTATGGGAAGGCCTTTTTAAGTATTGCTGTCCGCTGTGACTATTGTCAGTTTTGCTAGGTTATGGTCTAAAAATTCTTTTAAAATTTCTCTTTGTTATTTCCTTTTAAACAACAATAGTTTAATAAAGTCACAGTGTAAAGTAACACCGTCAATATTTTTAGTTTTAATTTATTTCATATAACAAATTATATAATATAGGTATATGTATAATGAGCATATAATAACAGGTTTTTGTACCTGTTATTTTAAAAAACTATTTTACCACAGCTCTATTAAGTGATAATAGTCATGACTAGACAGACATTATGGACATACGCGCAATAGATTACTGTGTAGACATTCTCAACGCCCTTACCAAACGGAATAGTATAAATATCAACAGTTAATTAATTCAACCTGATTTTTAAATCAGTTGTTTTTTTAATTCGTTTTCCCCAACATTTACTAAAGGTTAGCAGCTATCTCGTAAAAACAAGACAGCTTTCCAAAAATTGTAGGATAATACGAATGAATTCTTGTTAAGAATTCATGAATTGTTGAGGGTTTATGACTAGATTGCGTAGTGGTCATGTTGACCACTTGCGTTCAATGTTCAGCGAGTTTGTTTCCATTCTTCCTTTATTTTTCACATTTATTGTGTAAAATTCTACACTATTTCATTCGGGCCCTACGTGGCATAGTAGCTTTTCACCAGTGATTCTAAATTTAGTTTGGTTTACGACACGTTTTCATATTTATCACGATTATTCAACAAAAACCCGAGCATTGCGCTTCGGGAGACGCCGACACAGTTATAGTTCGCCAGTCTGCCACTGTGAAGCGTTCGCGTTTCTTGTTTCTTATATGCACTGGCTGGGTTATTTTTTATGTCTGCCGCAACCAGAGGCGTCTCGTGACTTAAGAGGCTGGAGGGCGCGGCCTTTAGGCTTCTTGATTATTTAACAATATTGAATTTAACACATAATAGAAATGTCGCCAATATTTGATCACATAATTAATTAATAAAATAAGAATAGTAACACGTGCAGCATGCAAAGATTATTTAAAAATTTGAACTCACTCAAATATTATGAGCTGTTGTAGAGAGGCAGCAGTTTTATTAATAAACATAACCACAAACTGTCGAAAGTGTCCACAAAAATGTTTATGCTGTTTCCACAAAAAAACTAATATACTCTATTTACATTATATTATTTTTATGATACCTACACTTTAAACAGACCATTTATTTATGTACAAAGTCCATTCGCCTTTCCTTTAAATTAACGAACTGTAGCATCAAAGTCCTTCATTTATTTAACAAGTTCCTTGTTGATAGATAACATAGCAAGGGCATTCAGTCTACCGTTTTTCATTGTATTTCTCAATAAAGTCTTTTATCTTTTCAGAGTCGAAAAGCAGCGCTCAGGTTCGGTAGTTGTCATGGAGGTAGTTATGACAATTTTCAGAAGTATCAATACTTCTTTCAAAACTGACACAAGATTGTTTTCTTGTATAAAGTTAAGAAGTGTTAATATTATAATCATGCCGTCTGTATAATAGTTCCAATTCACTCCGGAGTTTGTTTTCTTGTAAGAAAGGTTAATGCCGAATCATTCGCTTGAATTTTTCTTCCGGAAAGTTTGTAGAAAAAGGTGGAAATAAGTCATTGGACATCAATGAAGCTAAACAGCTATTTGACGCCTGTAAGTAAATCTATCTTTTACGTGAGTTATATTGATGTCACAGACTTCTCTTGAATCCTCTATTCTAGTGCTACATCCAACACTATTGTTCCTTTTTCTTGGTTCCTCAGGGAACTCCTCATTTATTTGTGTTTTTATCTCATTTATTTTCTCCCTCTCTGCATTTCATTTTCAAAATTCCGATGTCACTTTTCCACATTACACTGTCTTTGTTCCTACTCTGTAGTTCTTGGTACAGTATGTCCACATGGGGTAGAATTCTACGGAAAAAAGTTAGCCAGAACATGAAATTTTGGTCCTGAAGAGCCCTTTTGTGACCATTTGCCTCATTAACTGTGAGTCTGTTTGTACACTTTTCTTCAAGAAGTTCGAAACATTCCTCCAACTTATATCGGGTTTCGCACACAACGTTGACTATACGAGTGTTGTAATTCCATCTGTTAGAGTAGAAATTCGGGTAAACTGGATTGCACTACTTCCTCCAAAACGTCCGTTCGTAGAGATGAGTGTAAAAAAATGCTGGAATGGCAGACATATTTGATTTAAAAAAACTTTGTTGTTTACACTTGTTGCTTTTTCTAACACAAATTAAGTTCATTAGCGTAACAATGTACAAAATATGTGAACGGATACACGTCTCTAATATTTGGCTTTACACCTCCAATAGAACCACGCATGACATTAGCGCCATCATAAGTCTGAGCTATTAACATTTCCTTTGATGTGTGCTGAAGAGGATTGATATTGTTCATTATGCACTTTGCTACGGTTTCTGCACATTTAACTTCAGGACTGAGAAATCCCCAAAACCTTTCGTATACCGACTCCATAAACACGTACCTAAAAACTAATACCATTTGACAGTGGTCTATCACATCAGTTGACTGCTCACATTCGATTGTCACAAATTCACAAGCTTGTATCTCCTTTCCTATTTCTTCCCTGCAGACACTAAGCATACAGTCCAACATCCAACATATCATTCTGTATTATTTTCTATGTAGGCCTACCTTTGAATACAGTGGTCGATTCTAAATGTTCTTTCATTGCAGAATCCAGCTCCGCAGTCAAATTAATTAAGCCTTTGTATTCACACCCGGATTTGTAGACGATGCTGATTCGTCATGACCTCTTAGAGGCAACTCTAAAACGCTACAGAATTTGACACACGAAATCAGCTGTTTTAAAATATGTCTGTTTTTGCTGGCTTGAACATTGTGGTTTTCAAGGTTTTGTCTAAATTTGGAGTCCAGACTAGACAGTATGTTTACTTTGCCTAACAAAGAAAAATCAACAACACTATTCATGTGATTGACGGATATTTTATGCTTCTTAATTTTTTCTGTAAGATGTTTACCTTTTACAGTCAAGAAGCAATCACCATTGTCTCTGGGAGACAATAGAATACATGGAAAACAGAACAAAGATTTCTGAACGTCGCAGCCACCCAGATCCTGTAATTTTTTTGGTATGCATCTTTCGGAAGCAGTTGCCATCTGAAAACACGATTCCCAATTTTCTTATTTTCTGTTTGCATCATGCAGAATTCAGGAGTTGGCCTACCTAAAGACTTTAGTTTAATTTTTTGATCAAGAGTTACTCTTGCAAAAGTTATTGCTTTCAGCGTCTGCACTGAATTATCCATGTTGGATTAAATGTTAAAACATAATTCGAAAGACCTAATAATTCGACAGAACAATATTTCCCTAAATTATTTTTGACGCTATTAAAAAAACACACAAACCCAAAACCTAAACACTAATCAAATGCCCGCACTGAATTAACCACGCCAGAGAAACTATAAACACTAAAAAGACCAAATCTCATAATACTGTATTGTTACGACGGTCTACTCGATCGTCGTAGGTACAGTGGAAACAAAATAAGTACAAGACACCAATTAAGTCACTAATCACACCTTTAATTGTTACAGTAAAACAGTTCGTAATTAACAACACAGCCTCTACAACAAATCAAATGAAAATTGTTCGAAAGATGTTGCTCAAGTATCCTATTGAATCTCTCAACCATCCCATCCGACTGAGGATGCAGAGGCGTTGTCCTGGTCTTTCGAATTCCGAGTAGACGGCATAATTCTCTAAACACTCCTGATTAGAAATTTCTCCCTTGATCCGTATGGATTTCCCTAGGGGCTCCATAACGGCAACAGAAGTTGTGAACTAACTGCTTTGCTACAGTGGTAACCTCCTGATTTGGAATTGAGTAGGCTTCCACCCACTTAGTAAAGTAGTCACCTACAACCATGATGTACCGGTTTCCATCGTCAGTAACTGGGAATGGTCCAGCAATGTCTATGGCAATTCTCTCGAAAGGTAGTCCAACGTTATACTGTCTCATTTTTCCCCTGCTTCTGGTTTGCGGCCCCTTACTTGCAGCACATATTTCACACGTCCGAACCCATTCCTCTACGTCGTGGCGAAGACGAAGCCAATAGAATCGCTTCCGTATTTTGACAAGGGTTCTGTTAAAGCCAAGATGGCCTCCAGATGTTCCATCATGCATCTCCTTCAAAACAGACTGCACTTTACTTCGGGGAACTGTCAACTGCATGACCACGTCTCGTCCATCTGCACTTTCCCAAGCCCTTTTCAGCAATCCGTTTTCTAAGGTGAGAGATTCCCATTGTGCCCAGTAGCCCTTCAGCACTTCGGAACCATGGCAGATATCTTGCCAATCCGGGCGGCGACCTTCCTCTTTTGCTGTCAAGATCGGTCCAATGTCTTCATCAGTCATCTGTTCTTGTCGACAGTCTTGTGTTGTCCAGCCGTCAGCCAGGAAATCTACAGTGATGGCTTGAACATGTTTGCTTGAGTTTTGTTCTTCCTTTCTGCGGCAATGTCGGCAGTCTTCCGGGCACGGTCTTCGTGATAAGCCATCTGCATTCTGCATTACCATGCAGGCGTCCCCGTCGATGTTGTACGTTGAAGCTGTACTCTTGCAGACGTTTAAGCCACCTTGGCAACTGTCCTTCCGGATTTTCAAATCTCAAGAGCCATGCAAGCGCTGCATGATCAGTACGTAGTGAAAACTTTCTTCCATAGGGGTATTTGTGGAAGTGCTCCAACGCTCGGACGATTGCCAGCAACTCTCTCTCCTTGTGACGCAATAATTTCTCTCCGGTTTAGAAAGTGTCTTGCTGTAATACGCTATTTTTGGCTGATTATTTCCATTAATGTAAAAAAATAGTAACTGTTTACTACCGTATATTTATGAAACATCAAAACTGTGTTTGTTCTTATTTTGGCACGCAGATTATGTCATCACGAGCTGTACAAATGTTACGCAATGACTGATGACATGACACACACCTAAACTCTCTCTATCCTCGAGCGCTTTAATGACGGATCCTCAGTTTTTTGTCGAGGGTTTGACCGCTATAGGCATTTGACACAAATTATAGGAGAACACGAAAAGTCGAAAGCTCGTCTAGACTCTGTGAAGACGTACATTTCTCACAAAGAAAGGACAACAATTGATAACCTGTTATTTGATAAACAACTTAAAAAACGAAAAAAAGAGGTACTTGAAGTTGAAAAGTTGTATCTGCTGTCATCAACGTCATTAAATTGATAGGAACACGAGGCCTCGCTTACAGGCAAGTGAAGAAAGTGCATACACTATTGACGACCCTTCTGTAAACCATGGGAATTTTTTATGAATAATTCTTTTGGTATGTAACTATGACATCAATCTGGAAAACCAAGTGAAAAATGTTATTAACACGAGTAAATCAGCATTGGAAACTTCAAAGACGAGTTCCAAGAAAGGGTGGAGAGGAAGGAGTGGTCAAGTAACATTTCTCCGCAAAACAATTGTTAATAAAACAATTAACATCATCAAATTGTTGATCCAGAAAGAAATAGCTAATGAAATAAAGGAAGCCAAGTTATTCTCAGTGCTAATGGACACAACAACGGATGTGTCTGGGTTCGACCAGTGTGTTATTGTGTTGAGGTATTTGTTTGAAACTGAAGTAAAGAAAGGATTATTGGTTTGAAGTGTGTACAGTCTTCAACAGGGGAAAACTTGTTTAAGTCTTTCCTTAAAATTTTGAATACCACAGGACTTGATGTCAAAAACTGCATCGCCAACTCATTTGATGGGGCTGCAAACATGAGCGGGCAGTACAGAGGTGTTTCAACTCGACTTCAAGATGAACTGCCAAACCACATTCACACGTGGTGCTATCTTGTAAACCCACTCTCTGAACCTTGTAATGACAGATACGGGCCAATGCGTAACTGCTGCAATATCTTTTTTCGGTCTACTACAGCAGACCCAAATATTTATCAAAGAATCCCACAAAAGACTGAACATTTATTTGGAACAACATCCAAATGTACGATTGAGTCAAATTGGGGCAACCAGATGGAGATCTAAAAGTGATGCCACCTATCAAATATTTGGTTACTACAATATCTGGGCCGAATGTGAAGACGTTCAAGCTAATGAAGGTACAAATAATCTAAAATCTGTATACATGGAGTTGGTTGTGTCACTCTCCATTATTGCTAACTCCACAGATTTTAGCTCCAAGACAAGGAACGAGGCAAATAGCCTGCTCCAGAAGTTTTGTTTCATTCGAAACTATACTGACTGCAATGATGTGTCTGCTAATATTCAAGATCACAACACCACTTTTAGACTATTTACAAACTAGGAACCTGGATTATGCACAGGCATGGAATTTGGTCTCCACGGCACAAGAGGGTTTGAGAAACGCCCGAAACCAGTTCCATCAAACTGTGAGTGCAGCATAAAACGTCGCTAAGGCCATGACAAAAGTTCTTGATGAGAAAATTGAAGGAAATCCGCCTCCAGAGACATACAATCTTTCCATAGAGAGTGAGCTACCAACAAAAAGACAAATAAAGCGCAAAAAACGCCAGATGAAACAGTTGATGATAAATCAGTATTCAATGCTGAAGATAATTTTAGAGTACAAGTTTTCAATGTTGTCATTGATCAAATAAACCAAAGTATGGCTACAAGGTTTTCTGACCAAAAAAGGTTATATCAAGACCTCTCGTGCTTTGATCCACGAAGATTCCCTGAATTGGAAAAATGGCGTACCTGAAAACGCCTTGGAAAAATTATGCACTCTAATTTCGACTATTGGACAAAGAGAAGCTAAAAGAGGAATTAGAGTCATTCGTTGATCAGTGGCCAAGTATTTCTTCAACGTTAAAGGAAAGTTACCTGGAGCAAGAGGAAGAAGATTCTCAAAGTGGTTCAGAAGACGAAAGTGCACAAACATCCATCTGTGACGTAAAAAGGTCGTACAAGTCATGCATCAAATGTGCCTACAAGTTGATTCATGAGTACAATATTGTTACGACATCACAGAACAATCTAAGTGTTTATCGAATGTTCCAGAGGGATCCGGAATGTAATGCGTGTGGCGTACGTGATTCTCGACACATTAGCTAGACTGTACCAGAAGCCGCGCGGACTGTGTCAAGGCCGCAATTAATACAAGTTCCAAAGCTAAAACTAGTGAAAACGCGCCTTCGCCCTTCAATGGCTTATGAAAACCTACAGGCTCTTCTCACGATGCAGTCTGAGAGAGAATCACTTACAGCAATTGACAACAATGTCATCATAAGCGAACTCTGTTGTCAGAGTGAAGAAATGCAACGCCGACCCTCCTACTGAATACTAAATTATTAGAGTTAGACATTGTAAAAAGTGTACTGTCCTTAGTTACTTATTTTCGTTTTTGTCTCATATTTGCAATCTCCATTGACTTTACTTCCAGGTATAAACAGTGGCGGCGCTAACGAAACGGGGGCCCCCCGCAAAACTAATTAGGGGGCCCTATAAAAATGGTTAAATTTTGTATACGTAATAGGGGAAACACTCAAATGAGTTTCTATTTACATGTGTTTCACAACAATGGTTTGCGAATACTTTCTCGTCTATCACAAAGCGTTTGCAATTTGCAAAGGACGTTTTACACGTGTACAAACTCTTAAAATTCATTGTTGCTAAATAGACAAAGTTCTATACAAACTATAAAAAAACCAAAATAAAAAGAATGATTTATTTTTATGTCAAAGATCTAAATTCAGACTATGAAACAGTACCGCACACAGAGTGTTAAAAATTTATTATTTAAAAACGAATATCAAAGTAACATTCTAGCTTTTTTTCAAACATTTAAATTAGTTTGTAACTGAATTTGTAAAATTCTTGAATATACTCTATACAAGTTCTCCTTAAGTCTAATCCAATTCAATAACACTCGAACTCAAGTAATGTACAATATTTACAGATGAGGATCAACCAAAGTTCACTGTTTTCCTAAGCCTAGTCTTCTTTTTTTAATAGCTAAGAACTTTTCAACCACTTCGTTGATATTAGTTTTCTGTGTCTCTTCATGCTCAATGCTTAACAGTGTCAAGTCACTCAACCGACCCATGGTACTTCTTAAGTATGACTTAATTAATTTAAGTTTTGAAAAGCTTCTTTCCGCTGTAGCTGTTGTGACAGGTATGGTTAAATAAAGCTGCAAAGCTGTAGTTAAGTCTGGGAGGCAACTCATAAGGCAGCTGTTTTCTTCAACCAGTAAATTCATCATTTCTCGAATTCTTTTCTTGTGTACAATTTTTTGGCCATCAGAGCTTTGAAGGATATTACTCGGTCAGGCAGTGATGTAGAAAGGTCACCAGGATACACATTTACCAGAGCCTTACTTTTCTCCACTATTGTCTCTTGTGAGAAGTTTACTAAATTCTGAGGCGTCAGGAATGAAAACCTATCATCAGTGCAACGCAATCCTTCGAATCTCATTTGTAGCTGAGCTATTACAATATCTAGTGTTGCATTGAAAACTTTTACTTCAAATGATTTCACTGGGTCGTCAATTCTATGGTCAACTGATAATTCAACAAAGAAGCGTTTTACAACTCGTTTACGCTTATTTTTCATGTTACAAGTTATGTCCCATGACTGGGCCAACTGGGGCCCCCCATGAGGGTCGGGGCCCCCCCGCGCCGCGGGGTCTGCGGGGGCCTTATCGCCGCCACTGGGTATAAAGTCGGCAGCAAATTAGTAAACGTTTTGTAGCTTGTTGTTGAAATTTACCTAGACTTAAATCATAACATTTTCTTCAGTTTACAGCCTCTTTACAGATTCAAGTTAAAACTTAGTTTTTTATATTTTATTATTTATAGATAATAAAAATGTGTTCAGAGTAGAGCCTTTACTAATTTTTAAGTACTAATTTCAGTAGTTTATTTAAAACGCTGGTAAGATCTCTTGATAGTAACATTAACATTGATCTTTATTGTACACAAAATGTAGTATGAAGTTTGATTTTAAAGGTATTCTGTTTATGTACAGAAATATCAATCAAAACTTCGTCTCCATTCAAAAGTAATGTTCTATTTTTTCTTTATATTTGTTGTAGCACAAACAAACACTTCTAATATAAAAAATTTTAATTTTAAATTATTTAATTGTTTCTTGATAACAAAAATTTGTACAGAGTAGAGTTTTGGTTCACTGATTATTATGTATTAACTTCAGTGTTATATTTAAGACGTTGGTACCGTATATTTTTAAAAGTGACATTGATATTTTTTGAAAAAAAAAAATGTAAGACTAGTTTGATTTTTAAAGGTATTCTGTTGATGTACACAATAATATCAATCAACATTTTGTTTCCACTGAAAGCTAATGTTCTATTTTTCCTTTATTTTTATTTGTAGTACAAACATTTGTAACATTAAAAAAGGTTTAATCTCAAATTGTAAATTATTTCAAATACCGTACTTTATCTCATTTTTTTTTAGATATACAACTCTTGTGTGTCTGTTCTTTATTATTTCGTTCTCAGCTTTATAGGAGCAGGCTCAGGAGCTGGTATTTATGGCTAGTAAATATTAACACTCGTTATCAATAGTAAAACGTTAACGGCAATCAATAGTGAACAATAAAAAATCAACAAAATTGTATTCTTGGCAAAACGGTGATGTATGACGAGTTTCCAGGCCGAGATTACATTAAACTCCACTTGAGGGGTGCGCCCTGAAAAACCTAAGGTCTGCGCCTTTTCCTGAGGGCCAGTCCTGCCCTGAATGCGATTGTCAGAGCGCCGTAATGCATGCTGTTCCGAAAACATTTCTGCTATTACCTAACACAAAAACATTTTCTTGTCCGAAGAATTAAAGAAATATGTAATGATTTTCCACAAGTAGTGATAATGGGTTGTTTAATGATATGATTTAATCTGGGGTGCGCGCGCCTTAGCGCCCTAAGAACGAGCCGCCCCTGGCCGCAACCTACTAGTTATGACACCAACCATCAGTGAACTATATAACACTACATAGAAGCCCTATTAATACATAACGCTGGCGACTGAAATTTTCCTACTTCCTGACAATGAAATCTCAAATCTTGTATAGTGTTTCGTGTTGTTTAAAGAGCGAGCGAAACGAGTTCTCAGCTTTAACTAGGCTGTTTGGCATTTGTCTGTCTGACCGTCGATTTCGGGTATGTCCCACGATAACTTTTGAATGCATTAACGTTTTCTTGGCAGCCGCCATCTATGTCTCAATAGATTTTAACCAGCGATTACAAATATTCGTGCTTTATAATATCGTTTAACATTTATTACGATTTTTGCAACGAAAACAAACGTACAATGTGCATAAGCAGACATCATCGGTGCCTGCGATAGTTCGCCAGTCTGCCGCTGCGTAGCGCTGTGTACAGCAACAATTGGTATGACGCTTTTATTATTATTAACAGCAGTTTATCATATCTCTTTGCTCTTAGCCTTAAACCCGAGATCGTCTAATTCATCAGTACGTAAACCGTGACAGGCAACAACAGAGGGCCATTTTTTTTTTTTTAGTAACTAAATTTGTAATAATTATATCCAAAGCCGTTATACAAATATTTTAACACTCTTTATATCTACAGTTATTGTTAAGCCTTCATTTAACACATTCAACATAGGTCTAGGTTTTTATGGAACGTAGTTAATGGAATTTCGCCTAAGTTTTCAATAGCTCTGGAGGGTCCCCATGAACCCCCTCTGCAGTTACTCCGTTGCACATCAAGAACGATCAGTGAAATTGTACTGCTGCCAATTCTGTATTTGCAGGTGTAAATCGTACATTGTTGCCGGTTGTGTCGTGTACTGATGACCTATACGCCTTTATGAATAGTGGTATACGTTGATCTCAGTCTGTTTAGTTCTCGCCAGCCTTCTAACGATGCTGTTCAAGTGTCCTATTGAATCTCTTAACCATTACGTCCGACTGAGGATGGAGAGGCGTTGTCCCGGTTTTTTCAATTCCAAGTAGATGTCATAATTCTTTAAACACTCCTGCTTCGAAATTCCACCCTTTATCCGTATGGATTTCCATAGGGGCTCCATGGAGTTGTGAATTAACTCCTTTGCCACAGTGGTAACCTCATGATTTGGAATTAATTGCGTAAGCTTCCACCCACTTAGTAAAGTAGTCACCTATAACCATGATGTACTGGTTTGCATTGTCAGTAACTGGGAAAGATCCAGTAATGTCTACGGCAAATCTCTCGAATGGCAGTCCAACGCTATACTGTCTCATTTCGTAGCGATTAAACTGAACGATTACGAAAACCAAAAATTTAAAATAACTCATTCCTCGGGTGGGACCGACCTTCTCAACTTTGTGCTGATTTTCAAGATATTGCAATAAAAGTTCGTCAATGGAATGATATATGTATGGAATACAAACGACTTTTGGGTTTTGGGGACAACACACATCCTGACAGAAAACCACAGTTATACCAATATAAAAAACAACATTGAAATTTTACACTTTCTACCCAAATGTCGTAAACTTAACACCACAGAACAATTTGAAATATACAAACACAACAAAACACAACCCGACAACATACTCAATGACCAATTACAATTCAATTCAAACACATTATTTGACACAGTAATAAACAACACCACAACAATTCAATCGCCATCGCCAATCCCCTCCACCTCCACCCACACACAACCTGTTAACTAAAAACCGTTATACATAAAACTACCGACAGTTTGCGCATTCCGTATCCAAACTCACTGAAGAAGGAGCACACCACTCCGAAACGACGTACGAGAAAATACAAGTAAGTTCACAGTGAAAGTACCAACAATACTAATAAATAATCAATGTTTATCTGCAGAAAATGTAATATTAACAACAGCAATATACAGGGACCTCGTTTTCGTACAATAGACACACAATATTTTGTCATACTTCTCTTGTCAAAATGAAAAAAATATCGGCTGACGTCGGCGTCACTACAAAAACACTCACAAATCCAGCATTGTAATGCCGCGTATTTGGTTTCCGAGGAGTTCAACGCTCCATTGTTTCTCTCATGTGCTCGCCCAATGCCCTTTCTCGTGTTGATAAATTATAGTGTCACTGCACTTGTTGTATTTATCGCTGAAATTTATCTCGCAACCAGTGTTCCCAACATTCCTGCGTTCTTTTTGTTTGCTCTGTATGCTCACAACCGCGATGATTCGAATCTGTACATGATTTTTAATTTGTCTTTTACGCAGCTTTGGTTATTTTTCTTTGTAACTTTTTTCAATGTATGTGTGTGATGTGATTATATACACAATGTACATGTGCATATTCAGATTTATAGACAGATTACTGGATAATCCGTACGTGGAAAGAATGCTGCTTGGTGTAAGTACATACTTATAGAAGTATCCTTCCGCGTCGGTAAGTAGGCCTATATACTTCAACGTAGTGGTTTCTTTAGAACCTCAAAGATTCTAGTTTCTTTTTGGCAAACCTCAATGATTAAAATTTCTACAAAGGTTTAAATGGAGCAACCCAGAACGGATACAACGAGATACCCGCATCACAGACTCATCGCGAACTAAAAATAGATTTAATTGGATGTCTCAAGTAATATTAAAAAAAGTTGCTAAATTCAGTTAGCGGAGAGAAACACATTTTCACGCTCCCGTGTTAATTATTGTAGTTATGAGGATTTTACAGAACCTTGTATTGGTTAACCACTAAAGAGTCACCGTTTTTTTTGTGCAGAATTGCTTGTTTTTTATAGGTTTTTATTTCTCCAGTTAGTTAACTGACGTTCCACTTCATCGATTATTGATCGGTTTTATATTATAAATTTTATTTCTAAAGTATCTAAACTCTTTTATGTAGATAATTCCCAAATGCCCAACTCTTTGTTACCTCTGTTACCTCTCCCTTTTGGTTTAGGTGATGGTTTTATTCCTTGTAGAGATCTCTCAGTTTTATGTTTTTCCTTATATTATCTTATCTCCACTGTACTGCTTGTTTCGAAAACCATCTCGTCCCCGGACGCTCCACACTACGATACCCTGTGGGTTTATAATTCAAGGCAAGTTTGGGAAGGCGATCTTGCTGCATTCTTCCCAAATACTTACACCAGTTGGCCTTGTATTCCGTAATCATATCCTGTAATTTAAATTTTTTATTCTCATCTCATCTGTGCATTACTTATTCTGTCTCGTAACGTGCGCCCTTTTACCAACCTGAGAAATTTCATTTCTGCTGATGTAACCTTCCCTCTTTCTCTCTGTGAAAGTACCCGTGTCTCACTCCCATACAGCGCCACCGGTACACCCATAGTCTTACAAAACTTAAGCCCAGTAGACACTAGCCCAGTCTTCCCTAGTTTTGTATTTTAAGGTCCTATGGATTGTCCTACATACTTAGGACATGTATAAGTATCATGTTTAAGTTTATTTTCGACATTATAATCAACTGCGTGAGACATTTCACATCCAAGATAATTAAAGCTGGATACCTGCACTAAGATGTTTCCATTTACTTTTATCTTTGTCGTTATGGGATGATTCCCTTTAAAAGCCATTACCTATGTTTTATATAGAGACAGCACCGAGCTTTAATCCTCTGCTAAATTCCTTTTTATATGTCGGCCCGACGTTGACTTGGCAGTCTTGAGATTGAGTATTTTAATACGATTGTCTGTCCTAATCTTCTGTGATGTTGCTCTTTATTATTTCTGTCATTCAATATCGCTAAAAGATTAGAAATTCTCCTAGCGCCTCAGTTATGTAAATTTAGTTATAAAGCTGCTCTCTGTTTCAGTTTTAAGTTGTTAAAAGAATTTCCTTCAAACACACTTGGGACACGCTCACTCGTGTTAAATAACGTTGTACATTTTAGTGGAAAGAACCGCAGATTTGAGCCCTCCTCCGTACCGAATTAAATTCTTTCGTCGTCATGAGTTACTCGACATCGAAGTTAGGTAATATAATTTACAAAGACTGATTTTAGTAAGGAGATTTTTAAGTTTCTATTACACCACAGATTTTTACCATTCATCATCATCACCATCATCATCATCTTCAAGGATTAAACTAAGGACGGTTTGTTCCGGTCTCAAATAGGTAAAGATTAGAGCTGGCCACTCCAGCGCTTCCTCAGACGTCCCACACCTCTCCGTCCCCTCGGCTTATAGTTCCATAGTTGTTTGGGCATGCGGCAGTCATCCGTTCGGCAAAGATGTTCCCACCAATTCACCCGATACTGGGCAATCCTGTCGAGTATACTCATAGGATTCAGTTCCTGCCGTATCTCTGTGTTTCTTCTATGATCATGGAGAGTATACCCTGCCACGTGCCTGAGAAATCTCATTGCAGCCGCTTGGATGCTACTACCCTGCCCTTTCGTTAAAGTCCAATTCTCAGACCCACAAAGAAGTATGGGAAGAACGATCACCTTGTAGAATCTTAGGCGTGTTCCTTTACTTGCTGACTTAAGGGTTCGCCTAATGGTCCCGCACATAAGGTTGAACTTACACAACTTATTCCCAACGTTGTTACTTGCACTATAAGACACACTGTAGCCCAGGTATTCAAAATTGCTAATTTATTCTAGGACAGTACCATCTATAACAATTTTTGCCCGTATGGGATCAGTTTCACGAAAAGCAATCACCTTGGTCTTAAGTGTGGATATTTGCAATCCAGAGCCTTTGCAGATTCAATTTAACAGATGTATACCCATCTGAAATCTGTTTTTAGAGTCCGAAAGAATAGCCCGATCGTCCCCAAATAACAAAGTGTTAATTTTAGATTGACCAATCATAAAATGTTGTGAAAAACACATCTGAAAGTTTCATTTTTACCATTGTTCGCTTTTTTAATAACAATATTTCAGAAATTACTTATGTAAAGTATCACACAAGTACAGAACAAGATAGTGTGTGGCACAAATTTTCAGTAGAACAGTTGCGTGTCGCTTAAAGTTTAAATAGTCCAAACAACACACTTGTTCAGGACACCGTAAACGCGAACCATTTATACGTACAATTGTTTGTTATTCTGTGTGAGAATTTACTAGTATACTGTATACACCTTATGCCATGGTAACATGAGAAAGGGTAATCACAAACAGATTTATGTTTCGCGTGCTGGTTTTTATTTTGCAGTCCTGAATAAGTTTTATTTTTTCATTAATAATGAAATATGACTTTACTTTGATACATAATTCGGCATAATCTTGATAAATCACGAACCAGGTACAAGTAACATTATTGACTCAGTTTTTTTTTTTTTTTTTTTTTTTTTTTTTTTTTTTTTTTTTTGAGGTATTACATTGGCTAAGTGGCTAAGCTCGGCACACGACGAACATATTATTACACCATTACAGAAAGTTCTAAAAGTTTCTCGGCTATCCCAGCAGAGCCGGGTGTAATGTGCGTACGTGACACATGCGTCAACGAGGTTATTCCAGACTATATATAGGTCGGCGCACTGTGTTCAAGGCCGCAATCAATCACGCTCTAGTGTTTTCAAGTAGTTTGACACGTACTATGGATTACATTGGAATCTTAGCGGGGTATAATTATAAGCATTTAGCGACGATTAGTTTCAGTTTAAGTTGCGATTTATTCCAGTGAGGTTCGAGTTATTGTCGAGCGATTTACACAGTGTTTCTCAAGTATTTAACTATTTTATAATCACACTGAACATACTATTGGAAATAGTTACATTCAAAATACAAACAATTTATATAAAATATTTTACTAACAATTTAAATAACTACGCCGTTGTACCGCTTCGCAGAGATAAAGACATTAAACCATTATTAAAAACAGTTGTAAAAACGCACTATTTTCTAGAATTCTGAAGTAAAGATGTCCTTTTCATTTACTTTTTCTAGCTTTAGAGTCCGGCTTACACCTCTGCAACGTATCTCTTATTTTTCATTCGCTTCGCCAACACTCTACATCAGCGGTTCCCAAAGTTAGGCCGCGACAATGTTTCAGGGGGTCCGCGGACACTTTTAAGAAAAAATAGAGTATACCGTAATTTTCTCAGATTTTTTATGCTCTAAAATGTAAATTTTAGAATCTTAAAACAATTAGTAGAAGATTCCACAAGATTCCTACTTTGTTTTTGTTCAAATTAATTGTAATTGTAAAACTAATTTTAAACTAATGGATTTAATAGTCTCTTTAAATTGTGTCATATAGCAGATCTGTTTGTCAGTCGAACTGACTAGAGCGCCGCATCAACGCAGAACTGATCGCGCTGTTTCAGTCCACGTATAAGCACTGTATGTTTTTCCGTGAAGCTGGATTTACGCCTAAGTAGCTGGATTTCGACAGGTGTGGCTGAAAAGGTAGCGCCGAGGCTGGCAAAGTTAAGAAATAAACTTGATGTCGAGAGTGACTTAACATTGAAATTATCAGACATTAAACCTAATATTGCAGAGCTAATTGTTCAAAAGCAGCCTTCATTGTTCACATTAAACTATGTTTGATATAATTAATGTTATAATTTTGTAAGTTAAGAGAATTTCGATTTTAATAATTTTAATTAAAATATAAGAGTGTATCAGATTTACTGTTTGTTTTATTTCATAACTCATACGGGGTCCGCGAAATGTTAATTATTTGAGGAGGTCCGCGGACTGAAAATTTGGGAACCACTAGGCCTACTCTACAGGCATCTAACCGTTCGTGGTCTCCTTTTACATTTTACAGTACTTTTCATGCCACTTTATATTTTCAACACATAACTTTTGTAAGTTTTATTTAACTAATTAAGCATTTTATATCTGATTTTAACACTATTCAACCGATGATAACTTTTCTTTTCCCAGTCATTATCTTGCATATCTTTCTCTTGATTTTGTTTTCAAATCTAGGAGATCTACCCACTTTCTTGCAATTGATCGGATAATATTTTTAAACAAAAATTGATGGAGTATTGGTTTTTAAATATTGATCGAATTATATTTATTTTTTATATGTGGCAGTGCTGATTTTTTTTGGAAAAGACAGGGATTTTGAAGAAAGATATTGCAAGATAGATTTTGCAACAGGGATTTTGCAAAAAAGATTGAAAGAAGTAATAGACGAAAGAGAGAAAGAGAGAGAGAGAGAGAGAGAGAGAGAGAGAGAGAGAGAGAGAGAGAGAGAGAGAGAGAGAGAGAGAGAGAGAGAGAAGGAAGAAGGGTAAGTTTAAGATGTGGAAAGACTACAAAGTTTGTGGGTGTATGCCATATCATGTTTAAGAACTAAAAATTAAGTAAATTTATAGAAACAAGGAAAATTACAAGCAAAATAAATATATAATATTTTAAATAAATTCCTTACAAATTAAGACACAAATTAATCTGTATAAACGCTTTCCCTTTGGAACTAAATGTTTAACGTTAATTTTTAATGACATTGGAATAATTAATGTTTACCTTGCTAATGGCGTAGCTCAGTGTAATGTGGGTCAGCAACGCTCCATGTATACGTAATTACTGTAACGCAGAGTAAACGTACCATATGGTAAACGTATTATACACTAAGCGTATAATATTGAACCCAATTCCTCCTTCCTCCGGCGCTTATATAGTTCCCTAACAGTGAAATATTTAAAGTACTATTTATATTGTTTTCCTTGCAATATTTTCTGGCATTCTAATTAAATAAGTATTCTCCAGATACACGTTCTCCTAGAACGTATTGTTTTGATAAAGATAAGGTCTAGACATGACCTTATATGTATGTAGGAGTAAGCTAGTAATGACATGTTAAAGATGTACAAGATACATGCATACTCTTGTAAAGATACATGTACAGGGTGATTCATAATTGCACGGAAATGTCTCGGAACCTGATTTTATAGCTAAAAATAAGAAAAAAAGTTCATATAAACATAGGTCCGAAAATGGTTCGTTAGAGAGTTACGGCTCGTGAACCAGTTCGCCCTGATTTCTGCTCCCACGGTAAAATGACGCCATACTGAAATTCTTGGGGTACAAAGTGAAGTAAAAATTTGATGGTTTCTTATGGTTTCTAGTCTGAAAAATTGAATAAAAGAGTTTCCAGAGCTCTATCTTAATTACTTTCTAAGAAAAATTGTATAAAACGCAAAACATTGGAGCTGAAAAACACACATTTTTACATTTGGGATAACTTCTTTAATTTGCCAATAAATAAATAAAAATTTCTAACTAACTTTTCTTAAATTTGTACTTATTTTTAATAAACATTATACACATCAATGTTCTCATAATTAAATTTTCTACAAAGTTTACACTGTACACTAGTGTACACTGCTCTTGGCTTTTAAATTCTGCTCTTTATTTCTTGAGAGTGGTCCCATTGTTCATTGACTATAGCACCAACATATGTAAATTTTATACATGGCAGTAGCACTGTTTTATAAACAGTCTTAGAAATTAATAGATGTTTATTAATTAATCTAAATTAATTAATAAATTAATATTAAAATTTAAAACCATAAAATCACGTTTACTTTCAAATTTATACCACTATAGCCTAGACTCATTGACTGATTAAAACATGTACATGCATACTCGCACGTACGGAAGTAGATACCTACTTACAGAAGAACAGAAAGGAGGTCGAGAGTCGGTAATATGACTTCCAATAGCAACAATGTACTACATACTCCCTTATCTTCTACATTCAATTGACTACTATGTTGTATAAGTTTATGAAGTGCGATCGGTTACATTTATTTACTAGCGATTGACGAGTAGCGGCGTCGTATTGTAAATACTATTACGACATCGCAGAACAATCTACGTGTTTCTCGAACGATCCAGTGGAATACGGCTAAATGTTGTGGCGTACGTGATTTCAACATGCGCTTGCGAGACTTGTCTGGAAGCCGCCAGCCGCGCAGACTGTGTCAAAGCAGCAATTAACTACGTCATAGTGTAGAGCTAACGCGCAGTATAGAATAATCTAGTATTTCGGCGTTGCATAAATGCAAGTACTCAACAACTTTCAGTTTCAGTTATAGTAGCGATACATTACAGTGCGGTTCGGGCGATTACAAGTGATTACTCTGTGCGTTCAAGTGGTTATTGTTGTGTTTTATAATCATTGTTGTGTTTGTGTTCAAGCGAAGTGTTGTGTTTTATAATCGGGCGTATAATTTGAATACAATTGTGTCATATTAGTTGACATATTATTGCGTGTGAACAATTTTTACTTGATTTGTTGTAAGAGACTGTGTTGTTAATTGCGAACTGTTTAACTGTGATAATTAAACCTGGTGATTAGTGACTTAATTGGTGTCTTGTAATTTGTTTACCACTGTACCTACGACGATCGATCAAGTAGGCCGCCGTAACAATACATTGGTTTGCAATCGAGTTGCAATGTTTGCAAAGTGTACAACAAATTGTCACTGTAGTGTTTGTTTAGTAACGTGTGATTTATCTCTGCACTGCAGTGTTGTAACAGGTATGTATGTAGCTTATATCTAAACTAAAACTATTGTCAGAGAATACAACACTTCTAGGAACTAAGTGTTTGTTCAGTCGAGTTGACATCCGGTAAAGTAAGTGTCGATTCAACCTTCTGTTTTGCTAGGTACACATTATTTGAACGCACAGTACAATACTCTGTATGGATTTTACACTTAAACCTTAATGATTGTATTAAAGGAACCACTAATCTTTTCTTAGTAAATATGGTGGTGTTGTTAATACTGCGCCTACTTTGGTATGGATATTATTTTCAAAATGCGCTCTTATTGAGAAATATTTTTTTTTAAATCTGAATATTAACGACTGGTTGTTACAAGACTAAGAACTAAAGACTATTAAAATTAAATAAATGTTTTTTGATGATTAGAGAATTGTTTGGCAAATGACGTCGTGTTTTCCAATTGCAAACCATAGCTATCTATATTTTATTATTATTATTAGTGGGGGTCCTACATTCTATGCCGCATCCCGCATTTCGGTCGCCATTTCTCCCTATCCTTCCAGTCATCATCTTCAATAGTTCGATCTCTAATGCTTTATCTAATTCCTGTTCTCCATTGTGTTGGCAGTCTTCCTTTTCTTCTCCTGTTTTGTGGTGTGTAAGTCAATGCTTTCTTTGGCCATCGCTTCTCCTCCATCCTCATTACGTGACCATACCATAGTAACTGTCTGGTTTCTATTTTTTCTGCTGTTGTAAACACCCGCCCTGTATTCTTTCTTTTAATCTTCGTTTCTAACATGTTACATTCTAGAAATATTACACGTTCTTCTTAAGAAGTCCATGTCCACAGTTTCTATCATTTTTTTCTCTTTATCAGAATGTTGCCAGCATTCACAGCCATAAGTTAAAATGGGTTCCACAATAGTTGTGTAGATTGTCAGTTTAGTTTGAAGTTTCATTTTGTTAGACCAAAGTAATGAGTTTAGCAAACGACTAGCCTTTTTCCCTGTTGTATCCTATTTTTGATGTCATTCTTTGTTGTTCCATCTTCTCAAATAATGCTTCCAGCTATCTATTTTCAAAGTAAATTTAATTTTATCAATTATGATCAACAATAAGTATAATTAAATATACTGTAACGACGAAGCATTCTCGAACGAAGTAGAGCGTCGTTCTAGACGTTTGTCGGCCAGCCGAGCACGTGCGTGTGTCTGCCAAGGCCGCACTACAGTACCCTCTAGAGTTTTCGCGTGCTTATTGACGCATATTATGGAACACTAGGTTGGAAGGTCGGCATTTTATATATACAGCGACAGTTGCCGCTTAGAAGTCAGTTATAAGTGGCGATTTATTCAAGTGCGGTTCGGAGTAATGTGGCGAAGGATTATTGTGTTATAGTTAGTGTGGAACTCTAATAGTTTACATTATTATTGTGTCTGTGGACAAATTTAACCTGTAGTATTGTACAAGTTGATTATAAATTGTTATTTGTTATAACTTAATTAAAACTGGTTATTAATGACTGAAAGGTGTGACTTTTACACTGCTACGTATTCTCGGTCCTCTTCTACAGTGTACAATCTTAGATTTTGACTGAAGCCACAACTAAAAAATTGGAATCTTTTGAAATGTGGCTTTACCGTAGAATACTGACCATTTCATGGACAGCACAAATAACTAATATTGAAGTTCTTAGAAAGATGAAGAAAGAAAGGGAAGTTATTAACACAGTGAAGATAAGCATCTTCAGTGTCTGGGGCATCTCACGAGTAATGAACAGAGATTTTACTTATTGCAGTCCATACAACAGGGAAAAGTACTTGGAAGGAGAGGAGTTGGGCAACCGAGAATCTCATGGCTGAGAAATTTAATGACCTGGTTTGGCATGAATACAACTGACTTATTCCGTGCAGTAGTACTGAAAGTTCAAATAGTCTCTATGTTATCCAACATCCGAAACGGATAGGAAACAGCAGAAGAAGATTAGTGCCTTAATTGGTGACTTGTATTTTGTTTTCCACTGTACCATACGACGATCAGTGAGACCGTGAAATCGTAACAATACCATGACGCACCGTGTACCATGACTCAGAGTGTACCATGTAGCACGGTTATGAAGAATGTAACGTTTATTTTTGAAAATATTTATAAGATTGTACAAGTAGTAAATAATAGCTAAAAATAATATGTACTAGCAGTTATATTTGACAAATACGTATGTGAGGGTGTGTGAAGGGAAAGTTTGTAAGACTGTCCTTTTGGCATTGTAACCTACAGACAGCTTGCTGTGTTATGGCTGTAAAGTTAATTGTTTGACAAAAAGAGTGACACTTACTAGATGTATGTGAGACGTTGTATTTCGCATCAGGCAGCTGGTCTGAGGGAAGAAAGGCATAACCCCCAATAAACCAATCTACCCTTTTTAAAACTTTGACACAGACTGAAAGCAAAGAGTTTGTCAATTCGATACGGTACAACATTAGAGGCCAGAACAATTGCAACGTAGAAATTTGACGAAAGTCGTGATTACAAAGGAAGATTCGTTCCAGACTCAAAACAAAGCCAGAGTGCAACTTGAAGATAAACAATGGTGCAGCAGATCGAACAATACCAGTATTGTATCTATGTCAAAGCGTAACAGAAATTGGACACTAGGAGACGGCCACGAGAGACAAAGAAATGTCGCCTGATGTACAAGGGGAAAGTGAAACTCACGAATTCTGGAGTGCTTGAATGAGATTCCTAGTAAATAGAGAAAACGGCTGTAGGAACAATCAGGGACGAATGGTAGTTCGACAAGAGAATCACGTGGAAAGCAGAGATACTCGAAAACCAATGACGAATATACAATTTGTCACACTGGCTAAAGAACCAATAAGAGTATCCAAGCAGATGGAAGATTCAGCAGAGGTAGGCAGGATGAGAGTTTACTTGGTAGATCTCAGAACAGAAAAACGGCAGTCTAGTACTCATCTACAAAAGTGATCACACGAGTCATCTTAACTCGGTAACAATCAATTTCTCAAAGTGAACAATGAAGTGAATACGACAAATCGTACGAAACTCGTTGTTATAATTCTCACTAAATTCTAAACTCATAGCAAGAGAGTTGAACAGTTAATCGCGTTCGACAGACTATTAGTATAAAGTAATATCACGCGAAGTCAACATGTAAACAGACTTTACAATTAATTAACTTCACCGTAATTTAAACAAAGTGTCGGAGGATATGGATACACAGTACAATACTAAGTGAAGACAAATTCAATTAACAGACATTCTACAATTACAAATAATTCACAAGAAACTGTAAACATTACAGCAGCTTTTATATAATACAGAACACATCAACAGAGAGACTCAGTGCATATTCTACCACAGAGATATTAGACATAAAATCAGCAATCTAAAGAACTACTTTAAAAAACATTATACATGAACTTTACCAGCATCAATTAAGGACACTCATATTCAACACAATACGAGTGCCGTGAAAAGTGAACAGTTCGAGAATTCTTCAATAATTAAACAGTGATTGTGAGGTGCAGTGACAGCGAAGGGATACGTAATCTACAACGACTACGGAGACCAGCAACTACTAAACACAGAGGACCACATGATGTCACCGAGAGTATGAACTACGAATAACCAACGCTCTCAAACTAATGGTACTTTAGAGTTATGTCAATAAACTCAATTCATTCAAGTCAAAGAACTCACACTAATAATTAATTAACCTTTAGAACTGCCTCTCAGTGCTCTGCATTCGACTGAAGCGAAATAAAACGTCAATTAGTAAATTCTTAAAAATCATATCTAAACAGTAATCTAAATTTGCCAAATACAATTGTAGATTATAATTTACAATTATAAGTGTTAGAAAATTATTAAATGTTAATTAATCGCGATTTCAGGGATACTCATTGTTAAGATAAGAGAAGTGATTCTACTTAAGGAAATATCCATACAGAGTGTTATATTTGTAATTTGCTACAACTTAATTAATTAAATAAGCATTAGACATAATATTGTTGTTGTGTGTTTGGCAAATGAATCCTTTATATCCACATCCTTGTAGATATGAGGTGGCGCCCGGGAAATTGAAACATTTTGGCAGTAAGTGATTTTTAATAATTAATTTATTACTTTTTTAACCACCCCAAGTAAGAATTCTTTATATTTGACTGTCCAACGCGTGGCATTAGTCTTTATATTTGGCGCCCAACGTGGGGCATTAGTCTTTATATTTGTCGCCCAACTCGCGTGGCAAAATCTAAATTTAGATTTGTCAAAAAGCAGATGAATGAATTGAGTTAAATAAGTTAACTAAACTGAGAATTAGAAATAAAATAAAAGTATTAATAAATAGTGTAGACATTAAGAACATAGGGCTAGTAATTGTAACTACAGTTGCTTAGTCACGGTTCGAATATATACGGTATATGTTGACGCGAAGTAAGGCACGCAAAATGGAAAAAGAAACACCTTATACGACAATGGCCAGTGAAGAAGAAACACAAGCACCAAGGAGAGCTGAAGAGAGCGAAGAGATGGAGATATATAACCAAATGGGAGATCCTCAAGTCATAGCAATGATGGAGGAAGAAATCAGAACGGATATTGAAAATATAAGGGCAGAAGGACCACGCGCAGAAGTTGAACAAGTAAGTGCGACAGTACCACAGACGGAGAAGAAAAAAATAAAGGGCAGAAGGACCACAGCCAAAAAGTGAGCTGCAAATGCTATACGAATTGATGAAAGAAGATAACAAGAAATTACAGAATAAATTAGAAATAAGTCTGATAAATTACATGAAGACAATAAGAAGATACGAGAAGACATTCAAGATATTAAAGTAAATCAGAAGAAATTAGAAGAAAAAGTTGAAGTAAATCAGAATAAATTAGAAGTAGCTATTAAGGATATTACAGGAAAGCACACTAAGTTAAGAGAGGAGATAAAAAACGACATGAACACGTTGCATGACAAATTAGTTGGTGATATTCAAATAGTGAATAAAACATGGCGTGAAGAATTGAATAAGACTGAGCATAATTTTGGCGAGGTGGTACAGCAACAAAGTGAAAAATTTAAGTGTGAAATACAAAAAACTACTCAAAACTTAAGTGAAAATTTAAATCGAATCAATCAGGAAGTGAGAAGAGAAATAAAAACAACGAAAGAGGTCGTCCAAGAAGAAGTCAGAAATATTTCTACCGTAAACAAAGAAGAAATGGAAGAACAATTAAGAAAATTAGCTGAAGAAAAGGGTCGACGCATCGACGAGATGAAAGAAGATCAAGAGCAATTAAAACGAAAATTAACAGAGTTGGAGTCAAGACCAATGGTAAACAACCAAAATACTATTGTGGCTAACCAAGAACAGTTAAAGGAGGTACGGTACAACGGATGAGACGCCTACCCCATGGAAGTTCTAAAAGAATTAAAAGAGGTTAAAGAAATATATTACCCCAGCGGAGGTATTAAGTGGATTAGCAGGCATCTAGAGGGTGAAGCAACAGTATGGTGGAGAATCGTACAATCCCAAATACATACGTTTGAACAATTCGAGGAGGCGTTTACCAAGAAATTCTGGAGTCAACAAATTCAAGAAAACATCCGGGACAGCTTGGAGTACGGATGCTATTATCCGAATGGTAAACTCACTATGGTGCAATACCTCGAGAATAAAATTCTACAGTGCAGACAACTGATCCCACCAATCTCGGACCAGCATCTGATTCGCAAACTTGCACGCCACTATAGTAAGGAAATAGAAGTTGCCATCACAACTAGAGGCGTCCAACAAGTAGATCAATTTGAAAGCTTATTAAATGAGTTTGCTGCCATTCAACAACGAGAAATGAGAGGATCATATCGGCCGCCACAACAGACAACGGTTGATAACGGTGGAAGACATATTAACAATGGCTATCATAAAACGAAGGGTATGAAAGTGGAGACTGAACACGAGGGTCACAGACCTGGGTGGCGCAATAAACAAACGTTTGGTACAGAGGATAGGGGATCAAAACAGCCCATTGTCAACACAGTAACAATTGAGCGTCAACAACCTGACCCTTCACAAGAAGCACGTACAAAAAACGACCAGCCAACCCACTGTCGCGGCAACAATACTTAGCTAGTAGAAAAATAAATAACCAGTTAGACGTAGCATTAGATTATATTGATATTCGTGAAGAATTGGATAAAATGGATGAAGAAGAAGAAACCACTAATTTCCCGTACAATAAATGTCCGGAAATAAAAATAAAACTAAATAATGTAGAAGTAACTGCACTTATTGATTCGGGGAGTCAATTAAACGGAATTGCTGAAACGTGGTTCAACCATAATAAAGATAAATTAGGTAGAATCGAGTTATTAAACTTATCGAATACCAATATAAAAGGTGCATTCGGACATAAATCAAAATTAATACGAAAACAAGTACTTTTAGAAGCTGAGGTTGATAATTATAAATTTGACTTAGTATTTTTTATCATCCCTGGACTGAATAAAGACTGTATACTAGGAATTAAACCGAAGTTTACCGCTATTCGGAACCCGTGTACAAATATAGCCGAGAGAACTAACAGACAACTAGGCAACTTATTTCGAGTATTTGTCAAAGAGAAACACTCAAATTGGGCCAAGTATATCCAAGCCATTGAAATTTGTTTAAATGAGACATACCATAGTACCATTGAGATGAGTCCAATCGAGGCACACTTTGGAAAGAAACCAACCAGAGAGTGGACCAAATTTATTGACAGAAGTGTGATTTCCGAACCAACTACTTATAAGCCGGAAGACATTTACTTAAGGATTAAAGAAAAGAGAGAGCGACATGCAAATAAGATGAACCAAAGAGAACTAACAACATTCGCCATCGGTGACCTGGTATTAGTTAAAACATGTCCAATATCCGATGCAATGAATAAGATAATAGCGAAATTTTGCGACCTGTACGAAGGACCATATAGGGTTGCGAAGCAAATAAGTAAAGCTACTTATATGTTAGAATATTTGGACGAGAAGAAAGGAACAAGAGGAAATTTCAATGTCCGACAGCTAAAGCAATATATTACCTGACAAGAAGAGCAGTAAAAGGAAATAATGCGTTAGTAACGATCGGTTACGTGAGTAAGCAAATTGTAGCACTCATATAATAAATATGATATAATAAAGTTATGTATAATAATTGTAAAATTTTAAAGTAATAATCGAAGTAAGGTTATCAACTGACGATGTATATCAGAGTAAAGATTTATATTTTGTATATTATGTATAAGAATAAAAGTATATCTAAGAAAAACAAAACAAAGACATTGAACAATGACTAACAATGAAAGTAATGATAAGAACTAAGTGATAATTAATATGATATTATGAATTTTGTTGTTGTTGTATGCATTTGCAAATAGAAAATTATTGACAAATGAAAAATATATATAAGTGGATATTTAACTAATAGGAAGTAAGAAAGAACAGTTATAGTATCTAGGTGAATAATTATATGTAAACAGATGTACATAATGAATTAGATAGTTGTTAATTCTATATTATGATATGTTAGGAAGATAAGTGGTCTGAATGGATGGTAGGATTGTAAACAATTGTATAGGTTAGAATAGCAAACAGAAAAATTGAAACCGCTAGAAAGACCCTTTGCCAAGTTTGCCAAGTAACAAGGTGGGAATGAGAGAGTGACAGGGGGATGAATGGGAGAGGTCATAAATCTCAGCCCAGACACAAGGGTACACTGTAGACAGTTTCGAACGTAAACAAACCAAGTTGAACTACTCGAACCCGTTAAAGGGATTACATCACTAGCAATAAATGTAACTCATTAGATATTTATACTTAATTAATTAAAATTTACATAATTAATTAAAATTTACATAATTAATTAAAAAAAGGGCACAAATTTTATTATTTGATTTTGTTACACGCCATCAATTAATAAAAATTTAAGGACAATGTAACGTTTATTTTTGAAAATATTTATAAGATTGTACAAGTAGTAAATAATAGCTAAAAATAATGTGTACTAGCAGTTATATTTGACAAAGACGTATGTGAGGGTGTGTGAAGGGAAAGTTTGTAAGACTGTCCTTTTGGCATTGTAACCTACAGACAGCTTGCTGTGTTATGGCTGTAAAGTTAATTGTTTGACAAAAAGAGTGACACTTACTAGATGTATGTGAGACGTTGTATTTCGCATCAGGCAGCTGGTCTGAGGGAAGAAAGGCATAACCCCCAATAAACCAATCTACCCTTTTTAAAACTTTGACACAGACTGAAAGCAAAGAGTTTGTCAATTCGATACGGTACAACATTAGAGGCCAGAACAATTGCAACGTAGAAATTTGACGAAAGTCGTGATTACAAAGGAAGATTCGTTCCAGACTCAAAACAAAGCCAGAGTGCAACTTGAAGATAAACAATGGTGCAGCAGATCGAACAATACCAGTATTGTATCTATGTCAAAGCGTAACAGAAATTGGACACTAGGAGACGGCCACGAGAGACAAAGAAATGTCGCCTGATGTACAAGGGGAAAGTGAAACTCACGAATTCTGGAGTGCTTGAATGAGTTTCCTAGTAAATAGAGAAAACGGCTGTAGGAACAATCAGGGACGAATGGTAGTTCGACAAGAGAATCACGTGGAAAGCAGAGATACTCGAAAACCAATGACGAATATACAATTTGTCACACTGGCTAAAGAACCAATAAGAGTATCCAAGCAGATGGAAGATTCAGCAGAGGTAGGCAGGATGAGAGTTTACTTGGTAGATCTCAGAACACAAAAACGGCAGTCTAGTACTCATCTACAAAAGTGATCACACGAGTCATCTTAACTCGGTAACAATCAATTTCTCAAAGTGAACAATGAAGTGAATACGACAAATCGTACGAAACTCGTTGTTATAATTCTCACTAAATTCTAAACTCATAGCAAGAGAGTTGAACAGTTAATCGCGTTCGACAGACTATTAGTATAAAGTAATATCACGCGAAGTCAACATGTAAACAGACTTTACAATTAATTAACTTCACCGTAATTTAAACAAAGTGTCGGAGGATATGGATACACAGTACAATACTAAGTGAAGACAAATTCAATTAACAGACATTCTACAATTACAAATAATTCACAAGAAACTATAAACATTACAGCAGCTTTTATATAATACAAAACACATCAACAGAGAGACTCAGTGCATATTCTACCACAGAGATATTAGACATAAAATCAGCAATCTAAAGAACTACTTTAAAAAACATTATACATGAACTTTACCAGCATCAATTAAGGACACTCATATTCAACACAATACGAGTGCCGTGAAAAGTGAACAGTTCGAGAATTCTTCAATAATTAAACAGTGATTGTGAGGTGCAGTGACCGCGAAGGGATACGTAATCTACAACGACTACGGAGACCAGCAACTACTAAACACAGAGGACCACATGATGTCACCGAGAGTATGAACTACGAATAACCAACGCTCTCAAACTAATGGTACTTTAGAGTTAAGTCAATAAACTCAATTCATTCAAGTCAAAGAACTCACACTAATAATTAATTAACCTTTAGAACTGCCTCTCAGTGCTCTGCATTCGATTGAAGCGAAATAAAACGTCAATTAGTAAATTCTTAAAAATCATATCTAAACAGTAATCTAAATTTGCCAAATACAATTGTAGATTATAATTTACAATTATAAGTGTTAGAAAATTATTAAATGTTAATTAATCGCGATTTCAGAGATACTCATTGTTAAGATAAGAGAAGTGATTCTACTTAAGGAAATATCCATACAGAGTGTTATATTTGTAATTTGCTACAACTTAATTAATTAAATAAGCATTAGACATAATATTGTTGTTGTGTGTTTGGCAAATGAATCCTTTATATCCACATCCTTGTAGATATGAGGTGGCGCCCGGGAAATTGAAACATTTTGGCAGTAAGTGATTTTTAATTATTAATTTATTACTTGTTTAACCACCCCAAGTAAGAATTCTTTATATTTGACTGTTCAACGCGTGGCATTAGTCTTTATAAGAAGTAATCCTCCACTCTACCAAGTTTATATATTAACATATTTCTAACATTTGGATTTTTGTTTATCTATGTGTAACACCACTTCATTTTTTTTATTTGTCATATTTGTCTCTGATAGTAATGCTGGTTCGATGTCACATTCAACATTTCTAGCAGCTAAAATAAAGCACAAACATAAAGTTTAAAAAATATAATAAGTCATGTTTCATAATGCGAACAGATATAAGCAAATTTTATTTTTAAAAGTAATAGGCAATTACTATTTAAAATAATACGTTTCTCCTATCACTTTATTAAAAACTCGGTATGGAGAACCATACATGACTTCCATGTTCTAAGATTTATTTTTAAAATCATTTTCAAAATGAAATATTTCCATAGGAACTACTTCTTTATTCAGCCTTAACCACAGTACTGTGGTCACTAACGTATACCACCTCACGTTAGCGCACTCGATTTTCACTAATGATGGCAGTCGATGGGGACTGCCGAAACGTCTGGTTTGCAGAAAACATTGGATCACGGCCAAACAGCCCGGGAAGGAATTTTAACAACAAACTACTTCTTTGTTGCCGATAACGTAGTACACATGTAAAAAATTATCCTTCAACTATCATTTACATTTATAGAAAATTACCCCCTCTCCTTCAACTACCCTTTTCATTTATAGATATTTTTTCTACCTTTCTACAGTGGATTATTATGACCTTCTTTTCAGGATACTTTATTTATCAGAATTAAGTACTTTGCTCTTGTTAAAACATAAAACGTTGCAGATAAACTACCCTTTTTCCTTAACAGATCTTCACCAAAATCAATAGGCCTTGAGTCTTCTACAACTCAGGCACATATGCAAAACATTATTTGATTCTGTTTGAATTTGCGGCAGTTATCGTTCACCATGGAACACACACACACACACACACACACACACACACACACACACACACACACACACACACACACACACACACACACACACACACACACACACACACACACACACACACACACACACACACACACACACACACACACACACACACACACACACACTTTTAGGAAAATGATTTTTTCTTCATGTTTTGAGGGTAGTAAAATCAGAATCAACCCTTATCTCGAACACCATTTTCTCGGCATCACCATACTTCCATTTCCTTATAACATGGAAGTAAAAAAAACCTTTGCCACTTTGAATTATGTATATCCTTTATCTCATGATGTTTATTATTATTATTATTATTTTATTATAGCCGTTTTGACTGTTGTTATGTGTTTTGTATGGTACTAAATGGTAAAGATTGCAACTACAGAAGGAATCAGTTTGAGGCGATTGGTTTGTGTAAGCCGTTTCGAGCACTATCTTTACATAGTTTTTGCCTGACGACTGCGTTCCAATTCGTTTACACAGTGTTTATTTCCTAGATATGTTTAATCAAAACTTCAAAGCGCATTCTTCAGTAAAGGATAAAAAATTGATATAAACACAGTTGGAACGTAAAGTGATCACATAAATACGGATGGTAAACGCGAGATTTTCAATTTCCAATTGGTTTCTTTCAACTATTAAATTGTTATTATTGACAGTTTAACCTTTATTTAAGTTTTTACCTTAAACACGCCTACGATAAAATACCGCAATTACATATACAGTTACGAAACAGTGACAAATAGTCCTATACAAGCAAAACTTGTTTTGACAAAGCTACAATATGATCACAATGTCATCTCCTCAATAACTGTGTAAACATTTATCGTCATATTACGCAAAGATATCGATAAGACGTAAGATAGATTTTTGCTTAACGTGGATAATGTTACTTCTAAACATAATTCAATCCGGTGTAGTTTATAAAGTGATTTGCAAGTCCGTGACTAAAAATTATTTTAAATAATAGTTTTGTAGTCGAGTTTTAATCACAGCAGGAAAACAGTCGCCAAGCTGCCAGCAATTGTCGCTGAAATTTAGCCAATTTAAAAGAAAACTGAAAAACCAAATTGCATAAATTGAGTATGACTTTCTGCTGAGCCAATTTCAGGCAGAGTGGACCCATGTCAACTGTACGTTTGACCCCCCGGAATTAACGTAATTAATTTGCAAATATCTCTTAATTTGTAATCTCAATTATTCTCTTACACACTTCCTAAACGGTTAACTGAAAATTTTCAATAAAATAGGTGGTTTGTACAATGTCCGTCGTAACACCAAGTTTTCGCGTTATACGTATTTCAATATATTGTTATGACAGTTTAACTTATCGTCGTATGGTACAGTGGAAAAAATACAAGACACTAATGAAATCACTAATAACCAGCTTTAAATATCACAATTAATAATTTGTAATCAACTCGTACAATAATTCTAGTTAGATTTGTCCACACGCAATAACAGTGCCAATTAATAGAGTTCCACACAATAACAAAATAACACTTACCTTCGACAAACATTCGATCCGCGGTATTTAATATAATTTAAATTACATATTACAAATATCGACATCATTACAACAATATTTATTATTATTAGCGGGGTCCTACAGTCTATGCCGCATCCCGCATTTCGATTGCCATTTCTCCATACCTTTCCAGTCATCGTCTTCAATAGCTCGATCTCTCATGCTTTTCCTAATTCCTGTTCTTCATTGTATTGTCAGTCTTCCTTTTCTTCTTCTGTTTGTGGTGTGTAAGTCAATGCTTTCTTTGGCCATCGCTTCTCCTCCATCCTCATTACGTGACCATACCATAGCAACTGTCTGGATTCTATTCTTCTGCTGTTGCAAATATGCGCCCTGTTTTCCTTCTTATATCTTCGTTTCTAACATGTTGCTAACATGTTGCAATATTGTTACAACAATATTACATACTGAAAAAAAAAATAAATAAAAGTATTCCTAATAACATATCCACATAAAGTGTCCACAACTTCCACCTGCGCAATACCCGATGTGGAATGAAATTAAAAAAGAAGATTACGAGAAAGATAGTAAATAATTTAAGCGGGTTGGGTTTCCATAGCGGAAACTAGTTTTAAGTGACAAAACATTATTATCGTTTTCTTGAATATATTTACGTAAATAATATTTTGCTCGCATTCAATAAACAGACTGAAACACGAGACGCGATCACCCAATCATGGCACGTGTTTCATTCAAAGTGAACAGACATTAAATGCCTGATCGAGAAATTACATTATTCAAACACGTATATATAGGCTAAATCTGTTATCGGAATTTAAAGAGGAAACGTTTCCCTGTTCTAAGGGTAGAATAAATTAAGTCAAACAGTTTCTAGGCGTGATTCGTCTATGAACGAATACCTTTACATTCCTGTATTTAACATCAATAGTTTATTTGTAGTATATATTTTATATTTTAGTGGTAGGTTACGCTTTTCTATTAACCAGGCTTCTAATTCCCCGTTTTGAATTATACGTTACATTGCAACGATTATACACCTCATTTTTGGACCATCCTATTTTAGAATTGACTACTGCATTTGGTAGCAGTCGTGGCGTAGTGGCTAGCGTGTGACGCTGCTACGCTGTCAGCGCGGGTTCCATTCCCGCCGGGGCCATTTGATTTAGATAGGACCGTTCTCCCTCGCAAGGCGATGGCAAACCAGCGAGAGGTAGCCTGCCTAGTATAAACCCTCCCAAGCTATGCCGTTCAGATCCGGCGTTAAACTGTAGGTCCCATATACCTGTGAGAGACTCCGTAACGCACTCCCCACGGGTATATACGGGGGGGGGGGTACAAACCACTCGTAATTCAACAGCTCAGAAGTTACTAATAATAATTTCTACAAGCTCGAATATTTCCAATATCATAATAATCAGAAAAACGAATGAGTAATATTATATGCTAAAAAGTATGACATAAATGTTGTAATTTAATTTAATTCAATTTCTTAATGAAATGCTTTAAAAAATTAGTTTAAAATTTTTTTGTAAATACATAATAATGGCTTTGTTCATACGCTACATAATGATAAAGAGCGTTCCAGTGATATCTTGGTCATACATGTAACTGGTAATGTTGTTACTGCTATTGCTATTGTCAGTACATACTGGATTAGCATACGAGAATACTATATTGGCCCATACTGTTGTAGTAATCACACATAAGTTAAAGTTTTCCACTTTATTAATAATTTAATTAACTGATTTCTAAGTTTGCTTAATTTATGGTCAATATAAATTCCCATATCTGGACCGCCGCCTTACCTGGCGAAAGCACATAATTACCAAAAACAAACAGCTCAGACTACAGTACAGGCAAATGTATTGGCTACTCGGAAGGAGATCCCCTGTAACTCTGGAAAGCAAACTCCTTATCTACAAAGCCATACTTAAGCCAACCTGGACATATGGCATCCAGCTGTGGGGGACAGCGAGTACTTCAAATATGGAGATTTTACAACCATTCCAGAATGTGGTGCTCCGAGCTATGGTCATCGCTCCTTGGTACGTACCGAATAATGTCATCGAAAAAGACCTCCAAGTGACTTCTGTCCGTCATGAAATCAAACGATTCTTCGTTAACTACAGTAAGAGACTAGCAGCGCACCCCAACGATCTAGCTCAAAAGCTCATGGAAGACGCGGGCACCAACACAAGAAGACTCAAACGCCACAAACAAGTGGACATTCCGGCTAGATTTATGTAATATTAGTGCTTAAGTGATCAATGGACCACCCTCTACATGTCATATATATTGTAACCAATTTTGCCAAATGTTTATTTTGTAAACAGATTGCAAAAAAAAAATAAATAAAAAAAAATAATAAAAAAAAAATTAAAAAATTCCCGTCACGTGCTTCCTTGTATTTTTATAATAAATTTGTGCTTTTACGTACAGAGTTATAACAAAAAGTAGTAAATGTACAAGTTATGTATGACTTATACTAAAATTTGAGAAAATAAATGTACGCAACGGAGTTAAATAATGCACTAATCATCAGAATATAGAAATATAGTAAAGAAACACTACCTACTAACCTATCTTAGATAATCTATTACATTTTGAAACGTCATAACTTATAATAATTTTATATGTTTAAAAAGACTCTTGACAGAATATGCTAGTTACCTGGTTTTTATCAATGCATGAAAACCGAAATAAAGACGTACGGTAAAAATATTTACGGTAAAATATAAAAACAGCAACATTATTTGAAATAAATGAATGCCTCTCTAAGCTACATGGTCAGAAAGCTGAATGAAGAATACACAAAGATAGGATTGGAAATAAAAATATAAAAGACTGAATACTTGGCATTTAGAGATGAAGAAACAACAGATTTAGAAGTAGACGAAAATGTTAAAATTAGAGGAACAGACAAATTCAAGTACCTAGGATTTACACTGAGTAAACAAGGCACAACGGAAGAGGAAATAAGAAGTAGATTAGGGCAGACTAGAACAGCGATTAGACAATTACACAGTGTTATATGGGACAAAAATATTAGAAAAAGCACAAAAAAATGATATATCACACCATAGTCCAAAGCATTATGATGTATGCAGCGGAAGTATGGGTTATAAACAAAAAGAATGAAAGAAAGATTCTTGCAACAGAGATGGAATATTGGAGGGGGTGCTGTGGAATAACGAGAGCAGACCGAATAACAAACGAGGAGATTAGAAGATCTTGGAGGGACGAAGTGGATGAATCTGTGCAACGTATAGGACTTGAGGAAGGACAATGGGAACATCGGAAGAATTGGTAAGGCGGGTTGAAGGAAGGGAGACGGCACTCGCTGTAACAACCCTGTTATATATACTGTATATATGAATGCCTCAAGTTCTTTAATTATTTCAAGGAAATCATTATCATCTTAACAACATAGTATAGGCAAGATTCTGCCTGTTTTGCCTTAAAAGTCTTCCCGGCCGTCTCTTCCTAGGTCTACCCACACATCTGCGTCTTATAGGTATGTATTTCCAGACCTGTTTGGCCAGCCTGGAATCTGACATTCTTTCTATTTGTTCTTTCCACCGATATTTGTAACCTTTTAATTATCATCATCATCTTTACTGATTAAACCAAGCATGGTTTGTTCCGGTCTCAAATAGGCAAAGATTAGAGCTGGTCACTACAGCGCTTCCTCGGACGTCCCCTCGGCTTATAGTTCCAGAGTTGTTTGGGGATTCGGCAGTCATCCATTCTGTAAAGATGTTCCCACCAATTCAGCCGATACTGGGCTATCCTGTCGAGTATACTCATAATATTCAGTTCCTGCCGTATACCTGTGTTTCTTCTATGATCATAGAGAGTATACCCTGCTACGTGCCTGAGAAGTCTCATTTCATCCGCTTGGATGCGACTGGCCTGGCCTTTCGTTAAAGTCCAATTCTCAGACCCAGAGGCGGCTCAAGTCAAGTGGAGGCCCCAAGCGGCAAAAAAAAGTTTGAGGCCCTCAAACTCAAGTTAGAAATAGAAGTTGCAAGAAAACCCTCATAAACTTGTTAACAAAAAAGAAAAGTAATAAAAATTTTCGTACCGTTACACATTAAATAAATGTTTTACAATTACACTCATTTATTTCAAATCCGTGTTTCATTTGTTAATGTGTTAAAACTATAAACCATTATTTTTATGTTTTTAATATCACTGTATTGCCATCATTTAGTTAAATTATTATATGTTTACATTCATCAAATAGAGTATTGCTTTCTTTACAAAATTTACTAAAACCGAAAATAATCTTTCCTAACTTTACACATGAAAGCATTAGGTATTTTCACACTTTTAACATTGACGGTGTATTCAAAATATCTGGAACGTAGTGTGGTATAACTCCCTGGCATACCCTGGCGGTTTCAAGAAATTTCCCTGACATACGGAAAGTTCAGAAAGATTACATACATTTGTTAAATAATTATTTTTTTATTAATTAGGCCTACAATACGTTTATATTAAATGTAAGATATAAAACACAGAGTATTACTAAACATGGATATACTTAACATTTACTTATACTTAACTATATACTTAACATTTAAATATCAAAAGTTAAACATTCGTTTGATTATGCAAAACAAAAATGTCTTATTTAACATAGACAGACAGCTTCACTTCACTTTCAGTATGCAGAGGAACAAATTAATATGTAATTATTATTTACAGAAACACTAGCTATTGGTTACTTAAAGAATCTTGTAAGCCCCTAATTTTTAAATTATGAATTTCCTTCTTGCTTTATTTCTTGCAAAATCATCAATTATTTTGTCAGTGTCAATGCGGTTTAAAATTTCCTGCTCTATATACAAAATGGCCAAGTTATTTAGTCTTTCTTCTCCCATTGTATTCCTTAAATAATTTTTTACTCTCTTTAAAACAGAAAATGATCTTTCTCCGGACGCATTAGATAAGGGAACTGTTAGAAAAATCTTCAATAATATTTCAATATTCGGAAATGTGCAAGACATTTCTTTGGCGGCTTGATACATGTGATATCTATCGACACATTCGACACCACTATCACACGAGAAACCTAAGATGTCTGGATTGTCTGGTGTGGTTTTTATGGTGTCCTCGTTTTCTTTTAGAAATATTAAGAAATGGTCCAATTCATCTTCCAAAGTACAAATATCAATGTCATTTTTGTACATATCCTTCAACTTTTTTAACGCTTTCTTTCTTTCTTCTGTTGACAATTTCCAGTCAAAAAATATACGAAAAGGCTCTAGAACAACTTCATACTTCTGAGCTCTCTGAGATAGTTGTGCCTTAGTGTTATCACATATGACATAAAATGAATTGACTTTAAAATCTTCTCTAATTGTAATTGTGAATTCATGTCCGACTTCTTTGTTTTCATAAAAAAACACGTATCTCTTTCGTCGTCTGCGAGTTTGTTCATCTTCCACACTAATTGATAGCCCTGATAAATCAGTTGCCTCTTTTTCTACTTTTTCATATTCTTCTCGGAAATTATTGATAAAATTTTCTAATGACTTCAGTAGGATAGATCCTTTGAATAGTTCGCACTCTACTGATTGCAGTGATTTACTAGTAGCATTTATCCTTTGCAAAATAGTATTCCAAATCACTGTCATTAGGGCGGTTTCATATTTCTCCATTTTATTTAGAAGTGAAGTCGCCTCCACTATCGTAACTTGTTTTTCTTCTTCTGCATTACAAATTTCATTTAAAGCCTCTTTTATATGGGCGAATCCAAGTTTTATAGCTAATACAGTGTCGGCTCTTGCTGACCATCGTGTATCAGAAACTCTTTTCAGTGAGACGGATTGTTTATCTTTACACATTTCTAGTTTACTCGTTAAAATTTTCCAGCGATGAGTTGACGCAAAGAAAAATGTGAATAACTTCTGCACAAACATAAAATATTGAACTGCAGCGTTACAACTTTCTGCAGCGAAATTTCCAATTAAATTTAAAGAATGGTTAGCACGCGGAATAAAAACCGCACTTGGACTATGTTCTTTAATGCGTCTTTGCAAACCTGAGTACTTTCCTGACATATTTGAAGCATTATCAAAAGATTGTCCTCGACAGTTTTTAATATCCACTCCTAATTCTGTTAAAGTTGCCAAAACGTCTTGTTCCAAGTATGAAGAGTTGTGTTTATCTATGGGAATGAATCCCAAAAAACTTTCCTTTATATTACCAGATGATGAAACATATCTTATCACAAAAGTAAGTTGGTCGACATGAGAAATATCGGGAGTGGAGTCAACAATTATACTATAATAATTCGCAGATTTGATTTCTTCAATTATTTCAGCTCTTACTTGATTGCCAATAAGGCCTACAAATTCGTCACAAATATTGTGAGATAAATAGTTCACATTTCCTCGTCATTGGTTGGCATATTTTTGTAGACGGAATTTTAAGAACTCATCGTATTCGCTTAGGTATTCCAAGCAGGTTAAATAATTTCCTTTCCTATTGGAATCTCTGCCTTCATCGTGACCCCTAAATCCTAATCCTAAGCGACTCAAAAATTTTATTGTTGACACAATCCTTTTCAACACTTCTCTCCAGTAACATTCTTCTTTTTCCTTTTCCTGTAATAGTTGATTATCAATATCAATTCTATTAAATTTGGTTGATCTGTTGTACAGAATACACATGGCTGACATGTGTTCTTTTGAAACTTCGTGGTCCGATAAAATAACAGTAATTGATCTCCAATTTTGCAAACCAGTTATTAATTTAGCCTTTGACTTTGAAAAGAGTTTGCAAGGGTAGCAGTAAACACTTTTGCTTGTTTCTGAAAATATCAGCAAAGTTCTCTTTTCCATAATTCCATTTGATTTCTTTCTGTAAAAATGATCATAAGAAAGTCCTCTGTAATAAACTTTATCTCTGTCTTTATACACCGATTTCAAATTCTCTATATTCCCGATATTTTTTGGTTTGTGTTTAAGAATATGGTCAATAAAAAATTATTGGCCATAAAGCTATATCATTTATTACTACGATGTTTATCGTATTCAAGTGTTTGTCTGGACTATCTCTATCTTCTGCGTCTTCACACTTCCTTTTATCAGTAGCATTTTCAACGTCTTGATGCTCAACTTGTTCTTCTTTTTTCTCTTCTTCACTTATAGGCCTGTGTGGTTCAGAAGAAGTTTCGAGCGCAGACAATTTATCTGAAGTAGATGTTGATGGCAACTGTGTCTCTGAATTTACTGTTAAAAACGTATGCAATGCATTTCTTTGGCTCTCAACAATTTCCAGATTTTTCTTCATTTTTTTTCGCTTTTCTGCCCCACTTTGATGTCTCTTCATTTTTTACTGTAAAGAAATAATTTGTTTTAATGTTTTGTAAATAAATTGACATCGTACGGCGGTAAATTATACACAGAACAACAGGCCATTGACAAAAGTATAACAAGCTACAACCACCGTAAAAATAACTTCCTTAGGGTAACAAACAAAGCTTAACGTTTATATTTGGAATATTACACGGAACAACAAATGCAAGGGTCTGTCCTTACCAAACAAATTCAACATTCATTATGAAAATTCACTTAAGTTTTATATAGCACACGCACAATGAATAAAAAAGTGTGAATGCAATATATTTGTATATATAGCCTGTGCTATTATGTATATTTACAAATACCAACTAATGTACATTTTACTAACTTGCAAAATATACAAATATGGCTCTGTCCAATTCTTAAGAGGTTAGCAAAAACGAGATCTATTGTTCAAATATAGGTATATACTCAGGGTTTACAATCAACTCCCAATATATGCAAATTCTGTACGAATAATTTATACTAGTTGCTAAAAACTACAAGAGTATTTTTTATCTATGTGGACTTATAGAACTGCTAATTCTATTATGTACGACAATCAACGTGCGACTTGGTTATGTAGATTGATTTTTGGTTATGTCACAATACTAGTGGGCGCCAAAAAGCCTAACTAAACTACTGCTAAACGATTATGGGTTTGACTTAAATTCTGTTAAAATTATTTACAACATCCTGTAATAACTTACATTTTTAAGTATAAAAATTCGTTACAAGCTTCGAAGGACTCACTTTACTATTTATAACGAAATAAGTTTATCGAGACAACAACTGTACAATTTTGATTCCAAAACGTTCGCTGTTTGAAGAAGTACCAACTACGAAATTAACTAAGCTATTAATAAAAACTATACTTACTGTATTTGAAATATACAGTGACTATAAAATCTATAAAGTAAGAAATGGATCTTCGTAAACATAAATAACTCAATGAGTAATAGTCCGGAGAGGTTCGGTATAATCGGCTCTCGAACCGAGTAGGTAGCGTAACGAGATTGTAATTTTTCCCTCATGCAAAACATGTGTCAGGCGCGCTAAAGAAGTTTTCACTTCAAAATTGAATGCTGAGAAATTCTGGGCCCTATGGTATTCTGGGGCCCCACGCGGCCGCTTAGTCCGCTTACCGTTAAACCCGCCTCTGCTCAGACCCATAAAGAAGTGTGGGAAGAGCCATCACCTTGTAGAATTTTAGGCGTGTTCCTTTACTTGCTGACTTGAGGGTTTGTCTAATGGTCCCGCACATAAGGTTGAACTTATGTAACTTATTCACAACGTCGTTGCATGCATTATAAGAGACATTGTAGCCCAGGTATTCAAAATTGTAATCTTTTAATTTTTTATTCAATTTAAAAACTTGTAACCCTTTTCTTATGGCATCATTTCAAGGAAATCGATTAACTAAAAATAATAACACAATAGCTCGGTCAGTCGTAATTACCGTTGAGTAGGTTTCCGTTGCATATTTTAACCGTAGAAACGTTTATTTTGATTTAAAGTTTATTTTACTACGCAATGAACATACGCTATGCTGTTACAGCAATTCACAGCGCGTACTTCAGCTCCGACAGTGGTAACTTGTGGCTGAACACGTCCGGTCACGTAATTCATAACAGCGCAACGTGATCAAGTGGGAACACGTACACAGTACATTGTTACAGTTTTTAGACATTGCTCAGTACATCCAGGCAATTCTGTATTCCCATCCCTAATTCTGTTTCTCTTCATCAGAAAGGAAATAGAAATATCCACGCGTATTTTCCTATAAATAGTAGAATACTATTACACTTATATACCAATTCACAAGCAACTTTTGATCCGTCCGGCTAGTCCTTATTTGAGACAATTTAGTAGTGAATAGGTCCCCTGGATATGTTATTAGCATATCGCAGGGTAAGACATATGGTGGGGCTGCCACCTTCAGGCTTAACGTCCAGCCCGATTTTCTGTCTGGGTGTTCTCCCATAAACTGGCTGTCTTATCAGACTATAGAGACCAGTTTTTCCTGTTGAGATATCCACAAGGATCTTTAATGTTGTGGTTTCTCCTTGCCTCCCACATCCAACGTCGTTGACCAATGGAAGGTCATCCGTCTTTATAGGCAATTTCTAACCCCAAGGGAAAGAGCGTGCTCTTATCTCTACTTGACAATGACAAGTAGAGGAGGGACAGCTTATACCGGCTGTCGCTCATACTCCAGAGCCGCGTTAGCCACACGTAGTGTTACCCATCCACCACGACTTGGAGATGCGGCTGGATATTTCCCTTCATCAAGGAGGAATGATACCATAAGGCATTACTCATCCTCTCCAGTACTTTGGGGGACGGAGAGGATATAAGGCGAGCGGACGGAAAGGTGTGGGACGTCCGAGGAAGCGCTGGAGTGACCAGCTGTAATCTTTGCCTACTTGAGACCTGATCAAAGCATCCTTGGTTTAATCCTTGAAGACGATGATGATGATGATGATAACCAATTCACAATATGATTGGCAAAAGTTACTGTCTACATAATTTTCAATAAATGTTAAAAAGCTGCGAATTTATAAAATATCTTATAATTTTTCGTTCTCAAGTTACGAACCGGAAATACATGATAGAAGCCTAACCACGCGAAGAAACATATGAATCCCATACCGGGTAAGAATGGTTGTGCCTAACACGTCAAATAAGAAACGAGAAGAAACATTTTGTAGATCTCTGTTCATGTTTAACAAGTTTTCAGTGTAACATACACTGTTTTCATCTTTATCTATAAAATAGTTTTAAACCATTTAAAGTTTCTTATTACAAAGATTACTGGAGAAATTACATAAAATCGTTTCTGATCCGGTTTAATTCCGGTTCTTTTACAGGGTTTAAAGTTGATGTACAAAAGGTTATATTTATTACCTTACAAAAAGCTATTGACTGTGAGAGGTTTTATTCTAAAGGCTTGTCTTAAAATGCACCCAAGATTCGTAGAAATTAGTTGTCTAATTTTTCTGAAGTCCTATCTCTCAGAAGAAAACAAATTACGTCTAATTAAATTACACCTATATAAGCTTACAACATTAAGGTATAGCTACTAATAATTTTGTACAAACCACTATGTTGTCTTTGGTATTGACGAGCGCTTTCGGCATTTTAGCCATATACAGGTCATTTTCAAATGACCTGAAGAAGGCTTGACTGCCGAAAGCGCTCGTCAATACCAAAGACAACATAGTGGTTTGTACAAAATTATTAGTAGAAATATTTAAGACAACTAACACTCCAATACAACAATAAATTAAGGTATAGGGTTTTTTTTTACCAAGACCAAAATTGCCGTCACACCGTGGTACAGTGACACCTGTCTAAAATACTGTAAGTAATATTTAATATAAATATAATATATAATATTAAATAATATTTAATAAGTAATATTTCCCTTGGTGTGTAACAAATTAAATGGTTTGTATTTGATAACATATCCAAACTGAAAAAGGATCATGTGCAAAACAGATAAAAAATTCACAAGTAATTGAAAATATTTTAAAACTATTAGAATCACTTTTACAAGACAGCACAATGACAAAAGATTTTTTTTTTAATTATATAAACACTTGGTACGTTTCACAGTTTTTGTATTTGACTCTGACAGCTGTTTCGACTTCTTAAGCCATTGTCAAAGAGCTGAGTGAACACTAAACAGAGGATCTCTTTAGGGCGTGTATCGGAACATGTGTGAGGTGTGAAGATCGAGGGGGGGATTGCAGGAGCTGAGGGAAGGTCAAGTATCTGTAAAAACTAAATATAATCTGAAAGCAAAATATAAAATTAACTAAACTAAATAACAGCTTTTTATAAAGGGGATACACAGGAATTCAGTTTGTTCATTTGTTAAATTTTTGTTATTTTTATTGCTTTTTTAATTTCTAGAATTTCTAACAAATTAATTTTTTTACCTTTTTGTATGTTGTGGAGTAGTGTTATGTTTTTTGAATCTATGAAGTGATTGTGTTGTAATCAATGATCTGCAAAACCTGTATTGGCTGTATTGGTTAAAATCGCCTTCTTATGTTGAGAAATGCGATGTTTCAGAGCACGGCCACATTGTCCGATATAAATAGCATCGCATTCTGCACAGTGTATTTCATAAACTCCGTTTTTCTCTAGCGTGTTTGATTTTTATTTATTGTTGATAAAATGATAAAGTACGATAAAATGATAAAGAAGGAAGTGGTGAGTAGATACGAAACATTTTACTTTATGTAGGGATCTTCTTACTCTAGTCGATGTCAGGCAGGTTTCTAACCAGCTCATAGCTTCTAAGAATACTCTCTGTTCTTATTGTTGTCATAATAACTGGCCCTAATGTCCCTAGTAAAATGGTAATATATTTGAATAAGAATTTTAATACCATTTTCATATGCTTTCAATCCAATTCTTGTATTATATCGTATTAAGTATGTATTGTATTAAGTACCTTGTATCCAATTCAGAGGTTCTGAAGAAGCATTTTAAAGGCGAAAACCGGTTTAGGCTGTAAGGTAAAACTTTATGCTTTTGCTTATAAAAAACTTAGTGTTCCGAGTTGTTAATATAATAGTGGTATTTAGTTAAAAATAGTATTGTTACGACGGTCTAACTGATCGTCGTATGGTACAGTGGAAAACAAAATACAAGACACTAACGAAGTCACTACTCACCAGATTTAATTATCACAATTAAACTGTTTGTAATCAGCAAGATAGTCTCTTACAAGAAATAAAATAAAAATTGTTCACACCCAATAAAGCTGTCAACTAATAGAGTCCCGTACAATTATAAAACACATAACACTTCACCACAATACTTCGAACCGCACTGGAATAACTCGCCACTTAAACTGAAACTAAGCGTTGCTGAAGTCTTGTATTTATACCCCGCTGAGATTCCAGAATATTCCATAATACGTGTCTACTAGAAAACACTAGAGCGCAATTGTGGACGCTCTATTATTTTTCTAGAGCTGTTCGTGGCATACTGCAGTCCTCGTCTTTCGGCATCGGTTTGTAGAGTCCGCTGACGGCCCAGCGATGTCCATCGCTGGTTCGTCACAGGGCAAAGAATGCGAAGAACGTCCGTTCTACTCTTCTTCCTGTTCCTTCCGGCTGGCTCTGCGTCGATGTCGTCCGATAGAGGAGAGGCGATGAAGTGCGTCCGATGGCGTAGGGATGGAGTGCTCCAAGAAATTATTTTTGTTGTTGTGTTGTTTGAGACCGGACTATTTTGGGCCGGACTCGGGCTGTTTTGGAGCAAGCTCCTTTCAGCCGTGTGGATATGGGATTGTAGGGTGACGTACGTCAGATGACCGGGCCGTTGAGAAGGTGGAGGCAGGTAGATGGGAGTGTATTGCTTGTTGGGTTTATTGTGTGCATGTGTAGTTGGTAGCCAGATGTGAACGGGAGAGGTAGATGGAGGCGGGCATTATGGGTGTTTGATGGTATATTTGTTTATTTATTTCTTCATCGATGTTCTGTTGGAGGGCGGCCAAGACTGGGACGTGTAACGCAGGTCGCTTAGGCTGGTGGGTGGCGACAGGGTGCCGTCAAGGTAGGCGGAGGATACATATTTGTGGATTAAATGCTGGGACGTGAGTGAGAGGAAATATTTTGTGTGAGTTCAGGAGGTTGCGCGAAGATAGGGTTTAGAGTTTAGAGCTTGGGTGAACTTTGCGTATTGTTCAGTATTTAGGCTGCATGTGTGTTTCTAGTCTCTGCCGCTGGGGGTTAATGAAGCAGAGAGGGAGATTGTTGTGTGTTTAAATGTGTCTGTGACTCTGACGCAGGCGGCGGGGGAGTTTAGGGGGAGGACCATTGGCTATTGTGAGGAGGCGGTTTATTAAGTAGGAAGGTCTGCTTGTGTTACGGGTATTTCTGTTTATTGAAGGGACTATTGATTGTAGGGAAATGCGGCGTAAGGCAGTGCGGGAATACTTCCAGTTTAACTTAATGAGGAAGGAGTCGAGGTTAGGGAAGTGGATGTTTACCGCATACAGCGCTGCGTTGGAGGTCTTTGTACGGCGTGGTTGGCGGTATATGAGTCTTAGGGCTCGTCATTCTGTGATTCGGTGGAGATCTAGGGAGGCAGGGGATGCGGTAAGGAGAACGGGGTGGGCGTATGTTATGATGGGACGAATGCAGGTGGTATAGATTCGGGTTAGTAAGTCGCTGGAGTAGTAGTTATGTCTGCTGAGGGTTCTGAGAGAACGGAGGCGGGTACGGGCGATGGTCGTAGTTCTTTTGATATGGGGTCGCCAGGTAAGTTTGAAGTCAAGCGTGACGCCCAGATACTGGCATTCAGGCTTCGGGCATACTATTGATGAGCCTAAGCGGACTGGTGTAGTAAAGAAATGATTCATGTTGCGTCCGGTGGAGTTGAAAACACAAATTTGGGTTTTGTCTGCGTTTACAGAGATTCGCCATGTGTTACAGAAGGCGAAGAAAGGTCTTAGGATTTGCTGTAATTTTGATGTGAATTGCCAGTGTGCTATTGCTGAAACCCAGTAGGCAGTATCGTCTGCGTACTGGGCTAGGCCTGCTGATGGGTATGTTAAAGTCGGCAGAGGGGGAGGGGTGTCTTTGGTAAAAATTATGTAAAGTAACTGGCTAATGGGGGAGCCTTGGGGGACACCGGCATTGAGGTGGAAGGGTGCCGAGAGATGCTGGCGGACTCGGACTTGCGCAGTGCATCCATCCAGGAACTGAGAGAGCCATTTGATGATTGCTGGGGGAAAGTGACATCCGAGGATCTTGAAGCGGAGGCCGTTGTGCCAGAGAGAGACGAAGGCTTTGCGGATGTCGAGTAAGGCTAAGATTGTCGGCGTTTGCGGGCCGAGTTGTCCTGGATGGCACTGATAACCCGAACAAGTTGGTCGTATATGTTGTAGCCAGGGCGAAAGCCGCCCTGGGTACTGGGGAGGACGCGATGAGTTTGTAAATGGGAATGTATCCAGGCGACGAGGATTTTCTCGAAAAGCCTGGAGATTGCAGGGGTGAGAGAAATCGGGCGATAATTCGACGGAAGTCTGGCGGATTTGAGCGGTTTGGGGAACATGAGGACATGGGCGTGTTTCCAGGCCCGTGGGACGTATCCGAGGAGGAGACTTGCGGTATAGAGATGTGCAAGGGCTTCTAAGGCAGTGTCGGGGAGTGCTTTCAATATTCGATTTAATATTCCATCGGGGCCGGGGGCAGTATTTCGACACTTAGAAAGTCTGTCTTTGATGTCGTCTGGGTCGATAGGCTGCTCCAGCGGATGGTCGTGGTCTGTGTTCACGTACGGGGTGAAGAGGTCAGCGTGGTTAGCTAAGAAAGTGTCTATGAAGTGTTCGGCGATGGCGTCAAAGTCCGGGCTGTCTATGGATAGACTGGAGAGTGTCCGGAAAGACAGCAGCCTTCTCCTCATCGCTGACGAGAAGGCGGTCGTCTAGCAGGAGAGGGGTATCGGCTTTGGGCGGGTTGTGTAGTCGTTTGACATGCTTCCAGAAGCGGGGTTTGTCTATGTGGAAGGAATCCTGTACTGAAGTACATAGGCTCTCAAAGCGGGAGGAACGATAGTCTTTAATGGCGCACTTGACTGCATTTGAGAGTCTTCTATACTCCAAGCGGAGATGCTCGTTCCGCCGATCTCTGTTTAAGAGGCGACGGATCCAGCGTTTCCGGCGTATCAGCGTAAGGACCGGGGGAGGGAGCCTGAGTTGGGAGTATCTGACCTGTTTTGTGGGTATGGCCTGTGCCATCGCCGTCTGAATCGATGTAGTCAGGAAGTCGTTGCAGTCGTCGGTTTGTGCGGGGTTGGTGGGTGTGGCGGGAAGTGGGGAGATAAGAGAAGCTAAAGCTTGTGAGAAAAGAGGCCAATCGGCAGGGCTATAATCTGTTACGGTCCTCGTGTGGGGTTCCAGGGTGGGGTATTTTACATGGCCGTAGGCGATTGTGAGAAGAATAGGGGTGTGGTCTGAGCCAACATCCGGGCCTTGGGAGATCCCGCTTATTTTACGGGAGATGTCAGCTGAGGTAATCAGCTTATCGGGACAGGTGGGTTGTTGGGCCGGAGTTACCGGCTGACGGGTAAATAGGGTACGATGGTGCCTTAGACCAAAGTTATTGGCTGCTTGAAGCACTTGCGTGCTCCGAACAGTGTTATAGTGGTGGTGGGCGTTGGTGGTGGGCGTTTAGATCTCCGAAGAGAAGTAAACGGGTGTAGCTCGTGGCCAAATGATGGAGGTAGTTGACGTAGAAGTCGGCACTTTGGGAGCAGTAGTAGGTTGCTATGAAGAGGGGAGGTGAGTTTGCGAAAATTAGTTTGACCAGAAGCGAGTTGGTCGGGCTGTTTGGTGTAGGTACTACTTGAGCTCGGAGTGAGTTACGAACTAGTATTGGAACTTCCCCCGAGTTAGGAAGGTTTCATTGAGGGTGGCGACGTCTGTATGTGATTCCTGCAGAAAGCGTAAGAGCTCATCGCGTCGAGCCCGGAGGCTACGAACGTTGAGATGAAGAAGGGTCAGATGGTTCTTGCGGATCACGCTGCCGTCTTCTCCCAACTAAGTTTACCGCTTGGACTTGGAGTGAAGGATCGTGAGTCCTTCGGGGTTACGGTTGAATAGTGTCCTAGTGTCAGACAGTCTTTTTGTAATTTGGTTAACACTAGTCCGTAATTTGGTATGGGAGGCAGGTTCCGTGACGTTGTAGATGACCGCAATGAGGGCGTCAGAGACCGAGCGGGTCATGTCCGTAATCATTTTCTGGACGTCAGTCATCATCGACTGGAAAAGGCCGAGGATGGTTGTAGTGTCGTTGGTTGCGGGATTGGGAGGAACGCTGGGGGATTCTGGGGTAGTATATGCGTCGGAGGCTTGGTCGTCGGCTGGTTTGGGTGGGGTGGGGACAGGTTGAGTGAGTGCACAGGCGATGGCAATTGCCGAGTTGAGGGAGGGAAAATGTGTGGGCTGCGGTTTCCATGGGTTAGTTTTAGGTGGTGTTGCGGGTATTATGGGTACAACTGGGGCTTGGGAGGCAGGGACAGGTGTCTGCTTGGGGTATTTCGGGCACTTTGTTTGTCCTGTGAAGTGGTCCGTTAAGGAGTTGCACGTAGCACAGAACGGCGAGCTATAGTCGTGTTTGGTGTGGGGGCAGAGGGTAGTAGGCGTTTTGTGTCCACAGACACGGCAACGGGGTTGGTATGAACAGGAGGAGGCGGTGTGTCCATAAAAGTGGCATCGAGGACATGGGATATGTCGTTCTGTCTGTCTTCTCCAAGAAATTCTAGCGGCGCTCTTTTTATGCCCTGACAGAGATCCCTGATTAGCTCGCTGCGAACTCGCCAAGTGTCACGTCTCGTCTGCTGATCTCTGATTGGCTCTCTGCGTATTCATAAGGTGTCACGCGCCGCCAGGTGTTCGCGGCGATCTCTCGGCTGGTACCGGGGAGCAGATGTTTGCCTCGCTGCCGTCACAAGAGGTTTGCTTTGTTTTCTTCTTAGAGCTTATGCTAATGGTTGGTGCTCTTCGTTTTTTCAAACAACAGTGACTATTCCTTGGACGTTGCATAATCTCTAAGAGAGAGAGACTTGCTTTCTTTTCTTCTTAGAGCTTATGCTAAAGGTTGGTCCTCTACGTTTTTTCAAACAGTGATGTCTACACACGCTGCTAACTCAGAGCGGTTGATTATAGACCATGTTATTGCCACATTTCTGTTGTTCATGTTACCCTCACCAATATTTATCTACGTATGCGTTGTCATATTTTTCTCTTTAACAGATAAAATTTTCTCTAGTCTGTTCTACTATTATCTCTGCCTTATGTGGCACAGGTTTAAAATAACAATACTGTGGCGAAAATTTTACAATTATAGTGCAAAATACGGTAATATTGCCTCTTTACCAACTAACTTTCTCCAGAGTAAAACAAAATGGAAAAATTAATTAGCCCATTTTTTCATGTAAATACAATTTATGTTCTTCAATGTCCTTGTTACGTTTTCTACCTTTTCTAATGACAGCTCGAGTACTTTACCAAACACTCCTGGATCTCTCGTTTTCAACAGTGAGTTTTGTTTTCCCTTAGACCTGCTTTTACATTTATATTGTTACGCATTACAGAACAATCTACGTGTTTATCGAATGCTCCAGAGGAATCCGACTGAATGTTGTGGCGTACGTGATTTCAACATGCGCTCACGAGACTTTTCTGGACGTCACCAGCCCCGCGCAATGTGTCAAGGCTGCAATCAATTGCATCTTAGTGTAGAGATGATGCGTAGTGTTTTCTAGTAGACGCCTATTAGCGAATATTCTGGAACCTCGGCGGGGTATAAATACAAGTACTCGGCGACGTTCAGTTTCCGTTTGAGTTGCGAATTATTGGACTGCGGTTTGTAGTATTGTGGCCAAGTATTACGTGTTTTGTAATTGTGCGGGACTATTGTAATAAAATAGTGTTTTATATCAGTTAACATTTTTATTGCGTGAGAACAATTTTTAATTGATTTGTTGTAAGAGACTGTCTTGTTAATTACAAACTGTTTAATTGTGATAATTAAAGCTGGTGATTAGTGACTTAATTGGTGTCTTGTATTTTGTTTTCCACTGTACCATACGACGATCAGTTAAACCGTCGTAACAATATTTTCTTAACTAAGCGGTTTGCGGTTTGCTTTATTAACATCTACTCCTTCGGACTTGACTTTTCTGCCTGAAATATAATTTTCAATTCCTTGGTGCGATTACTTATAGAACATAGTTATTTCAATGACCTTATAGTATTCAGTAGATATTCCGGGATTTTAGAAAGGATTATGTATTCGGAAAGGGTCTCAGAGGCTGAGGGGGTTGCTGGTGCTCTCTCAGTATCAAAACTCTGAGAAATGCCCACTGATGTCTGACAAACAAGTCAGTGTCCGAGATATCGGATCAGTTCTGCCAACAAGTCCTACTCCTACATCCTCGAAGACATAACTTATTTATTGTCGCGTGGCTTCCGGGCAATGCTTGGCGTGCAATGGGTGTACGTTAGATAGCCAACAGGAGAGGGCAAATGGCGGGTTTCCGGCGCCTTAAAACTGGAACATGCCAGCTAAGGGAGTAAACCCTGATAAAAAAATCAGACAGGTCAAGAGGCCTAGAGATGGCAGCCCCATCACTTGACTTACCCAGCTTCAGGTTGGTACCCTGTACTGGAAAAAATTTAAAAATTCTCGTAATTCTCACAAAGTAAAACAGGACGGATCTATACGGAAATACGTTCCAGAGAATATGTGGCACAATAAATAGAACATTAAATAACAAAAGACGAAAAGACACAAGGATAAAATTTTATAAAACGATAGCAGTACCTGTACTTATATGTATGGGAGTGAAAGTTGGATAAATACCAAAAAGGGAGACAGCAAAATACAGGCAGCAGAAATGAGATTTTTGAGACGGGTCAAAGCTGCATAAGAAGAGATTTAGTAAGAAATGAAGACGTGCGAAATGAACTAAATGTATATGCAATAAATGAAAAAATAACTGAACATAAAGTAAGATGGAAACAACACGTAAATAGAATGGGAAATGGGAGAATACACCCCAAAATACTTAACTACAACCCAAGAGGGAAAAGAGATATAGGAAGACCACGAAAACGGTGGTCGTAAGTTTGTAAGGACGGAACAGGCAAATGCCTAATCCTTGTAGTGCAGAAGAAGAAGAAGAAGAAGAAGAAGAAGAAGAAGAAGAAGAAGAAGAAGAAGAAGAAGAAGAAGAAGAAGAAGAAGATTATGTATTCGGATATACGTATGGTATTTATAGAGAAAAATTCAAAACTGTGATCAAACGAAAGTGAAATACATTTCTTAAACTATAGTCGAAACATTTCAGTAATTTAAAAAAAAATTGCAATAAAAATTGTTAATAATAACTTTTCTACAAAACTTGTAGTCTGTGTATATCTGAAGACAACAGAAAACGTATATGATACATTTAAAGTATTTAGTTTTTATACAAACAGTTTTCATTTGAATTCAGGACTGTCAATTTCATACTTTAAAAAGTTGGTAGTACCAAAGGAGATAAATCCAATAACTCTAGAACAACGATTCTAGTTGAGAATATTGCGCGCGCCCGCGCGCGCACACACACACACACACAACTATTGAAGTGAAGAATTTCAGCGTTTAAATATTGTTCTCAGTTTATAAGATTAGACATGAAATACATTTTTTACAACTTTAATACATTTCATAGACATGAAATTTTTTGTTTCGTTGAATATCATAGAAACATCAGGGTATTTTGTACATATAACAAATAAATATTTTATTGTGAATTTTGTGATAAAGTGTATTTCTTTAGTATGCTTTGGCAAATTTGATACTAATTTATCTTACTTATAATGTCTTATTTCAATGAAATCAAGAACTGTACATACTGTATATCTAAATTATAGAAAATAAACCGTTCCATAAAATTTACCAAAATAAAATGATTCGAAATAAAAATAATTTATTGTAATTAATAATTGTAAAAGTGAAAAACGGAAAGACTGTAATGCTCAATAAAAAAAAATATTTACTTTTCACCTGGCTGATTCCTGAGGAGACAAAAACCTCAATTTACACACAATAAGTTGCTTCAAAAAGAATATGAAATGACTTTCAATAATGGTAACCTTATGAAGCCGTTCCCGAGTGCATCGGGTGGAACGAATACGCTTGACTGTGACGTCATTATTTACGCCAATTTACGAACCCTAATATTTATGTAGGTCACAGTAGTACTGCTTATAATGCGGTATATATTTATGTGCCCTACAGTAACTTTAGTTTAAAATTTTCACACAGTTCTCGCTTAATATTTTGGAATATTTTCAATCGGAAATAATAGATTACATTAATAACGACTAGTTTTTTACTTCCATGTTCAATAAGGAAAGGGAAGTATGTTGATGGCGAAAAAAATCGTGCTCGAAATAAGGGCTGATTCTGATTGTATTACCCTCAAAACATGAAGAAAAGTCATTTTCCGAAAAGTGTGTGTGTGTGTGTGTGTGTGTGTGTGTGTGTGTGTTTGTGTTTGTGTTTGTGTGTGTCTGTAGAACTTTTTCTATGGCGAACGATAACTGGCGCAAATTCAAACAGAATCAAATACGTTTCTGCATATGTACCTATGTTGTAGAGGACTCAAGGCCTATTGATTTTGGAGAAGATCGGTTAAGGGGAAGGGGTAGTTTACCTGCAACGTTTTATATTTTAACAAGAGTAAAGTACCTAATTTTGATAAATAAAGTATCCTGAAAAGAAGATCATAATCATCCATTGCAGAAAAGTAGATAAAATATCTATCAATTAAAAGGATAGTTGAAGGGGGAGGGGGTAATTTTCTATAAATTAAAATGTTAGTTTAAGGGGAGGGGATCATTTTTTATGTGTACTAAGTTATCGGCAACAGAGCAGTAGTTTGTTGTTAAAATTCCCTCCCGGGCTGTTTGACCGTGGTCCTATGTTTTCTGCAAAACCAGACGTTTCGTCAGTGCCATCGACTGCCATCATCAGTGAAAATAGAGTGCGCTAACGCGAAGTGGTATACGTTAGTAACCACAGTACTGTAGTTAAGGTTGAAGAAAGAAATAGTTTCTATAGAAATATTTCATTTGAAAAATGATTTTAAATATAAACCTTAGAACATGGAAGTCTTGTATGGTTCTCCATACTGATATTTCTATAAGAAACGCAGTTTTTTAAACCTTCTTCGGTACTAAAAGTTTCTCCTACCATGAGGCCAATTGGCGGCCTCATCATAAAATATGACTAAACGTTTGGGTCTGATAAAAAAGCTTGTTAAACTGAAAAACACGGTTGTTATCTGTAGTGAAAACCACGAATGGTTATGAAACAGAGAATTAACTACGCGGCATATTGTGTACGTAATTCATATTGTATGCGCCTTGTCTTCATAAATATGAGAACCCAGATTTATATTAACAAATTCTGACTTCATACGAATACATGAATATTTTTAATTAACTAATATTTATTACAATCTTTTCATTATACCTAGTTAATTGTTATAGTGGGTTTTAGTCGTCACTGTGATAATACAATCAATTAATTGTTGTAATACACTCTTCATACTTTTTTTCAACATGTCCTAAGTATAGACAACCCTCGAAAATTGTTGGCGTTTCCCACTCGCCAGATACCGTTTCCGGGGGGGGGGGGAATAAAACTTTATTATTTAATATTTAGCATGTACCGCTACATTATTCATTAGCCCAGTTTATATTCTGATAGTCCCTTATCGAGTTGAAGATGAAAAATAATTGATTAAAAATAATCAAGCTAGACTAGGCTGAGTGTTTCCTCTTGTGGCCACTAACATGGCGAAGTCCCGACGAGAAATACCATTTGTCTATTGCTACACCAGGGTTGAAATCTTCTAAGGGCGGTCCATTTACTGCCAGCTGCATTAGATCTCCTAATGAAGTGATGTCCAGGGAAAGTCTCTGTTTCACTTTTATCCTGTTACCGAAGCTAAATCTCCGTTCACAAGATGCTGTTGTTACTGCCATGCATGCAACGCCGTAAAATACTTTCTTTAGCTCACCAAAACGCTCAGGAAACTTTTACAGGGTTTTTAATAGCTCACCCAGTTCTTTTGAAGTTATTTGCTCTTCTTTAACCATCATTTTTAATTGAAGCTATTCCGATAGCAAAACATCCTCATTTATATCACCAGTAATAAAAACATGCGCCAATTGAAGAATCTCTTCATTGCCATATGCAGTTAGGGTGTCATCTTGAGGAAGGCACAAGAAATCCAGAACGTGGCACTTGGTGCCTACTACAGTCTCAAGTGTATCAAGACGGCACTTCAATTAATGAACTGTGCTTTCGATCAGCTTATTACGGATTGATTTGTATTCTTCCTCCCCTTGAGACGTGTTTGTGAGAACAATTCCTTGGTCGCCTTTGTATTTTGAGCAATTCAGTTTCTCTGAGTCTGAAGTGTCAGAGAGGAATTGTTTCACACTGGATCCTTCAGATGAAAGCAAGAACTGAACCATTTCCACCGTTACCATCATTGACGATCGTACCTGTGAGACCAGTAACTGTTTCAACTGTAAAACTTTACAAAATGGCTCTAGTTTCCCATACAGGTCAATCAAAAAGTTTAATGTTTTTACAAACTTGTATGATGTAAGGATTTTTAGATAGCCTTTTGCTCTAGCTGCATCCGTAGCTTCTCCTGTTGTAGCTTTCCGGTTCGTTATATCCTCAAGATGGATGGCCAGAGGTACGAGATCACGCCGCAAAGCTTTCAAAGCGTCAGATTTACTACATAGCCACCGTACATTGTGAATATTTCTGAGTTTTACTATCTCACTTTCTAAAGTTTTCGCGGTGTTTTTAAGCTCATGGAGGCGTTTTGAGGATCGTTTGTAAAATTTGTATATTTTCTTCACAGTTTCGTCAAGCTTTTCTAGGTAAGGGATGGAATTGGCAGCATCAAGTATGGCCAATTGTAGACGATGCGCGGCGCAGTTAATGCTAATTAAATGCGGAGCTTCTTCTTTCAAACGAAGTACGAAACCTGACTTTGAGCCAATCATAGACGACGCCCCGTCAGTTCCCACACTAACCATGTACTTTTCTCTTCTCCAATCAAGCCCTAAGTTATCCAAGAGCCCAGTAACAGCAGTGAAATACGACTCTGCCCTACCGCTCTCGAGAGGCACAAGGCCTAAAAGGTCTTCTCTTATCTCCCCTTCATAAACAATCTTCTTATCTCACGAGCATAAACAATCACATGTTCCTCAGCACTTCGGTCCGTGGAACAATCAATCAAAATACTGAAACACTGAGCATTTTTTAATTTTTGAACCACATCTTCTTGTAACTGTTTAGCAATAAAATTAATGAAAACATGGCCGTTTTTATCGTTTACATATTGTTTTGTCTCCACATTTACACCTAATTTAGTTGCAAGGGCAACTTGCTTAGGGAAGTCGGTAAATGATTTTTCATTGATGCCTATAAAATAGGCTATGTTGAATAAAGTTGTTAGATGCTCAAACATAGAAGACTCTATTTTCTTAATACATTTGGCAAGAGGAGCTTTTCCTGGTTCTGACTCTACTTCAAACCGCGTTAAATTGTCCATATGTACTAGGCTTTTACCATGAAACATAAAAGTTTCCTTTTTCATGGAACCAGAAAATCCTACTACCCATTTTGGGCCACTATTTTGAGGGTATTTAGCGCATATAGTATATTTTGCGCGGTCGGAATCGTAAGCTAGCCAGGGGAAGATATTCAGCCAAGCTCTTTGAAATTTTCGTTTCCCAGAGGAACCGTGAGTAGGCCTAAGTCCACTAGAACTCGCGTTTTCCACAGTAGGCACTTCAGTTTCCCTACTAGGCCCGGCACTTACATCTCTAGCAGTAGATGTCGCACTCGCAGACTCACTAGGCGTCGTCGTACTGACAGTAGAACTTTTTTTAAAGAAATAATTAAGTTTAATCTGTTTTATTATGAATAAAATAACACACGAAAAATAAAATACACGCTGAACACGATCTTAGAAATTGAGAATACTCTTAGTACACGAAACAATAAATCACACGCGTAACACATCCGGTCAACTCAACAATAATTAGCAGACTGTAACCTACAACTTAGAAGGAGTGACAAAGGCCGGCGGCCGGCGGCCCGCGCAGAACGGCGTGAAATTTCCGCTCCCCTCTCTCAGCAACACTATTTTGTTCGACGTGTTTTAAGATGTTTATATCCAACAGAGCAGTTTTGTTTATAAAATTCACACGGTGACAGCTAACTGACGGCCTATGACTTCAACACGCGCCTTTACTAAAACTAAAACATGTCGTGTTTTGGTTTAATAGACGTCCTTCTTTTTTCCATTTTTCATTCTTTCTCTCCTCTTTTCTCCTTTTTTTCACAGTCAAAACCCACTCGCCACTGGCGAGTGGGCGAGTGCAATTTTCGAGGGTTGATAGTATAGATTATATATATTTCAAACATTTAAAATTTTGAATTTATTCAGCATGACAACCAAACGTTTTCCTTTAACATGAACAAAAATATTAATTATTTATATTTGAACCATTTTTAAATTTAAAAAAAGCAGAAACTTTGTTACGAAAAGTTGGAACAGACGTTCTCTAAGGAAATATAATGAAAGAACCTTTTTACTGTAAGTTTTATTTTTACTTACACTGTTTAACGTTCTAAGCATGGCAGGTTTTTGCTTTAAGTGTTAATAATTTGCTTTGTATACACATTTTGAAGACGTCGGTCAATCTTATCCTTGACTGTAAACGTACATCGTCTGTCTCCGAGTTGAAGATTTTTGTTTATAATTTTACAAACACGTAAAGAAACCGTCTAGTAAGAGTATAAGTAATACATATATTCTTCATTGTTTCTCTTTTATGCTGACCTTCTTTTCTTTAGCACACACAAGTGCAAGAGGACGCCTATAAATACAACATGGTTCATGCAGGGAACAGTCACTCCGTAGTAGGAATATGGTAAATCAACATATAATCGTCACCATTAGCATCGTCATCGTCGTCGTCATCATCATCATCATCATCATCATCATCATTAGTATCTCTGCTTTAAGGCATTTGTGGCTCTAACATCTACTTACCTAAACTCTACAGTTTGTTCGCCTTGTGTTCCTCGAGCGACCGATACTTCTTCTTCTCCACCTCTTCAAGGATTAGGTTATATAAACCTGTTCCGGCACCCAGCTCATTTTCGGACGACCAACGTCTCTTTCTTTGCTAAAGTCCTACTTGCACAGTTTCCAGACCTTACCCCGAGGTTGCTTTGGATACTACAAGCATTTCAAAGTTTTACATGAACATGTTACTAGCCTGTTGGACAACCCCCTACCAGAAGGACCAGAGAGTCTTCTGTCAGAGTCACCATACCTTAGCCGAAAGACCCCTGTTTTGGGATGCAGGAAATTCGCCCTCACCCATTTATTTCTGAGAAGATCTGATAAAACACCGTTTTAGTTATGAAAGAAGTATATATATGTTTATGATCATTAAACGTAATACAATATGTTCATACTGTCTCTCTGTAATGACTTTAAGAGCAAAAATGTAGAAACATTGTAAGAATGTTATGTATTGTGTGCGCGCGTGTGTGCGCAGATAAGCGTGCGTGTGCGCTTGAGTGTCTACGGATTGTTTAAACATTTTTAAAAATAAATGCGAAATTAGAAAGAAAGTAGCGATAATTTGTAATGTTGAAAAACTCTAGAACAGAGTTTCTTTTTAGAAAATTTTCCATTATTGTAACGACTTATTCATAAAAATAGATATTTTAAATTAAAAGAATTTTTTTAACCTGTGAAATGTTACAGACAAATTTCTGCTTGTACTGTGTCCCTCTTTGAACTGTTTTTTTCTTCTTTAAATAAATACAATTTTTGTGCCATGGAATGAAGAGTATTTTCTATGGCAAAGGCGATTATTCTAGGAAACCAACCCCGAGGTTTCAGACTAAGTGGCCAATTGATTACAGTCTCTCCCTAAACTGTATAATACTATAGCATTTGTCCTTCCATAGCATATAAAGTATGATACACACGAAAGACGTATATATGAAGATGTAGTTTTTACGTCTGTAGTTGGATTTCTGTAATCTACGTGAGTATTCCATTGTTTTATTTTTATTAAAAAATATTGAAAATTAAATGAAGGATTTAATAGTCTACCCCCCTGGGATAGCGACGTTTGCCATTATTATTTTACTCAACTGTGACGAGATAATCGACTCCCCAAGCAAATTTTGAGATGGACATCAAACTGTCGTAGGTGAAGAGGAATACCTAGGTTGAGTTGGAAAGAAGGCATCAACCTTCTTCCGATTCCCAGTTGGAGAGACTGGGAATTGGAAGAAGAATCTTGGTTAGATCGAGGCCAATGGAGACTAGGGATCGGAAGACGTAGGATAACGTTATGAACCGATTTATATATATAAAACTGTGACGAGACATTTTGCGCTATATGATATCATAAGAGAGCCATAACCGATAGATAATTTTGCAAGCTGTACACAAACATTTAGGCCTACCTAATATAAAAAACACGCAAAACAAACAAGTATAAAAATAATAATTTTATGTAACAGAACATTAATATAGACTATACCAGATGTGAGGTGAATGCTAAAGTATAGGATACCATTGACGACTAGAAGTGAGCCTTGTATAATACAAATGGGAGATATTCTAATTAAATTTATAATAACTTCAATTGTTACATATAGGGAAGAGTTAAAACGATAAGTACATTGAACATTTGTTTTTGCTTTAGCTAAAGGTAGATATGTTGATTTAAGAAAAATATAAGACGATCTGAACAAATTAAGATTCTTTATTGTTAAAGGACAAAAAGAAACAAGAAGTTCACAGAAGTTATTTATTTAGTAATAAATAAGAAGTTTACTAAAATTTTCAAGTAAGAACGAGCTTCCAATGAAAGAAAGATTTGAACATTGAATGAGGCGATAACGCGTCTGGTTGACAAAGATGGTGCTCTGACATATAAAATTACGTTAGATTGTTCATTCTCGGAAGGTCCGATCTATATCTACAAACATTCAGAGGCAGAATATACTGTGACAGCAGTCGAAAACAAATTTTTACGAGTTCATGTAGTTTTAGGTTTACGTCTGCATGTGGTCTTTTATTGTTGTCGACAGGACCTCAAAATGTGAAAACAACGGAAGCCTTTACACAATATAAAAAGGCAACCGAAATGGCAAAAAATCCCTGACAACTTTGAAATTTAAACTAAACTATTGTTTTTATGACATCTACTGTTAGTGTGGCCGCTAAAAAAATAAATTATGTTTTAATACACTTGTATAAATGACAGTAGTGCAGAAGATTAAGTATATGCATAAGAATCCAACGGGATTCCTTGTGTACTTTAAGTGACATTTATGTTCTGTTTAGTCTATTCCTACCTTAGCTGAATGTGTGTTACGGATTATGTAATTTTATATACCTACCAACTTCGTTATACACGTGGAAGCATATATATGGACACGTGTAATATTTATACACGTGTCTATACACAACCTTATGTAGCCATTTCTAAAAATAAACCAAGTTGTCAAAAATTCACTAAAGCCATTAAACTCTTTTGCTTCGTAAAAAGAAATTACATATTTATTTAAATAAATGATTTTTTTCTTATAAAAAAAGATAATAAATTATATCCCTATATATTTGGGATGCTAAATACGGACGATTAATAATAATAATAAAAAGAAATCTACTTTAGAAGCCAATAACGAAAATACCGATCTATGTTTGTAAATATAACGCATTCTTGTAGACAAACCCAAGACAGCGGCTCCCGACAAAATATTTACGCTGTATTAATAAATAATTTAAATACATCACAAACCGCAACCATCCGATATCTGTGTGTATAAAATTAAGAAAAGGTAAAGTGTGTCCGTGTTATTAAAACTCTTAAATTTACTCTTCTCTCTCCATTTTTCCGTCAAACGTAAATTTGACGCAAGTTAAATATCGACTTTGATTTTCAAGTAAATAGTCACAATAATTCACAACGTATCTAGCGGATATAATGAGACTATAGAAAATTGAAATAAAACGAACGTTGACTCTAATATAACATTGACGATATTCATTTTCCTATAAGCGTTCCTTGTAAGTTTACTCCATAACTGTATGTCGAGCTTATAAATTTTACGTCTTTTACCTTTCTAAACATACTGAAACTGAAAATAACTAAATATAACACATTGATCATATCGCTCTACTGCTGAACAACATTGACGGTACGAACAATAAATTTTTCTAAGATGCTGCAAAAGACCTCAATAAAAAATAAATGTATCTTAGCCTAATCGCTAGACATGAGGCACAACAAAGATTAGCGGAAAAAATTAAATAATTTAAAGTGTCGTTATTACAATGATTTTAGAATATTGGTAAAGCAGTGGATTGGCATAAGAAGGAATAATCGGGGCCAATTTTACAAATCAAAACAAGAATTACATAGGAATACCAAAACGCTCTGAAAAGAAGTGGTTTGCTTGTAAAAAAAAACACACATGAAATGCTATCAAACAATGAAATAAAATAAAAATCGTAATAAGCAAATACATTTTTAAAACGTAATCACAGATATTCTCATCACAAAACGTTTTCTTTTTAACCAGTGCTTCCAACGCTACACTTATTAAAACAGCATTCTTATAATTATTTCTGCTACACTACCTAATTAAACAAGGAGTCTACCTACCTACCTAATTTGAAGTCATAATTGTAGAAACTCCTGTCCGCGCTGTAAGACCATGGTCTTCCATTTCTCACAACAGACGTTTCAACCTCGCCATTGGATGCCATCTTCAGTGCCACAAAGGACTTAAAACGTACTGACAAGGTGTTCGTCACTAACACCACAGTACTCTGGCAAAATACTGTGACGATTTAAAGCCCTCTGTGACATTGAAGATGGCCTCCAATCCAATGGCGGGGTTGAAACCTCTGTAGTGAGAAATGAAGGTCCTTGGCCTTACAGCCCGGACCGTAGTGTTTTACAATAACGGCGCCAACCGTGAAAACCTAAGGAATCGATTGAATTTAAAGTCAGTTACGAGTCATTTTTTATACTAGTTGTACCCTATTACACTTTTGCGTGTTATGTCTATAAACAACATTTTATAATAGTTAAAAACACAATATATTTTTATGTCAATTAATATATAGTATAGAATATTGTTCTGCGCAATAAGCAAATTGAAGCAGTCTTTGAAGTGAATTGCGCAAACTTATGTTTTTAATTTTATACTTTACTAAATTAGCAGCGCGGAAATATATTAAATTATTTTTACAATCGATTCATACGGCTATTCAGAGATCTCATATTACAAAATAACCTGACATTGTGTTTCTGCAAGGATAGGCAGCGTTTTATCTCAGTAACAAGAAAATCACTATAATGACGGTACGACCTGAATAAACACGTTGGTACAATTCGCTTACTGGGCAGAACAATTCCCTATGCAAGGTCTCCGTTGTGTAACTAAGTGGAAAAAACGGTTATGGCTAACTGATGTACAGTCTTGCTGCCTACCCAAGGTGATTGCACTACGTTTTGCAGCAGCCTTTAGTACAGGTAAATTTAAATCATAATTGCTGTGTTGTTACCAATTTTGATGTGAAAAATTATATCTAAATAAGCTACAGCAGAGGTCTCCAAAATTGAAAAATCTTGGAAGTCAGGAGGGCCAACACACACACACACACACACACACACACACACACACACACACACACACACACACACACACACACACACACACACACACACACACACACACACACACACACACACACACACACACACACACACACACACACACACACACACACACACACACACACACACACACACACACACACACACACACACACACACACACACACACACACACACACACACACACACACACACACACACACACACACACACACACACACACACACTTACACGCGTATTGGAAACTTATTTTTTTAAGTTTACGAAATAATCAAGTCAATAAAATAGGTCAATAAAATAGTGAATAAAATGTAAATAAAAGTAAGGGAAAAATAACATTCAAAGATATTTCTTACGTATTATATTTTGGCTTTCTTACGTACGTATGGGATGTGTGGAGTTGCTTCTGTGGAGTAATGTCTGTTCAATTCGGGTCAAATTTTGATGCTCCTATCACTAGAATAGATTTCGTCTGACAAGTGAGCCAGAGTGTTAGTTCATTCAAGGCAGCTAGACGAACAAGCACATTAACTACGGAAATGTTTTAAACTTGTACAAAATATTATTATAACATTTTGCTGAACTTGTTGCTTGTTTAGTTGCTTCGTTAGATGTTATAATATTTGAAGTATTCTGACGGTCTATTTAAAAGCTGCACGCAGCATCGGCCGGGTTGCCGCGGGCCGGACAATGACCCTTCGCGGGTCGAATCCGGCCCTCGGGCCAAAGTTTGGAGACCCCTGAGCTATAGTAAAATAATCATTGGTTTCTTTAATCGTTTTACAATTAATTCAACAATATTTCTGTAAAATCCTAATAATCATTTACATACTATTTACAGTAATAACTGCAATAAGTAAAGCTATTAGGTGCACTGCATTCGTAGTAGAAGAATAAATGCATTATTCGACTGTAGTCCCTTACGTGGTACTAATCTTAATATTGCATTATTTGATAGCAAATTCTCTTACCATCATTGATTCGACTTTACTTTAAGCGGTTCTTGTTTAGGTATGTTACGTTATTGATTGATTTTATCTCTACCACATTAGAATCAAAGGTAAAATTCTATTTCAAGTGCTGCTCTCTTACGGTACAGACTGTACGTAGGCGATAGTCTGTTGCCCTGGTCTCGAGAGGTCAAGTACCTCGGGGTCCACCTTGACTGTCGTCTTACCTGGCGGCCACACTCCGCACAAGTAGCCCGCAAGACCGCCAATCGCCTATATCAACTCCTACTCGTGCTATGCAGCAACGCCATGACCCGCCGCCTAGGGAAGCTTATCGTCTCCACCTGTGTGGTGCTGATGGTTACCTACACGATACCCGTTTGGGGCTACTTGGCCAAGCGAAAGCTTCAGTCTCTCCTTGACCGGCGTGTAAAGCCCACTATCTGACATCAAATAGAACCATCCGTGAAGCCCTGCGTGTCCGTTCCCTGGACGCCATTATACGGACACTGTCCCGCAAATCCTATCGCCGCTCCGCCCGATTCCAGGGCAACCACCTCATTAGCGCCCTCGGTCGCTACCAATCTGTGTAAGGAGTATCTTGGACCCGGCCTCGGCGTACTCTCACTCTCAGTTAACTGACACATTTAATTGACATTAGTACACAGTTAGTTGAATGTCAACTTACCCATTCACAAGGTTTAGTGTAATATATGCCCTGATATAAAGTTATCCAGGAGTTTAGGACGACTATCCATTGGCGCTGAGTGTAGTCATAGTCCGTCTGGACATCACGAAACTCGATCCACTTCATTCCAATAGAACAAATTACGATGGAGAAAAGTACGCAGACATTTCGCTTCAATGAGATTCATGTGCTAGAAAGTATGGTTAATTTTAAAATTTTTATAATTTTCATTACAATTTGCTTAATACTAGCAATGAGTAATATGAAATTAAGATATGTCGAATACGTGATGCGTATACAGTGTGTGTTGTACGACAGCCTTCCAGTGAAGCAGATCCTTATGTGAGTCATCCGATTGTTAGTTGCTATCCCGTAGAGACCAACATGTCTAGTGTCCCAGTTCCCTTATCATGTTAGTTGCTATCCCGTAGAGACCAACATGCCTAGTGTCCCAGTTCCCTTATCATGTTAGTTGCTATCCCGTAGAGACCAACATGCCTAGTGTCCCAGTTCCCTTATCACAGCCGAATACATAATAAATGTATTCTTGTACGTTTTATTATTAAACATTTCATATGATTCCTATAAAGAAACATATTAATTATATACACTATCCACACACAAATGCATGTAATTTTCATAATTTTAACAAAACAAAAATATATTACTATTTTTCTTTTCTTAGACTATATTTTATATTCTTAGTTAGGCAGAAATTGTGAAATAAAAAAATCTAAACGAGAAATCTAAAATACTTTTAGATTAAACACTATCGTCTAAAACCTTTTTACTTCAGCAATTCCTTTACACGAATACAATAATCTCATCATGATCATCATCAGCTTCATAGCAAGGTATAAGCAAGGTGCTGCCTGTTCCGCCTCCAGCCATCTCATCCTGGGTTCGCCCACACACCTGTGTCCTATAGGTTTGTATTTTCAGACTAGTTTGGCCAGTCTGGAATCTGACATTCTATCTAAGTGTTCTTTCCACCGTTGTTTGTAATCTTTTATCAGTTATTTTCTCTGTGTTAGCAGTCATCATCACAACTTTGTTAAATTTTGTTGCTTCCCTGCTATAAACACTTTTTCCTTGAACGAGACCTTTCGGTGTCGCAACCATTATCAAGTTCTTCCTACATGGTTGTTGCAAAACCGAAAGGCCTCGTTCGAGGAAAAAGTGTTTATAGCAGGGAGGCAACAAAATTTGACAAAGTTGGAATCTTTTAATGTTCCATTCGAGTTAAAAACTTGTAACTCTTTTCTTATGGCCTTATTTCTTATACTGCCAAGTTCAGAAATCTTTTAACTGCTCGTAAGAATGCCATTTTTGAGGCCTGCATTTTACTCTCTTATTTTTTGGTTGTTGTCCATAATCAATACACATAGAACAGTATAGGTACTGCCATTACTTTGTAAAACTTTAATGTTGTACGTCAACGTACCTTGTTTCTAAAAATACGGTTGATTCTTCGACAGATCTTCTGGAAGTTACCTAACTTAACATCAATGTTACGTATACGGTGTAAGGTGGTGTACTTTTTTCATATTTAATTACCACGGTTGTAAGGTGGTGTACTGTATTTAATTATCTTGTTCTAAACTTCTTTGTCGTACTTAAAAGAATTCATTGGCAATTTTATTTTGTATAAATAAGAAACGGCGTCTATCATGGCGACTGACTAACTTTGCATTGCCAACCCTGCTTTCTGCTGAGTGAACGATTAATTATCGCCGAGGCTAAAATCTATTATATTAATCACATTTGTATAAACATTAATGAAATTTAACAAATTATAAAGCCAAATAAAAAAGTGTGAATCGTTACTAACTGTCCAGTAATTATTTCAACTATATTATGTATGTTGTGTTTTGTAGCAGTGAGTAGAATTAGCCAACAACATTTTACGTTGGTAACACGTTCCCCCACTCAGGCGAGATTCGAGTTCCACCCAGTCGGCTGCGAACAATTCGAATCAAATACTACAGTACAATAAAACAACGAAAATAGAATCTTTTAATTGTTTTCTGGAAAACAGTTTGGCGCCTATCGGGAAGAAGTAATTAGTGAGAAGGGACAGGTAAGGACTCACAGGCTACACGAAGCGTTTCTAACACAGAGCACATCCGACGTGCGAATTAATAACGTATCGCAAATCTAAAACTCAATAGTAAACTAAAAATATAATACGTCATACTCGATTTCTAACAACGGTAATTTCTATTATAGCCAATATCATTTCCCAAAAAAATAATTAAAGTGGCTCAATTGTTCTAGAATTCGATCACTGATAATTATTTTTGTTCCTATTGGCTCCTTATACAATAATCTATTGCGCACTATAATCATAGCAAATGATTAATGAGGTCGTAAAAGCCACGACGTAACTGTTCAAAGACTGGTTATCGCGTCGCTCTAATTATAGCACACAAAGCTCCGTCAACATTTGTGTAGGTCGTAGCTATGTTAACCGGTCAGCTAATAATCTCAACTATCACAATACAATTTTCATTTTACAACGTTATGGAATACTATGCTGTTTATATATGATTACTCTACCCCATTGCATTTAATATTTTTATTTATCTAACGTTTCCTACCTGGCCGCGTTAACATTAATACGACATGTACTATGCTTCATCTAGATTGCAGATAGAGTGTGTGTGTGTAAAGTTACACATTATCGTACTATACTACAAGTTATGTAATATGCACTGGCTTCGATCAATACACTCAATGCACAAACGGTAACAGAGTACACGATAACGACGCACAAACGATACCGATAACGTAATGTAATAATACGACTAAATAGTGGTGGATGATCAACGCTCTCGAGTATTTCTTGAGTTGGTATTTCTCATGCGAAGTGCTGCTGGTTTAAGGAATCGGGTATGTGTTTTAAAGACGAAGTGGACTGTATAAATTTTGAGTTAACTAGCGTTCATTGAGAATTACTCAATAAAGCGCATGGCCCATGCAATGACGTATGGCGTACATTGCCAAGATAAATAACGATTGAAGATTAAAAAATTATATAAAGAAGTTAAGCAAATAATCAAATTTCACATCGCCGCGGCTAGCAAATAGAAAAGAGTATTGAGCGAGTGAAGGCTGAGGGTTAACTAACATCTCTGTCGTAGCTCGCAGTTAGCGAACTGCACATTAAGCGGGTGACGTAATTGCGTGGGCTGATTGCGCACGGGTATAATGAACAAATGCAAAGATTTAACAAATAGATTCAACATAATTTTTGCGCTCGACAATCGCTTAACTGTATGGGCATCGCATAAAGTTAAATCGAATGTGTTAAATTGTTTGGCGCCTGCTAAACAGCTATAACCCTTTCATCAAAGCATGGCCACTCAAAACAAATTTGGCACTCTGTTGGGAACAGTTTGTCCGTCATGTTTCAGTTTCCATTCATACGGTTTTCTCATATCTCCTTTTGTGTAATAATTAGTAACGTATTGTTACGACATCACAGAACAATCTACGTGTTTATCGAATGTTCCAGATGAATCCAGAGGAATCCGCGTGGCGTACGTGATTCTCGACGCATTAGCTAGACTGCGACAGACGCCGCGCGGACTGTGTCAAAGCCGCAATTATTTACGTCGTAGGTAGAGATAACGCGTAGTTTGGAATGTTCTGGTCTGTTGTGAGGGGGTATAAATACAAGGCGGCCGCGGCCTTAGTTTCAGTTATAGTTGCGATATATTACGTGCGGTTCGAGTTATTATCGGGCAATATTACTCTGTACGTTCAAGTGGTTATTAGCGAAGTACTCAGTGAAGCTGAGTCAGTTATTGTCGGGCGATACACAGTGCGTTTAAGTGGCGATTTACACACTGCGGTTCGAAATATTGTGGCGAAGTATTACGTGTTTTATAATTAACGGTATAAATTGTAATACAATTGTGTTTGATATTAGTTGACACTTTATTGCGTGTGAACAATTTTTATTTGATTTGTTGTAAGAGACTGTGTTGTTAATTACGAACTGTTTAACTGTGATAATTAAAGCTGGTGATTAGTGACTTAATTGGCGTCTTGTATTTTGTTTTCCACTGTACCATACGACGACCAGGTAGACCATCGTAACAGTATAATCAAATCCAAAATATTCATGTAACGTATTGTTACGATGGTCTCACCGATCGTCGTATGGTACAGCGGAAAATAAAATACAAGACACCAATTAAGTCAACAATTACCAGCTTTAATAGGTTACAAATAACAATGTGTAACCAACTCGTATAATAATTTGAGCTAAATTTGTCTACATGCAATAATAGTGTCAACTATTAAGAATTGCGCACTAACTATAACACAATAATCACTACTATTTAATGGCTCGATCCGCACTAAAGAAATCGCTCAACGTCACTGAAATGACAGAGCCAGCTGCTGTGGCTATATAGGTAGCGCGGGTGTTCCAGAATAACTTTCCATCCTTACTGCGGCCTGTCAGCATAATGCCTATTTCAAGTGCTCTCCAGAACAGTCTCTAAGGCACTCGAGTGCGGCCTTGAGTGAGACGCTACACCTGCTCCGCTAGAGGAGAATCGGGTGGAATAACGCTCTCGCCTTTTCGAGAGGGTTCCGTAGTTACAATATTAAGGAATTTATGATAGAGTTACAAGTAATTCTTACTCTGATTTCGAACGGGCACATTAATAAGGTTGTTTATGCTTTCAGCAAATGAAACTGTGTAAATAAGAGCAGCAGTTATTAGATTAATAGTTTCACAGTTACTAAAACAGCTGTTCACGTGAGGCTGGAATTGAAGGTGATAAAATGAAACCATAATGAAGGTTGGAAACTTGTCTTAATATTTAGATCAAATATGTCAACAGTACCGGAGTTTTCCACGTGCGTATTTCTGTGGACGCATTAGTATATAATGTGGCCGTGCTCGGAAATACGCTATTCACATTTTATTATTTCAGACTAATGTATCAGACGCAGCCTCTTTACGTGCTGGGATGAACAAGGACTTGAATTTAATTTTCCAAGTGATTTTCTAACAGACGGTCGATTACGTTTGTCTTCTTTCAATCTCGTTAATATTCCGATGGACACAAAGGATATCGTACAACAAAAACAAATGTGAGTATTCAACTATATAAAAGTAGAATCTTTAAATACTAATAATAATACCGCTAAGTTGAGAAGAAAGTACAACTTCTGTACGTGACATTTCACACGTGACGTGAATCGAGGTGTATGCTCCAGTCGTCTGCCGTTTATTCTACAGCATTTGGTGCAGGTCGGCAAAGTGTGTCAAGGTCGCGCACTGACCTAGCTTCTAGTGAATTCCACAGCGCATGATACTAAGCAACTCTTCTCGTCTTGTCTGCCGGAAAATGGTAGATGTCTGCGCAGTATATATGTTACTGGCATGTGATTGCATTTTTTACTACTAAGTACAGTACTCATTATCAATTTCATCTAATTTGAAAACGGCATTTCAAGTGTTTTCCTTTTTTAATTTTTAGTCTTCTGATACTCCTTTTCTACTGTATTTTCCAGTAACGTTACACATTGGTTAATACGTTATCATTAACTAGGGTTTTTATTATTTGTTTTCTTGATTCTCAATCAAGTCTCAATTTTCATTTCTTTCATACGTCGTTGTTGCAAAAGAAATAGACTGTCTCATCACTAGCGGTTTTCTGTCTTCCCAACCCTTGTATTAAGGATTACTAACCGCATTAGGGATCGTCGGCAATATCACCACTGCGTTACTTCATTTATTTCCGACTACTGCCGCCAGACTTCGATGCTCAAATTTTGGTAAAAATTATGGATTAATAGTATAAATTACAGTAGTTCGCGTAGAACAAGAGTTAACGAAATTAAAAACTAAGAAAAGTGAAAGTGTTTACACTTAAAACATTCAACGTTTTACGGCCTTACTAGGAAAAAACAAAAAATATTTACAAACGTGCTTCTACTTGCATTTGCAAAAATACAACGTTATGTAATGCTACAGGTAATTATCATGAGTAGAGAAAGAAAGAGATGAACAGCGGTAGAAACGAGTAAGTCGATGCTAGTGTAAAGATATCGGAATAATTTTGCAATACGAATGCACTGATCCTTGCAGCAGTAAGCAGGAAGCATCAATATTCACGTACCCGCACGGAGCTTAACGTGGAATCAAGAGACTGTTGGAGTGTACTGTACGTGGACGTGACGTTCATAGGTATTCATATTGAGCTTTGGGAAGCGTACTCCAGGACACGTACTCCAGCACACACCAAAAATGCTACTTTATCTGAGTGTACATCATGCGTATTTACTCTACGTTTTGGCAGTTTCAGTCGTGTTATGCAGTTTTACTGGAGACTATAAAATACAACACGTACTAAAAATGTTTTAATATAAAAATCGTGGTATTATTTGTCTTAATAGTATGAAGGTGAATCCAGTTGTCATTATTGATAAAATATAACATTACGATATTATGAAGATACATTTTTTTATAATCTTTAATATTGGCAAAATCATATTTATTATAAACAAACGAAAAGATATTGTTTTAAAATAATAAATCAATAGTCCTGTGTTGATATTCAATCGATTCCAAGCAAGCTAATTTGGTCAATCATAAATGTTCTATATACTTTGCTTTCATAAATATCATTTATATTTCTTAAAATACTTAATTGTCAATGCGCTGCCTTTAATACGCATTAGACGAAGCATGGATAATTAACATGTAATCACATGATTCTCACGTAGGGTTTTCAAACCACTTAGTAGTTTTTTAAACGTTTCATTATCAATCGTCTTAATCAGGTAAAACTAAGCATCTTAAGCATTTTGTTACTACGCATTATGCGACTTTTTCCTTGAGCATATAATGCGTATTGTTTTGTATAGATTAATACGTAATCTTGTCTTAATATTTACATAAAAGATGTCAAGAGTACCGGAGTCTTGCACCAGCGTATTATGTGGACACATTCGTATGTAATTGTAATTATTTTTCATGGTAATATCAGGGGGTCTGTAGAAAGTTTTAATGTTAAATAAGAATTCCTATTACTTATACGAAATTATTGTTAATTCCAAGTTTCATTGATACTGCATTACAGTACTATGATATGATTAAGGTCTACCAACATCTACATTTACAACCTCTAAAACATCTCCAGCCTCTACACATTACTTATTTCTTTGACTTAACATATTTCGTTGGCTGGTGTGTAAAGATTAACAATGTTCGATGTTAATCTTTAGTACAGTAAACCAGTAAAAGCAATTTACAAGACAACAGCTCATTTAGTTTATGACTCATAAAGTAATCATGTCAGTTAAAATACAGGAAGTGTATTTCCTATTATGTAATTTTTAAATACGCATTTTGTTCATTTAAAGTATTAAAGCCGTGATTTCCAAAGGTCTGCATTTTCTGTTTGCTCTAATTGAAAGTGCGTGTCTGTACATATGAAAAAGAAACTTATAAAAAACTTATGAAAAATAAGGGAAAGAGAAATTTGTAAAAGCTAAGAGTTACTTTACAATACATAGTTGTTGTTTTATATTATTAAACTGTTTTACCCGATCAGGCTAAACGGTAGATGATTTTAAGGATGTAACGTTTAGTGAGGTACAAAATGCGACTGCTGGCTTAGATGACAGCTTTGTCATTCATCCGCACGGACGAGAGAACCGACATATCTTGTACAACCACCTAATAAATCTGCACCTTGACGTTACCTAACACGAAAGAACCGGAGAACAACAATGCACTCCAGTTCCTGTATGCTCTGGTAAGTAAGAGTCACGAGTTAAGTTTCCGCCTGACGGTATCCAGAAAACCCATGTACATAAACAGACGTTATCTCTCACCATCGCCAATTCAGAAAGAATCTCAGGAAACGTAACATAAAAATCATATTCAAACATTCTATACAATCAGCCAATCATGGAGACACTAAAAGCCACATATCAAATGAATATGCAGATGTAAAATATACTGTGCAGACTGAAAGAGTTTATTTGTGGTCCATGAAAACCAATGGAGGGACGAACTCATTAAATTAATAAACTATGGAGACAACAATTCTGCACTGTACAAACACCACACAGACAGAGAGTAGGCCTAGAGCATAAATTGTTAAGGTATTAAATCGTTAACCACCGTCACCAAAAGATCGGAACGGAAGAGGCCGGAAGATCAAAGAAGCACTAACTATGTATCTATCTAAATACCAGAAAAGATTCACAAAAGTCAACATTAATTGATAAGTGGTGTCGCACTAAAGAAAGTTTTATTGAAACATCTCCCGAATTACATACTGATAGCCGACACCTAGTGTGCTGACCGCGATTCATTCAAGAGAAAAAAACTAATAAATACTAACCAACATTATTATTTTTAAAGTAGCTGAAATCAGTCCCAATAAGTAAACGGTAATAAGGTAATAAAAATACGCGTTATTAAAAGATTATTTACAAGATTTATTTTCCTATATTTCATATTTCAAACCTAAGCCTATACGCTAATGCTGTGTAATAAACCTGTTTCTATATCTAAAAAAGATTTACTACTATAATAATCTTTGATATTATTATAAAAGCTGAAAAAATAATAAAAGACTATAAAAATTAAGAAATTAGTCAACTTTTTCGACCTTATAGGGGTTGCCCGGTCCCGTTCTTCTCCCGCATAAATATGTCACTGTGTATCCCTTATCTTTTGTACATTCTTGTAAAATAAGATAGTTTCAACAACATGATCCTCAGTCTTTGGATTACTTAAAATTTTACAGATGTTTCCAAAAATTAATATCAAAATTATGTAGGAATACTGAGAATACTGTTAATTAATGCATATTATTTGAACGAAACAAAAAAGTTATCTTATTAATGTGAATTAGAACAAACAGTGATTGACAAGCAGAAGAAAAAAGAAATTTTAGTGTACGACAGAAACAAAATGTGCGCGCGTGTGCGTGTGTGAAAGAGAGGGAGATGCACAGACAGAAAATGAAAGGCAGACAGAAATGACAGCTGAAAATGACAAGAGTGTTGCTGAATTGGACATTGTGATGACGTGTACTTTTTGCGATGAAAAGAGTACAAAAAATTGACAATATAAGTTATTGTATCGAGTGAAAATGTGTTCTCTATTGTGTCTGCGAACACAATTGACTTTTGTTAGCGGAACGTAGCTCACACCGCTTCGTTCCCTAGATGACTGGAAATATTTTCAATTATTGTTAGCACGTATAACATTTAATCCTAGTCACGTAATATTCATTTTAAATAAAAATAATAAACCAAATTACATTGTTTAACATGTGATCTACATCTTAATTGATTTTGTAGTCGTAAAGTTGTACCTACTATACATCTGTATAATATTTACCGTATTTTCTCCGCCGTGTGACTTCGTGTTGCGTTCGATTGGTTTACGCGTTTCGAAACATATGTTTCGTCTTCAGAAATAAAAAAATCACTCAAAGTGAGGTCGTTAAATATTAAAATTGCAAATATTGAATTGTTTTTGGATTGAATTGCAATATTTGAAATTTTAATATTTAACGACCTCACTTTGAGTGATTTTTTATTTCTGAAGACGAAACATAATGTTTCGAAACGCGTAAACCAATCGAACGCAACACGAAGTCACACGACGGATAAAATACGGTAAATATTGTACAGATTTTGTCAATAAGTGACTTGGATACCAATTCAAACATGTTTTTCAAGCTACTAACTTATATTTTTAAGCATTAGTTTTAAAATTTAGCATTAATTTAGCCCGTTAGTTTACACTCTCACGTTCAGCGCGTTCGTACATTACACGCTAATTCAAATTTTGCATAAATTTTCATTGACGTTAAATAAGAGGTCATTTTATAAAGTGTTGATTTCTTCACTAAAATTTTTTCGTGTCTTTGTATGCTTGTAAGATTCAAATTGTCCAGGTTTTGTAAACAATATTTTAAGTCGCAAGCCTGTTGTAAAACGTTTTATAATTCGTGTCATATCGGGCTTGTAGACAGTTTTATGTTGCACTAAAACCTATCGATTTTAAAAATTCAAAATGTGACATACTACGAATGCCTATTCAACTCGCTCATGGATACCACGGTGAGCATCCGTTTCTCTGAGTGTATAATAGCTTTTGTTCATCTCGATGGCAGTATTCCATTTCAGTGGTCTCTTTGTCACCAGTTACTGACATTCAAGTAACTGTTCCATATTTTCAGTATATCTAGTTTAATGTTAATTTTATTATAGTTAATATTGGCGGCTCTAGTTAGATATAGGCCTAAATGATTACAGCTCATTCTATTCTACACATCCAATCTAACCACTCCTTTGATTTATAAATCGTAGTGCTTTTTTATGTATTATTAGTTAGGAAATTAGGAAGACTTACTGCTCTAATAACAGTAGATAGCGTTTACATTCCATTCAAACTTAATTTAAAACATTTTTTATTGTTTCTTTGTGACTTTTGAGCAGGATAAGTGTCTCCTAAGAACATTACCAGCGTCTTGTAAAACCAGTGGTAGGAGAGTTCTGGTCTTGCTCTGGGTTTCCTAGATTCGGAGACCTACCTTCTAGATTCTCCAGGCCCTAGTGGCGTCGGGGCACTTTCCCACTCAAAAGATATTCTTTAAAACGGGTACAAGTGATTCGCCTTGTCCCTAATAGAAGAAGAAGAAGAAGAAGAAGAAGAAGAAGAAGAAGAAGAAGAAGAAAAAGAAGAAGAAGAAGAAGAAGAAGAAGAAGAAGAGGAAGAGGAAGAAGAAGAAGAAGAGGAAGAGGAAGAGGAAGAGGAAGAGGAAGAGGAAGAGGAAGAGGAAGAAGAAGAAGAAGGAGAAGAAGACAATGGGCCTAAATATTTTTTGGTTTCCTCTTTCTGCTTTTAAACATTATGCAAAAAGCATTGTATGGAGTCAAAATTATTGTCCGTAAGAGACATAAAAAATATTCTACTATCGTCCATTATACTAGAGTATTAAAAATCTGAATCTTACGTAAATAGAAGCTCAGAGGCTGGCTATAGATTTGAATCAACACGGTGCGACAGTATATTGCACGTCGCAAGTTACGCAATATTGTAAGTGTTCTATATGACGTCGTATACAGTTATAATTTGTACTGATAATGTGCAATCGTTTTTGATTACTGTATCTGACTTGGACAGATAATAATTTTTTCAAGAATGGATTTTTCATAGTCTATGTTTTAGACGTAGGCGTAAATAGCAACTAAAGCGTAGTGTTAGACAAACTTTTTTGTAGCGTATATCTTGTACCTTTCTGTGACGTTGTAAGCATCGACCGTATGCTAGAATTTTGTTATTTTACTTATCAGTTTATTTTTATCGGAAACTGTAGGCGGTGTAATTTTATCTACGTTATTAAAAAAAAATCTTAACTGAATAGATTACCTAAGAATTCTAAGGTCGACCAACCCTAACACTATCGAAGTACCAGAAAGAATTAGTGTGAAGGTATAAGAAAGAAACAAAAAAAGGATCTGCTAGATCGCGGTTCATCTTCCGTCACGACAATTACGGAACGTTCTCGAAGAGTTGAGAACGTCTTTCCACCCGTTTCTCGTCTAGACGAGCAGTTGCAGCGTTTCAGTCAAGGCCGCACTCAAGTACCTTCCACACTCTTCGAGAGTTTTTGTTGTAACAACGCAAATAATGCTGGCATGGAAAATGATTGTGGAACATCTGCAGGCTATATATAGTCAACAGACGCTAACTTAGTGAGTTAGAGCTGGTGATTTAATAAAATTCGGATAGAAGTATTGTAGCGAAGTGATTATTGTGTTATAATTAGTATGGAAATCTAAAAGTTGACATAATTATTTGCGTGTGAACAAATTTAACTAGAATTGCTGTGTGAGAGTATATTGTTGATTTCATATTGTTATTTGTGACTCATTACGGCTGGTAATTAGTGATTTTATAAGTGTATGTATTTTGTTTCCACTGTAACATATGACGATCCGTGGGACTGTAGTACCAATATTGTTACGACGGTCTACTTGATCGTCGTATGGTACAGTGGAAAACAAAATACAAGACACCAATTAAGTCACTAATCAGCAACTTTAATTTTCACAGTTAAACCGTTCGTATTTAACAACACAGTCTCTTACAACAAATCAAATAAAAATTTGTTCACACGCAAAAAAATGTCAACTAATACAAAACACAATTGTATTACAATTATACCGTTTGATTATAAAACACAACACTTTACTAATAACCAATTGAACGCACAGAGTAAACGCCGACAATAAACTCGAACCGCATTGTAATATCGCAACTATAACTGAACTAAGGCCGCTGCCTTACCCCCGCTCACAGACCAGAACATTCCAAACTACGCGTTCTCTCTACCTACGACGTAATTAATTACTGCCTTGACACAGTCCGCTCGGCTGTCATAGTCTAGCTAATGCGTCGAGAATCACGTACCCCACACGGATTCAGCTGGATACATCTGGAACATTCGACAAACACGTAGATTGTTCTGTAATGACGTAACACTGCCTCCTCCTTAAGCCTGTTCGTCCCGAACTGGCAAACTGTCTCTCAAGTAATACTCGACCAGGCGCTCTAGGTGGACGTCCTTGCGAAAAATAATTCTCCGTTTCTTCGAATTCAGTCTCGTGTGATCCGAACATCAAGTTCCCAGGAATGCGAGTCTCCGCTCAACAACTAGTTTTGCTGGAATCACTCCCGCTGCGTCATGTACTGATGACCTCAACACCACTGGCTGATCCAAGTCTGTTTGGTTCTCGTCAGCAACCTCTTGCGTAACTTCATCTTCAACAACTTTTCCCCCAGGAGCTTCTAACAGCTTAGGAACAAGCAAGAGTCTTGTCGACACCCATAGTTGGCTTTCCAATCACTTCTTTTGTCGTTAAACTTATTTGTATACTTCCTCTGCTAGTTCTTCCTCGATTTCCGCTTGCAATAGGGAGGGTTCCTCTTTACCAAACCTGTTGACTTTTTCTTCGGCCAATGCGACTTGCTTAACCGAATGGTTGATAGACCCTGTCATTTTAGCCATGCACGAGAAGATCCAGGCGTACAGGTTCGTCTACCTTTCCTGCCATTTTGACAGGGCTTCCAGTCACAGTCTCTATTGTACCATAGCTAATTAGAGGCTGGCGGTTGCTGACTAAGTCAGGGCGCACAATGGACACTGTTGCGTCCGTGTCAACTGTAAACGATGTTGGTTTACCTTCCGCAAATCCATTAACAATCCAGTTTCCACTGGTCTTATGTAGCGTGGAAACTGTGCGCTGTTCTGGGACTTTACTTCTCCAATTGGTGCGATCACTCTCTTCTCTCGGTATCTTCTTCTCCCAGCAGTCTACCTGTAGATGACCACGTTTTCCTTAGTTGTAACACTTCGGTCTTCTGTCACTGTTTTTCTACACCCATCGTAACGGCAATGTGATACAGGGATTTTCTGACTGTAATGTGATGGCACAAACCCATTAATGTAGCGGGACGCCGACTTGGCAGCTTCAAACTCTAGGGCGTGAAAAAGAGCTTCTGAGCTCTTTCGGTGCCTTGCCATTCGTAACACTTGCTGTAGTTCACAATCTCCGATGCCATCAAAAATGTCTGCACCGCAAACCTTATTCAAAAATCTGCTGGTGCTTTAGGATAGGCCAATCTAATCAATCTGTCGATACTGGCTTCAAGCTCTTGAAGACTCTCCCCAGAACGTTGTCGTCTTGTTCTCAACTGAGCGTAGTACACCTCTCGCAAATGTTTATCACCGTAGCGTAATTCTAGAGCTTTTATCAACTCGGCATAGATGTTCAGTGAAACTGCCTTGTCTTTTTCTGTCCAATTATATGCGCATGCAGCAGCTTCAAATTGGCGTAAATACGTCGCCCAGTGCGTGCTTCCATCAAAGGTTGGGGCCTTGACATGAACTGTCCCAACAGCAGGCGAGGTGACTTTCTCTATTGACTTATTTTCTGTATCTTTCTCTGTCTTTATCATTGGTAAAGTCTGTTCAGAAATTTGTTTTGGTTGTATTTTCATGAACTGCTCAACTTCACTTTTAATTTGTTCTCTTATGTTCGCTATTGAGTTTTCTACTACATATATTTTTGTTGACACAGCTTCTTCCACACTAAAGACAGATTTATGTAATTCAGCTATTTTATTTGACATGGATTCTTCTACGTTAGATATTCTGGTAATTTGATTGTTAAGCTCACCTTTTAATTCACTTACGTCACCTCGTAGGAGACCCAATTCTGCGGTACTATGTTCTTGCATCTGCTTTTCTCTGGAATTAACACTTTGATATCTTCTGTTTCGGGTTTCCGATCCTCTGCCTGTCGTCCTTTCAACTCGAGCAACAGTGCTTTTAGTCTTTCTTCTGTTTCCAGCAGTAGAGTTTTTCTGCCTCTCTTCCGCTTTTTCATCCTGTCGGTTTTCTGATTCTTCCGCTTCCTGCCTGCGTTTCTCATACTGTCGTTTCTCCGTCTGTAACAGCAGCGCCTGTAAATTTTCCATCATCTGTTTGGCATCCATTGTTTACCGATTAATTGGAAATTACACAGTCTTGTACAAGTTTCCACTGTTAACGGTCTTTCCCACTTCTGACACCACTGTTACGACGGTCTAACTGATCGTCTAATGGTACAGTGGAAAACAAAATACAAGACACCAATTAAGTTACTAATCACCAAGTTTAATTTTCACAGTTAAACAGTTCGTAATTGACAACACAGTCTCTTACAAAAAATCAAATAAAAATTGTTCACACGCAATAAAATATCAGCTAATATAAAACACAATTGTATTACAATTATACCGCCTGATTATAAAACACAGCACTTTACTAATAACCACTTGAACGCACAGAGTAAACGCCGACAATAAACTCGAACCGCACTGTAATATCGCAACTATAACTGAGCTAAGGCCGCTGCCGCCTTGTATTTATAACCTCTCTCACGGACCAGAACATTCCAAACTACGCGTTATCTCTACCTCCGACGTAGTTAATTGCGGCCTTGCCACAGTCAGGGCGGCTTCTCGCACAGTCTAGCTAATGCGTCGAGAATCACGTACGCCACACGGATTCAGCTGGATTCATTTGGAACATTCGATAAACACTTAGATTGTTCTGTGATGTCGTAACAATATTATTTGTCTGCAGTGGGATTTTGTAGCTCTGTACTGAAGCTCTCTATTGGCTCACACAGGAGTATCACGACGCACTACTTTCACTAGTTGTGAAAGTATTATTATCAATTATTGATAATAATTGTAATAATAATAATAATAATAATAACAATAATAATTGTCAATTCAATTATTGACAATTGGATGAAAGCGCAGATCCCTACCAGGTAAAACCAATCATCAGCTATTTTATCTGTGTTAGCAGTCTTCATAACAACTTTGTCGTTTTTTTTTTTTTTTTGCTTCTCTGCCATGTACAATTTTTCCTCGAACGAGGCCTTTCGGTTTCGCAACCATTATCAAGTTCTTACTACAAGTTGTAACAAACACTTGTAATAGCAGAGAAGCAACAATAAAATACGACAAAGTTAAAACCAATCAGCTAAACTGAGTGAAAGCAAGCCACAGAAACCAAATTATCTTCACACTAATCGCACTTTGTACTGAGAACAACGCATAGTGATTCGTAATTGTCTGACAACGACGTTACAAAGTCGTTTTACTGTAATATACATTTACTTTTGGGCTTTGGTGTATTAAAAGTTTTTAATTTCTAGAACATGCAAAAATCAATGTCAAATCAATGCGTATGTGGGATATAATTGGCCACGAAGCTCGCTATTCAGAAACATGGTAAGTAGGTGTAACAATAAGTGCAGGCGACGAATCCACGAAGGTTACCATTGTTGCTGAGAAGCAATTGTTTTTTACTGATGGTCTAGATGAAACACCAAGCGGAAGGAAACATCTGACAATACTGCAGGCCTCAGAACTTTGGTAAAAGGAAACAAAGATGTCTGCATAACCTGGAAACTGTCGCCATTACAAGGTTTTAAGGATTACATTCAATAAGGGCTTTTTGACTACGTAAATGCTACAAAAAGGAAAAATTCGGACGGAACTATAGGCAACGACCTGGCAAGAAAAAGGCAAATGATAACTAGAAAGCCAGGGCACGCAATAGGAAGGAATGGAATCAACTCTTGCAGTAGGCCAAGACCCACCAAGGGTTGTAGAGCCATGCTGATGATAATGACGGTGATAAACCTAAAGCTCAAAACGATTCTTTTACGGTGCCAAATATCAGTGAAAATTTTTGTAATACGTAGTTTTCTTTGTCTAACACTATAAACGAAGATTCATTCATTTTCAAGATTTATGTCCTGACAAAGAAGGTATTTATTATAGTTGTTGTGTTATAAACATATTGTTTTTTTATTTAATTTTACATTGCAACTAATCTTAGATAGATTAACGAGCAATTTGACTCTATCAATATCTTAAAACTAAATGTCAATTTACTGGGTTTACCTACTATTAACTCAGATTACTCCCTCAGATTACTCTAATGGTGAAAACATACACATACACAACACTTCACACTGTAGTCTGCTTTACACACACCACACTAAAACAGGTCAAAAGGTTTGGTCCTCTTGAGCCTTCTTAATATGCCATGTTGGTCAAGCAGCTGAATTGCCTCTACGTTAACGTGGTTATGAAGCCGGTTTTCATGCTTCTGTGCAAATTTCCTAATCTCGTCAGCAACCATTTCCACACCCAGGTCTCTGTGCAGGTCACTATTCCTTATGTACCAAGGGGCATTAACAATATTTCTCAGTACTTTATTTTGAAATCGTTGTATGATTTCGACGTTACTCGCACTGGCACACCCCCACAGCTGGATTCCATAGGTCCAAACTGGTTTGAGCACCTGCTTATACAGCATAATTTTATTATGTATTGCAAGCTCGGAGTTTGCACCAAGGAGCCAATACATTTTTTTAAATTTGAGATTCAGTTCCTCACGTTTTTTTTTTTTAATGTGCTCTTTCCATCTAAGCTTAGCATCTAGGTTCATGCAAACTTTGCTGTGTTTCCATACGGAATAGTATGATTATTTAAAACGATTGGTATTTGTTCAGTTCTTTTATTGGTAAAGTTGACATGAACTGATTTATTCTCATTAAGTTTAATGCGCCAGCGGTGTTATAAACACATGTAATATTTTAATTAATCATAAATGTCGAATGCGGTTATCAAAATTTTTTCACGCGTACATGTTATGTGTTATACAGTTCTATAACATAACTTTTGACAGTCATGCAATTGTACTGTCGTTATGATTCATATTCCTAAATTAAAGGCTTTCATACAACACTTTGTGAAGTAAAAAACAAAAGCTGAAAAGTTTAGCCGTTGATTGTGATTAATAGTGACAGTGTAATCCTATTGTAGGTTTCTGTCCGATTGAGTGAAACAACCACACAACAAATGTCATATTTCGTTGTACGCAGAAGATACAATGTAATAGCCTCTACTCGCGCATATTGTGACTTCCTGGCAATGAAATTCATTGACGTTGCTCTCTGTGATTTCATTGACATAAACATTAACGAGGAGAAAAATGAATTTATATTCAAAAAATAATCTATTACAATGGGTCACGAAAAATGTTTTACCATCTATATTTTTACAAAATTGTTATTGTTGTATCAAGATTGCGATAATTAGTTTTTAACAGTTTCAAGTCACCAAACACATTAGGTAATTAGATTCTTAAACACATTTTTTGAAGGAAATTTAATGGGACATCTGTAGTGTCTGCTTTACCTCAATTTTGTTATAAACAAACATAAATTTACATTTATGTTATAAATAAACATTAACAATACAATATTATGTTGCTAGTAGCTTTTAAGTAAATACGTGACATTATTTTATAAATGAAACTATATAAAGCTCATGTTTAGATTAAGGGTCGAGTTGCATGTCAATGCGTATGTTATATATGGTATAAATATTTTATAAATACGACGATATATAGAATTATATTTATAACTGTGTATAAGTGACTGTCCGTTCTTTATAATAATTATTTTCTGTATTTTTTGTTGCAGCAATTATATAATATTATGATGTTATTCAATATGTTTGTTTCTTCTGCAAGTAATGTAATTTCGTATTTTCTTTTTAACGCACGTTTCACTGAAAGATATATATATATATATATATGTGTGTGTGTGTGTGTGTGTGTGTGTATATATATATGTAGAATTCTAGACTAGCATACCCCATGAGGGAACATTAACCCAATAGAACTGACGGAGCATACAAAAGTTAACCCTACCCCTTAATTTAAAAAAAAAAACGTAATAACCTTTCACGAATAATTATGATAATTAATAATAAGAATAAAGATAATCTGACTCTAAGCTAGGCAAGGCAACCATAATTTATTAGAACAGTATAACCACCCCCTCATGGTGTACGCAAGTTACAGTGGAACCAGTTACAAATTTTACAGACTTGAGTACTTATGACTTCGTGATATTTTCAGTTCTTAAACGTTTGTTACACAGATTAAGTTAGCAGATATTTAGTGTCGAAAATAAGGGTAGCCAATCTATGAAATTGATGTAGTTAGAAGAGGTATAAATGAAATGCTTCCACCTGTGAGCATGAAGCGGCGAACTCAAGCTGACACGTGATGACCTGTATACGTGAAGAGGCTCCGAAATTGACCATGTGCTATGGTGAATGATACTGGATGTCGTTCCTGGTGTTTCTGGGTCTCTCTAAGTGTATTTCTTGGGATTTCCGTGCATCTCCCGGTCTGACGGCTTCGGGGAGCGCCTTAATGTAGAACCGCTCTGCTGGTGGTCATAGGTGTTAGCATGACCGCCGATCTTCCCCTTTTTTCCTGGGTGAGGCAGGGACCCTATAACATTTTATTTGGGGATTAGCCGCCAGTTAATACACCCAAACATTACACTCTCTCACCTCAGAACACAACCACAGCAATCACTTTGACAACAATCTTATTAACACATTATTCACATTAACTAAGTTACAATGTACAGTTATTTTATTGTATTCAATTCAATTAAATTCAAATCGTTTAATTTCATTAAATAATAATAATTAATTTCAATCAGTTTTAACTAAATTAGAGTTAAGAAGAAATAATTTTGTCCTTAGACAGGAAGTAACAAGTACATTAAAGTTTTACGAAGCATAAGGTTCTACAATAACGAATAAACCGGGCCACACACACACACACACACACACACACACACACACACACACACACACACACACACACACACACACACACACACACACACACACACACACACACACACACACACACACACACACACACACACACACACACACACACACACACACACACACACACACACACACACACACACACACACACACACGCACTTACATTATTACACACATAATCCAAAATTAAATACAAATGAAATAAAATTAATTAAGTATACACACCTGAACGTCTTGAGGAATCTACCGACGCATGAAAAGGATACAGACACACATGACCTAGGCTGTCAGACCAAAGGGAACGTTCTGGTTGAAGGCTTGCTGAGAAATGAGACCGAAGCCGGGACTTGTTGGTCGTACCTGTCCTCATAAGACAAACCTGCCCCAGGTTGTCAAAAATAAAGCCTTTGGCTAACCTCACTAGACAACCACCATCCAAAAACACAGCGAACATCTGACCACAGCAACCGAATCGCGTCGCCGTAGTTTTGACGAAAGCACAGGCCGGCAGTGCTGCCAGCACTAGTTATTGCCATTGTTTTATAAAATTTTATTTGGGTTTCTTTTCTACATTTATTTCTCAACGTTCTCCAGATCGTTCCAGACATTCTTGTGAAATTCGTCACTTTATTTTCTATATGTCTATCTTGATCATAAGTAATGTCACGTCCAGGATAGTTAAAATGTCTTACTTGTTCTATGCATGTGTTAGCTATAAAATATACAGAAAAATAATAATTCAATATTAGATTACAAAAGGATAGTTGAGTATCATTAGTCAGCAAACCAACATTATGCTGCTTTAATGTGCTGCTTTAAACACATTATTTAAGCACTTGGTGGAAATCATTTTTTTGATAGCCTCTCTAAAAACAATACGAAATTAATATATGTTTAAATATATGTAAATATAACTGTAAACAGAGCAGATGAAGCCATCTCACCATCAGGTGTTAGGAGGGTCTTACCAGAGATACCAACTGCTCACTGAAAAACAGTTGAAAAAGCCCCCCCCCCCCACTAATTCAATAAGTAAAACGTAGGCAAAAATGTAAAATGGTCTTCACTGATTTGTAAAAATATTATACGCGATGGAAGAAAATTAAATGTAGCTGTGAAATAAACATTGAAAAACAAGTCAGGAAAACAGAAAAAATATGCAAATGTCAAATACGTCGTAGACTAGTGTTATAATAATAGTAATAATTTTTACTGCTGCTGCTGCTACTACTACTACTACTACTACTACTACTACTACTACTACTACTACTACCACCACCACCACCACTACTACTACTACTATTACTACTACTGTAAGATGTGTCTTCCAGACCATTTTATGATTGACACTCTGTTGTCGCGGGCGATCAGACTATTCTGTCGGACTCTAAAAAACAGATTGCAGATGGGCATACATTTGTTAAATGGAATCTGCAAAAACTCTGGAATGCAGATATCTACAATTAAAACCAAGGTGATGGCTTTCTGTGGAACTGATTGCGTACGGGCAAAACTTGTTATAGATGGTACTGTCCTGGAACAAGTTAGCAGTTTTGAATACCTGGGCTACATTGTGTCTTATAATGCAAGCAACGACGTGGTGAATAAGTTACATAAGTTCAACCTTATGTGCGGGACCATCAGGCGAACCCTTAAGTCAGCAAGTAAAGGAACGCGCCTAAAATTCTACAAGGTGATGGCTCTTCCCACACTTCTTTATGGGTCTGAGAATTGGACTTTAACGAAAGGCCAGGCCAGTCGCATCCAAGCGTCTAAAATGAGATTTATCAGGCACGTGGCAGAGTATACACTCCATGATCATAGAAGAAACACAGATACGAGGAACTGAATATTATGAGTATACTCGACACGATCGCTCAGTAGCGGCTGAATTAGTGGGAACATCTTTGTCGAATGGACGACTGCCGCACCCCCAAACAAATATGGAACTATAAGCAGAGGGAACGGAGAGGTGTGGGATGTCCGAGGAAGCGCTGGTGTGACCAGCTGTAATATTTGCCTATTTGAGACCGGAATAAACCATTCTTGGTTTAAACCTTGAGGATGATGATGACATTTTTGAGGATGATGTAACTGTTACTGCCCTATAGTTGTGTATACTAGTGAGACATGGATTCTTGATAAAAGGGGATTCAGACAGCCGAAATAACATTTTCTAAGAGAGCCGTAAGGTTGTTCTCTCTTGGATCGGAGAAGGAAGGAGGATATTAGACGCGATTTAAACATTGTATCGTTGCACCAGAAGATTGAAAACCACAGAAGGAGATGGTGTGAACACTTGAATTGCATGCCTGTTATCCATCTACCTATGGCTGCCTTGCGTTATCACCTTACTGAAAAGAGAGGTGTCGGTAGACCAAGGAGGAGATGTGTTCTGGAACAGGTCTAAGGCCTAGTCCTTGGAGTGGTGAGGATGATGATGATGATTTAATACACAAACTCTGTAGAAATTTTAGGGAAAATAAATATTTTATGTTTTCAAAACTGTTTTGCTAACTGTTTCTATTTAAGCAATTTTAAAAATTATTAATTTAAAAGAAAATTGTAGGAAATCTTCCTTTTTATTTGAACCTACTACAAATCTTATTGTTTGTTTTCATAGCATCCCTTCGTCATCGTGGTTTGCATTGCGTGTCGGAAGTACATCAACGCTCGTAAATACAGCGTTGAACGAGGTAACAAAACGCTTTGTTTGCTTTCCGATTCTACGACCCTACGAGAAACTAATTTTTGTAAAAGGCACAGACATAAAGTTTTCGAATGTTTCTGAAGAGAACAGCATTACGCGATAAGGCTAATGTTGTTGCTGTTTAAAAGTACGCCAGCAGCCTACATCTTTCTTGGGACATAGTGTGATTAATTTGAAAGGTATTTTGTAGCTATTTTATTATTTAATGTGTAAGACTTTCCAACTTTCCATCAAGCAGAAGGTAAACTCTTGTAATTAGCTAATGTTTGTACTTTTCTACTAAAAGCTGGGTACTCAATATTATGTAAGTATTACAACATGTGCTATTTTAATACTTATAAATGTTTTATTTCATTAATAAATATTATCACATTATAAAATTAGACACATATACAAACATACGTACATACATATATCTATATATATAAGCATTATATTATATTACAACACAATTATTTACATGAACACCACCCACACACCCATGCTCACACACGCGCGCGCGTGCGCAGATAATAAACACACATAAACCACTGCCCTTTGAAACATTTTCTCACCATGGTTATAAATATCTCGATTAGACATGTATCTCAACTATACATATTTAGCTTATACAGTTACAAATGAAATATCAGGTAAAGTATAAATTGTATATTGATAAATGACAGTAATCACATTATTAAAAAAGATAGATATAGTGATGATAATAATCTTTTATAATAAATGTGTAATAATAATTTGTAGTTTTCATTTTTAAAAATGATAGCTAAAATATTTCAAAAATTAAAATCTGAATACAACGAAATATTTTACGCTAACTTCATTTTCAATATTAACATTAAGTATTATTAATATTAACCTTTCGCACAATCTCTATGGTGGGAGATATATTTTTTCGATCATATACGGTAGGGAAACTGTCTTTAACAAGTCTGTAATAGGAACTTTGTGAACGTAAATTTCTTTTTAGAAATAACGGATCGCAAAATATGTACTGACATTTTTCAGGATCGTCAATATTTTCAGACCTTAAAAAATGATATCCGAATATAGAGAAACTCTAAACACTTAAATTGTACTCTCTCCTTTACTATTACCTTCACACTTATATTTCCCTTCTATATTGTTACTTTCATTTTGTTTTACCGTTTTATTATTTTTGTGTTTTTAAAGCTTGTATATTTACAAATATATAAATTTATTTGTTTATATACATTTAATTTAATACTATTTTGTTTTAGTTTTTACAGTTGATTGTACATTTTTGTTCTCATTCATTGTCTTCCTCATTACAGTAGTATTTCTAACTCCAAGTATCTACAAGTGTGAAAATTTGAAGACACAAGTAGATCAATCCCAGAACAATAAATGTTTGATGTTGGAAGCAGTTGGATAAGAAAAAAATAAAGTAAAGGAACACAACTTACGAATATAAGAAGACAAGCGACTACAGTGAATGTGTGTATAGCCAGATTATAAGAGATTGTGTGAGAAATTTTTCTGTCTGAATAATTATGAAATAGAAAATACAAAAAATAAATAATAAAGAAATACAATATTTGAAATCAACGTTAGTCTATGTTTTTATGTTAGACTATGATATTAGTCTATGTTTTTATATTAGACTATCATATTAGTCTATGTTTCTATGTTAGACTATGATATTAGTCTAAGTTAAAACAACATGTTTCGAATAAATCTTATTAATTTAGAGAGAAATGAAGTCGCCTTGTGTTTTATTATTTTATTGTCTCTAGAGTGTGACCTTTACAAAAACGGAGTAAAATATGGACGTGGTCAAGAAATGCAGTTGTTACATCGACTCACGTAGGTGAAGAGAACCTGATGATGTAGCGACTGACGAGAACGAAAACTACAAAGTAATTAAAGTAAAGTAATTCCAGAGTAATAATATTGAGTACATGCCAGCAAAAGAATGTCTAATGAATGACTAACAAATATAAACAATATTTAAAAGCATGTCAGATTTTAATAATAATAGTAATAGACTGTTACGTAGACTATAAAAGTTACGTAAATAAAACAGAGTAGATTACCAAGTTTGAGAATTACAGCTTACAAATGTAGCAGATTACAAATTACAGCTTGCACCTTACAACTTAATGTGTTCAACACCATGGTTCAGACGCCTATTAATAACCTAGTTTTTTTCTTAGAAACCACTAGGACAAGTAGATAGGATAGGAGAGCTTATAAGTTTACTCTGATGGAATTGAGGGGAAAATGGTAGAAAACATGCCAAATATATAAATAAAACAAGATTCAGTCTGAAATAATGTTACAAATTTGAAGACACAAGTAGATCAAATCAAGAACAAAAAACAGTTTCATGAATCACGTCGATAGTATTTGGATAAGAGAAAATAATGTAAAGGAACACAAGTTACGAAGGTAAGAAGAAAAGTGACTACGGTGAAAGTGTATATAGTAGACTGTAAATAATATAGGCTGTGTATTTTACATTCTGATAAATTATTTTACCTTGACTTGTAAAGGTAAAATTCGATTGATAAATTCGATCAAGTGACTTGGATACCAGATTAAACATGAATATTACATTCTGACTATGTTAACTAACAAAATTAATAAAAATATATAAATGTATTGAAAAATGTGTATAGTAATGTTTTCACATATAAGATTGATCCAATTAATGTAAGAAAGTTGCATATAAATTCTGTATTATACTGCAAATTAAGTTTACTGTTTCTGGTTTAGTTTTGTACAATTTATGAACATGAAGAGGTGGGGTAGCATTTGCTGTCAGCCGTGGAGAAAACAGCAAACATGTTTTGACTCAATGTCTAGGAGAAATCCAATGTGAAACGTTGTGCCTTCTACGAAACAATTGTCACGTATAATCTACGTACACCAAATGCGTTCTCTTCGTCAAACCTTCGAAACACACTCAGGCTTAGAGGCAGTCAGACGCTTTGAAAAGGCTAAAAGCTTTTCTTTCCCTCTCCTCGTTGGTACTATAAACTTTAGTTGACATTTTACTTTTCTGACCAACACTTTACTTTTAAAGCTCAATATATAATTCAACGGAATTCTTTGTTGATAAAACTTTTTGAACGAAAAGTAAGGATAGTTACGCCAATGTCAAAAGCAGAAAGTGTTCAAAATGTGTCTGTCAAAAACTTCACATAATTAATTTTTTGATATTGTCAATATTCCTACTACAATGAATGTTTTAGTGGGTGGTTAGTGAGGATCGGTCAATAATACAAATTTTAGCTATTTTGCGTCGACGTTTCAACAATATTTATTGTCATCTTCAGGACCTGTGTATGAAATACAATAGAAATATCAAACATAACGAAACAATTAAATATTTGGGTGAACGTGTTGGTGTATGTGAGTGTGTGCGTGCATATGTATGTATCATTTTATATGTGAAGACTTATGAGAGTTTGTTTGCACCTTCAAATTATCTTTAAGATGTAAACAAACTATCATAAGTCTTCACATATAAAATGATACATACATTATCTTTTACATTATCTAAAATGATACATCTCAAATTATCTTTAAGATGTAAACAAACTATCATAAGTCTTCACATATAAAATGATACATACATACGCACGTACACACTCACATACACCAACACGTTCACCCAAATATTTAATTGTTTCGTTATGTTTGATATTTCTATTGTATTTCATACACAGGTCCTGAAGATGACAATAAATATTGTCGAAACTTCGACGCAAAATAGCTAAAATTTGTATTATTGACCGATCCTCACTAACCATCCACTAAAACATTCATTGATTGACGGTCACTAAAAAAAAAAATTAAGGATTCCTACTACAGTAACCAAAATATATACTTTAATACTGCACTTAATATATAACTAATTGATTATTACAATAAATAATATTTATATATACTAAATTAAATTACTTAGACTTAACCATAAGCAGAAATAAAACAAACTTTATTTTATTGAAACATGTAAGAATATAATAAATCTTCTTCTTCTGCTATGGCGTTACAGTTCCGAGTCGAAACTTAGCCTCCATAATCATCCACCTCCATTTTTCCCTATCCTTGGCGATCAATGTCCATCGTTTTATTTTAAGCAAAATATCAGCATCCCTCGCCACTGCGTCAATCCAGCTATGCTTGTGTCTTCTGACACGCCTTCTACCCTTGATTTGACTAAACAGACTAAACAGTACCTTCCTATTCGGTTGCCTTCCATTCTAATGATGTGTCCTGCCCACTGCAATCTATGCAGTCGGATGGTGGTGGCCAGATCATTGTCTTTATATCTTGTACAGTTCCTCATTTTGATACAGTCTCCATATCTCATTAACTTTGATTGAAATATAATCAATTTTAATACAGAAAGAAAGATTTAATAAAGAATAGGCAATATGCAGGACACATTGGAAAATTTTTGATAATTCCTAGTACACCAACAACAGTGATGATAAGTGAACTTGTTGTCCCTGTTATAAATTAAGGGTGACAACTATTCAGAATAGTAGTAGGTCGCTGGAGGTTTACATAAGAAAAGAATAGTGGACTGTATGAGTAAATGTTTATTCCTTACTTGAATATAACACTGATTTTACACCGCGCATGTAAGGTGTAAGTGTACGAGTATGTTGATTTAAATACATCACCGAACCTTGAATAACGAATTGTAGAACTTAATGAATATCTTTAATAATGTAGAACTACGCTGGATGAGATTGAGGTGTGTATCATCCGAAGGCCCTTACTTTACTGAAACCAAAATTAGTGGGGCGAATGAACGTCACGCGCGCTGGCCAATCAGAACTAAGCAACATACAATCACATGTTACACGCACGTACAATTGAATTTACAATATAATCTTAATAAGTGACAACACAAAAAAATACCTGCATCCATTTCATTTGTACATTTAACGCGTAGAATGACATTAAACGACAAAGACTGAAACAAAGTTAGAAATATTATCAAGCAAATAACAAGGAATAACGGTTAGAAAATAAAAGTTGTCAATAAATTATGAAATAAAATATGATCCTAATAAATGAATTGAAACAACTTTATATATACAAAAATTACTAAATATAGTATAAAATACAAGCATACGTTGCATAAATTAAGGCATAAACTTGTATAACTCAAACAAAATGCTTTTCGTAACCACAAAGATTCATAAAAATAGCTGTCAATACAAAACGACCAAGTTCGATTCGGTTGTAGTTAACGTATTTCCAATTTGTTTCACTCGGATGCTTTTAAAAGGGACGGGACTCACCTTTAAAGCTCTTTTTGAAGCTTATATTCTTTTTCTAAGTAAGGTATATTTAAACTATTTTTAAGCTGTGGCTAAAAGAAGAGCTGACATAGAAAATCTCGTTATAGAATTTAAAATACATAGAAATTAGATTTCTAATCAGAAGGGTAAATTCAAATTTTAACAATATTAGATGAAACAAAACTAGTTTTGCTATACAAATTAAATCTCAGAAAATTCAGAAAAGAACTAAGTTTTAATAATCTCGTCAAATTGTTAAGAAGGTAAAACAAGGAGTCAATTTAAGGTGGCAAAAATACCTAAGTCAATTCTTATCTTTTCATTTCTTTTACTATCTCATCTATTAAATCTTTTAACTGATCTCAGAAATTTCATTTCTGCTGTTTGTATCTTCTGTTCATCTTTTTTCTTTATGACCCAATTTTTAAAACCATACAGTAGTGTAGGTATTGCCGTTGTTTTATAAAATTTTATTTGGGTTTCTTTTCTAGATTTATTTCCCAACGTTCTCCAAATCGTTCTACACATTCTTGTGAAATTTGTCACTCTATTTTCTATATATCTATCTTGACCATAAGTAATATCACGTGCACAATAACTGAAATTTCTGACTTATTCTATGCATGTGTTAGCTATAAAATATACAGAAAACTATAATTCAATATTAGATTATAAAGGACAGTTGAGTATCATTTATTCAGCAAACTATTTCTCATAGTTGGCCAAAGTTATGCTGTCCGCACGACTGAGGCTCGTTACCTTTGAGTATGCGTTCAGTGAATGTTGACATCTAGACTTATATAAACTATTGTCTTATTAGATCATTACTATTAAGCTATTTAAAAAAATGTAATACTTATTGAACTACGTTTGTCGTAAATTTCTATTTAAAAGATTTTCAATGATTACTCTTTGTAAGCGTATTAGTTGTACCTTTTAGGCCACTCAGTTAACTTCTATTGCTGTTTGTTAGCACGTCTATCCCATTTGTAGATGAAAAAAGGCATTTTTCTATAGCTAGATTCTTGTCCAAATAGATTTTATATGACATTAAGTCCCCACAAACATTCTAAAAGTGCCTTTCGTAGTTCACGTTTACTAAAAGAGTAGTATTTTCGCGAAACATGTAAATTTTAACATCAAATTACATTTTGTTGTAAGTAACAGACGGTAAGATATACATTACTAATTTGATTATCAAATACGTGGCTTGGTACTATAATCGGAAAAAAAATTCCATAAATACTAAAAGAGGTCTTACGTTTTCATGAGATTCCTTAAGAAGACCATAATAAGGTATTGGGATAGAGCCATTCAAGTTACTATTTTGCAAATAAGATTTTTTCGATACTTCTTCTCCAGGAGTGTACAAAAAGCCACTAGTAGGATGGATTATATTGGATATCGAAATAACTCAACAAGCCTTGCATGTTACTACAATATATAGCCTTCCTCTTGTAAAAACTTAAGAAAGTGCATATTCTAATTCCTACACCAAGAAAATGATCTGTCCGGGGCTAAGAGATGTTTAGCTTTGAGTCAAAATGTTATACCAAGTAGCCGCTTCTGTAGAAAGGTTTAAGTCTCGAGTTAGGACATTGATTAAACATCTCAAGGGCAGAATCATAACTGGATAAAATTCGTCCTATTTAGTATCATTCACGTGGTTTAAACTGCAGTATGATTATTTCTTCTAATTTAAATGTAGAGTAGGCACTGGTTGTGCCTTACCACGTACTGCAGGTCTAATACCTGATAGGAAATTTGCATACACTATATTATTTTCGCAGTATAGCCTATAACATTAGGCATGCAAAAATTACATACACACTATTTTCTACCTCTCTTCACAGAATGGGAATAGCAAAAGGCATAGAATTTTTCTTCCGACATCACATGAGGGGGCCTGCTTTTACCAAACGAACCATTAATAAAAAAATTTTCAAGAGAGGCATGTTTAACAAAGCTTACAATACTTTGTCTCTATTTTACAATAACATTCATTTCATAAATGTAACAGAATTTATATATATATATATATGTGTGTGTGTGTGTGTGTGTGTGTGTGTGTATATATAATTTCCTACATTTAATATTTATACATAAATATAAAAAGCAGCAAAGTGATTGATATAATTTCCTATATACGTAACTCGAAGTTTCTTGCAGTAATTATATAATGTTCTGTTCTGATGTTATTCAATTTGTTTCTTCTGCAACAAGTGTAATTTCGTATTTTATTTTAACACCTGACGCACGTTTCACTGAAAAATATCGGTATCATCAGAGGTTTGTAAGTAAATTAATAACAATCAAAATAATTATGTTAATATAAAAATTAACGAATAATCGAATTTGTATCGATTGTAATGTAAAATTACTGATAATCGATTAGGTTGATTAGTTAACGATTGTTTGAATGTTTATTTTCTTTAGCAGCTATTTTCTCGGTTATATTTGAAATATTTATTGTTTATATTTTATTTATTTTTATTATTTAGTAAATTTAATATTTTAAATAGATCGTCTTGTTTTGTTTTTATTTGGGTTTGTTCTTTAATTAATAAATTATTGTTATTGTGTTTGTAAATATTAAGATTTTCCAAATATTCTTTTTGTGACCTTTTTGTATGTTTTTAATTAATTTTATATTTTCAACGTTTGGAAATTGGTGGTTATTATTTAGACAATGTGTGGCTAAATTAGATTTATAAATGTTTGGTTTTAAATATGCATTGCGGTGTTAAAGGAATCTATCTAGTAGTTTTTTCTTTGTCTGGCCCACGTAAAATTTATTGCAACCTGGAAATTCTACTTTATATATTCCATTTTTATTGTAAATATTGGATTTAGTTTTAAGTTTTATTTTATTAAAAATTATATTATCTGTATTATAAGATATTTTTAAATTAGTATCTCTAAATATTTTATTTAGTTTTTGAATTATATTTCCGTAATAAGTGAAGGTTGTATATCTTATATTATTGTTAGTAGATGAATTTTTAAATGATTGTTTCTTGGGAATTTTATTAGTGATTTTATCTTTAATTCTATTTTTTATTTATTTATAGTTTTTATTTTGTATACATTTTTAACTACCATTTGTTGGATAATATTTCTTTCTTTGTTTCTTTCTTTGTTATTTAATGGGATCCTAAGCATTCGGTAAATCATGGAATCAAATACTGTACTGCCATTTTATTTGGTATTACTAAATCAGTTTGAGAAGGGTGTATATTGAGTATTCAAAATGTGTTTCATTTTTCTTTATTGTTAAGTCTAAATAATTTAATTTATTATTAGATTCTTCTTCTAATGTGAACTTTATTTTGGAATGTAAATTATTTATTGAGTTGAATATTTTATTTATGTTTATACCATTGTTTTGGGAAATGTACAGAATATCATCAACGTATCTGTCGTCGCTTCAGTAATGCCAATAGATCTGATGGCTTAGGAGAGGAGGAGGGTCTACAAGACCAAGGAAGACTTGGGGTTTGTAGAAGCAAGAGCAGTGGCCAGGGACACTCCATGCGGAGCTGGTAACTATGATGGGAGCAGAAGAGTCGAGCTAGGTGGACGGCGAGGTTGATTGGGAACCTCCCTGAATGGGCGGACAGAACGCACGGCGAGGTAGATTATTACCTTACTCAATTCCTGACAGGGCATGGTTATTTCTGTGCATACCTGCGAAGGATGGGTAAGATGGAGGATCCGTCGTGCGTGTATAGCGACTCAGACTCTGATAACGCTAATCACACTTTCTTCGAGTGCCAACGGTGGGTGCTGGAGAGGCGAAGACTGGAATCGGAGATTGGCCCCATGACGCCTTATAACATCATAGGGGTCATGCTCAACAGCAAAGAGAACTGGGACATGGTTGTGACCTTCGTGAGGATGGTCCTGCGGCAGAAGAAGCCTGAACTGGACCGTCTCAAAGGTCGATGTTATAGATAAAGCTGTAGAAGCCTAGTAGGCGCAATACGAGGTGCCACCCTGAAGCCATACGAAGTTGTTCCAGGGTGGTTCACGGCCTGTAAAGTGGAGGTTTTTAAGTGGGTGCGAATCCCACACACCGGAAGACCAGTCGGGTGTCTCCTGATGGTGCATAATGCATTTTTCCTCCCCCGCAAAAAAAATCATCAACCTATCTAAAGTAACATCCTAATGGGTCGTTTAATTTTATTATATTTATTATTTGTTCATCGAGTTTTTGTAGGAAGATTTCTGATATGATAGCGGAGGTTGGTGCTCCCATAGCAAGGTCATCAGTTTGATAGTACAGTTTGTTGTTATATTAAAAATAATTTTGATTTAAAATTATTTTTAAAGTATTAGTTAACTGTTTAATGTATGTGTCACTTTCGTTATTTGTTTTCAGTTTATTTATTATAATATTTATAGTTTCTTCAATAGGAATGTTTGTATACATGTTTGATATGTCGAATGAATATAAATTTGTATTTCTGTTTACTTCTACGTTTTTAGTTGTTCCGTGAGTTCGATACTATTTTTTATATTGTATTTCGCTGGAATTTCATTTTTATGTTTTAAGAATTGTGTTAGTAATTTTCGTATTTTATAATTTGTTGCGGTTCTAGCGTTTATTAAAGGTCTGATAGGTTTATTGATTTTGTGTAATTTTATTAATGAATTTAATTTTGGTGGACAAGGATTATCCATTTTACATTTACAGGAGTCTTTAGGATTTATAATTTGGGTACTATTTTTTAGTAAATTTCTTATTTGTGTTTGATATTTATTTGTGGGATCTTTATTTAATGTTATGCAATTATTATTAACTATAAATTCTTCTGTTTTATCGTCTAAATCTTTTTGAGAAATTATTATTGTACTATTACTTTTATCAGCTTTGGTTAAAGTGAGGTTATTACTCGTTAGTTTGAGTTTTATGTTATTAATTATTAATACGATTTTGGTTATTATATACTTGATAAATTTTATTATTTCAATTAAGGCTTCTGTTGTTATATTATCTTGTTTTTCTTTTTCTATATCATTAATTGCGTTTTCAGTTTCGGCTATGATATTTTCTATATAAATAGCTACCCTAGAAACATCAAACAAAACTAATCTTAAAAATGTAAACAAACATGTAATAGAATTGTTATGTAAAAAAGTAATAATTGTTACTACTACTACTAGGAGGATAAGAAACCCTAAAACACTTTCGGATTAATTCTTAAGCCTCATTGTTGTCGCTGTCGTTGTGTCCTTTTACATAGGTCACAATAGATCTATGTGGATTCTGTTTCATAAACATACTACGTTGAGTAGTAGCAAGTATTGGAAAATGAGGACTGCTTGGAAAGATTAACATTGTCTAGTATGTGCCGTGCTAGCAAAAACGTTAGGAAGCTTGACTCAAGATGGAAGTTTGCTTATAGAATACTTCCGCTCTTTCTGTGGTATTTCACAGGATTACAGGAGTGAAGCGTAAGCATCAGCAAAGGCAAGAGAACAAAGAACCAAAACACCAGAGATGAGATTACTCAGAAGGATTAAAGAATACAAAGAAGTCAGGATAATAAACGAAACAACACGGAATGACTTGAATGTAAACCCACGGAAACAGGGAATGTATAAAGATATAGTCGAAATTGAAAAAGCCCCTGTTCAGAATAAATTTGAACCGCATAGCAAAAACGTTTTGTCAATACAAGCCTCAGTTTGTGACGTCCATTTAAGAAAAATTAATGTACTCTAATGTATTAGTATATATAAAGTGCTGTAATATTGTGCAGATTACATAAGAGAAAGTGGTTAAATATACTATTATTATAATTGTGGACATAGTTATTATACTTTATGCTAAGTGGCTCACTCGTCTAGAAGCTTAACTTATAGTTAAAAATGTAAGAAGAACAGTAGGTTTTACAGCAATGCGAAAACTGGCGCAACATGATCGGGGCTTAGTATAATCCCGGATTCGCGCAACACGCTCTACTTGTGGCTTACTAATAAGATAACTGGAACTGCAATCCGACCGCTGGTGATCCGACCACGCTTGTGTAAAATCGTAAGTAACACACTTTGTCGCAACTCGTAACTCCTGGCCCAGCTAGTAACAACTTTTAACGGTTTGCAGTTTTTGTTAAGTTTGAAACAAGTCTGTTTATTCGGATCAATAGAAAGCCTTCTTTACCTCTTACATCGACAATAAACTCTTAGCTCAAAATTTTCAAACCACTCCAGCCTAAAAATTGCATTTCATCCTCTTAAATCAGCATGCTACAAGGAAAGTGTTGTCAGGAATGTGAAATTAAAATCTACTTTTCTGTAATCTCAAACCAAAAAGTATTAAGCATATCCGTATTACGGCTTTTTCTAAAGTATGCTGATAATTTCTTTCTACTTTTTTTTAAACGCTTCTTCGAATATTTGGTTACAATATCGTATGTCCATAAATAACCAGACATTTATTTATATTTCTTAAATCAAAAGAAACTGAGCAAAAGAATTCCTTTTCCACTAATATTGGTAAACTATTCAAAGGCTGAAGTGGCGCCAAAATGTTTTTCCTCAACATATCTGACAAATAAAAGGGAAATTATTGCATTTTCCAGTAGCCAGCGTTGTATCCTACACTGATACCATCTAATTAATGTAGGGAGAGCTAATAACATTCTGCGCACAGGAGACGCGCGAATACAACATTTTTACGTCATTAAACAACGTTCTACATGTTTCTCGGCTATCCCGGCAGAACCAGCTGTAATGTTGTATGCGTACGTGACACGTAACATGCGGCAAACGAGACTATTCCCGACCATACCGGTCGGTGCACTGTGTTTATGGCCTCAATCAATTACGATCTAGTGTTTTCGAGTAGTGTTGACGCGTATTATGGATTGTTCTGGAACACTTGTGCTATCTATTTAAACAACAGCTGCCGCTTCGAATTAGTGTTACGTCGGCTTAGCTTCAGTCTAAGTGCCGATTTATTCAAACGAGTTTCGAAGTATTGTGGGAAGTGTTACGTTTTGTAATTGTGCGGGAGTCTATTAGATGACATTATTATTATTGCGTGTGGACAAATTAATTTGATTTTTCTACTAGTAATTTTTTAAACCTTGTAAAGGTTGGTAAATGATCTGAAGATGGCTTGATTGCCGAAAGCACTCGTCAATACCAAAGATAACATAGTGGTTTGTACAAAATTACTAGTAGAAATATTTGAGACCACTAACAAACACTCCAATACAACAATAAATTAATTTGAATTATTGTATAATCTACGAGTACAATCTTGTTCAATAACTTGTTCATTATAAACTGTACTTGTTATAATTAGAGCTGGTTTATAGTGACTTCAGTAGTATCTTGTATTTTGTTTTCCACTGTACCATACGACGATCAGTCAACCGTCCGTCGTAACAATATAATTAATAACCATTTAGAACTAAGTTTGTTATCACAAGGCAATCAGAAATTTTCTTCTATAACATCTTTGTAAAATAATGTAAAGTTGAGTTGCTACGATGGTAAATGTAAAATTATGTTACACAAGGGAAATTGTGTTAGTTCAAAACCTACGAGACCACAAAATAATCGTTAACATTTGAATATACAAGGCAGCTTCAAATTGCGTCGTCCTAAGCGAGTGCTACAGTAAGTAGGGTCTAAGCACAATATTGGTTTCTTACTACACTACACCTGCAAGAAAACTGTTATTACTAATAGATGTAAATGGCAGGCATTTACTTTTCAAATTTATTTCGTAGTACGTTAAGTCTATTTAATATATTGAACGTTTTTTTGTATATGAACGAAATCGTCCTGTAACAGAATATCAGATAAACGTCTAATACTTTGTTCCATTTAATTTTAACGATTTTAATGTAGAGTGTAAAAGGTTATAGTTAAGAGAAATAAATTGCTGTCTTGTTGAGATAGATTCGTCCAGCATAAAAAAGTTAACTGAAAAAAGTGCATGAATGTAAATTTTATAATTATATTATCTTATTTTTCTCGGTCACGTGACCTTGTCAGCTCGTATTTAACGTGAAATAATTAATTAAAACATATTAAAAGAATCAATCAACTGTTTATTAAATATTGCAAAATAATTACTTGATTATTAAAATTTTAAATTAAAAAAATTTAAATATTCTCCTTCATAAGGTTAAAGTTTGAAAACGTAACATACTGTTATGACGGTCTACTCGATAGTCGTAGGTACAGTGGAAACAAAATAAGTACAAGACAACAATTAAGTCACTAATTACCAGCTTTAATTTTTACAGTTAAACAGTTTGTAATTAACAACACAGTCTCTACAACAGATCAAATGAAAATTGTTCACACGCAATAAAATGTCCACTAAAATTAAACACAATTGTATTACAATTATAGCGTCCGATTATAAAACACCACTCTTAACTAATAACCACTTGAACGCGCACAGTAATATCGCTACTGTAACTCTCGAATCCAAACTGTCAATAATCGCACTAATACTGAACTGAACGTCGCGTCGTTCAGTACTGTTATTTATACCGCCCCAAATTACTAGATTATTCCATAATGCGCGATAGCGCCAGTATAGTTACGACGTAATTACTTGCGGCCTTGACACAGTCCGTGCGCCCGAGCGAAGTCTGGCACAGTCTAGAAAATGCGTAAACAGGCACGTACGCCACACACGTTACATTCCGGATCACTCTGGAACATTCGATAAACACGTAGATTGTTCTGTGATGTCGTAACAATATCTTTGCTATACAGTACACATTAATGACGTATAGTCTTAAATAATTAAACATATACGATGAACAAATTATAAAATTACTTTATATTGCATGGGTGTCTGACTTTGAATCATTATTAAAATAGCAACTGATTTATAAAAATAGTATTAACTTTACTAAAATAAAATTTAATTGTTGCTATTAATCTTATAATAAAAAATAACATATACGTTAAGGATATTTATGATTTCTAATGACACACCTAATAAAGAGAATAAAATTCTTATTTTTAAAACAGTTTATAATTACGTCTTGTACTCTGCATATTTACATAATTTACATTTAAGTTTTTAAGTTTTTACTATCTCATATTCTGTTATTTATGAGTTCTTTCCACAAAAATATAATTTTCAATTGTCACCTGCGTATTGTTGAAGTTACCGTTGCGTGTGTACGTGTGTGTGCGTCTCCTGAATGATGACAATGACGATGATGATGATGTTGATGACTCCATGGCATTCTATGTAGCCTGTTGTTGATGGTGGTCCTGTGTTGCTCCATCAGTGTATTGCAGATGATGATGATGATGATGATGATGTTGATGACTCCATGGCATTCTATATAGCCTGTTGTTGATGGTGGTCTTGTGTTGCTCCATCAGTGTATTGCAGATGATGGTGATGATGATGATGATGATGTTGATGACTCCATGGCATTCTATGTAGCCTGTTGTTGATGGTGGTCCTGTGTTGCTCCATCAGTGTATTGCAGATGATGGTGATGATGATGATGATGATGATGATGATGTTGATGACTCCATGGCATTCTATGTAGCCTGTTGTTGATGGTGGTCCTGTGTTGCTCCATCAGTGTATTGCAGATGATGATGATGATGATGATGATGATGATGATGATGATGATGATGATGTTGATGACTCCATGACATTCTATATAGCCTGTTGTTGATGGTGGTCTTGTGTTGCTCCATCAGTGTATTGCAGATGATGGTGATGATGATGATGTTGATGACTCCATGGCATTCTATGTAGCCTGTGGTTGATGGTGGTCCTGTGTTGCTCCATCAGTGTATTGCAGATGATGGTGATGATGATGATGATGATGATCAAGTCGATCGACAGACGGACACAGTGACGGTGTATGAAACTTTCTTGAGTCTCTTCGTCCAAAATTGTCGGAGGTATTTATAATAGACGCTAAACTTACATGTCGGTTATTGTTTTTGACATGTTAACCATTGTCAATTCGTGCGTAGCATCTTTTTTTTACTGATTACTGATACTGCCCTGGGCAAATATGCAAATTACTATTTCTTTTATGAATTTTCTAACTGCTATAATTTTTTATTGTTCGACTAAGCTTTTCGTCATTACTGACATCTTCAGGTCTTAAACAACGAAGATGTTGTTTAAGACCTGAAGATGTCAGTAATGACGAAAAGCTTAGTCGAACAATAAAAAATTATAGCATTTAGCAAATTCATAAAAGAAATAGTAAGGATGGCTGCTAATTTAAACAATACGAAGAATGAAATATGCAAATATATGTATTGTTGCAATATATATATATATATATATATATCAACTGGCTAGTTGGTTTCTAATTTTAAATTTTAATTCAAATTCAGCCTAACGTTTACATAATAACTTTTTATTTAAAAGAGGAAGAGTTTGTGACTGTCACAACATAATGTGATTTGTCTAATATGTATAATTTCTGATCCTTGTTTTAAATAAAGTCAGTGTTAGGTGTTAGTCTTACTAAACTCCCTCTGTGTATACTCCTCCATGTCGTCTTATGCCTGAGAAAGTTAGAATAAAAGACGTTTTATCCTTTGAGCCACATAAGTTGACTGTCTCGCTGCGCAGTGTCTGATAAGAGTAACAAACAATCTGACGTGGATAAGTAGGGAAGCTTTCTTGTCCTACTGGCTTAGTCAAGTCTTGTATCTCTAACAAATACTGTGACTAAGATTCCGTAATTTGAATAGATATACGTAAAAGAGGTATATAAAAAAGAACTGAAAATTACACTTCTTTTATTGCTACAATGTACACATATGTGCTAATAGATTTATTTGCTGCAAGAGATCTGATAAATGTAATACATTTACTTTGATTCACTAAAACAGTTTCTACTTACTCCAAATTTTGTAACGTCTTTGTGTTCTTAGGGGCTTACTAGAGCACACAGAAGTGGTACCACAGACTGCACAATAGTACGTTTCCCAGATTCCTATGTCGATTCGGCCTGAAGAAATGAGTACACGGGAGTATTAACTGTTGGCTTTCTTGTTTGCCAAACAGCTTACGTAAGTCAGTGACGGCTTACACTGGATAACATCTAGAAAAATTTAAAAATCTATTGTATTCAGTAGCAGATATAATGAAAAGCAGCCATTGTTATTTTTTCAAGTCGTAAGGCAGTTTTAACTCTACATCAAAAAAAATTAAAAGTTATTGAATTCTGTAATAGATATATTGAAAACCATTCATTTTAATTTTTTTTAAGTCTTACGACAGTTTTAACTCTACATCAAACAAAATTAAAAATCTATTGTATGCAGTAGTAGATATATTGAAAAGCAGTCAGTGTGATTTATCTTAACGTCGTACGACAGTTTTAACTCTACATAAAACAAGATTTAAAAATCTGTTGTATTAATAGTAGATATAATGAAATGGTGTCACTGTTATTTTTTTCACGTTGTACAAAGTTTTTAACTCTACATAAAACAAGATTTAAAAATATATTGTATTCAGTAGTGGATATAATGAAAAGCAGTCATTGTTATTTTTTCACGTCGTACGACAGTTTTAACTCAATCTTACAATTGTTCCATGTTAAGCCTGCAGCACCTTCTCTAGTATCCCATATCCCGTCTCGTAATTACTTTGCACACTGTAGATTTGATATCTCTTCACATTTCCATTTTCTGTAGTTTCCCATTGTTCAGTCCCATATGTTACAATACTTTCTACTATTGTCTTGTGTTAACATTTTGTTTTGGGTCTTAGTTGACTTCTCCATTCAGCGTAATGTAACTGTCTTCAATTCTTTTCCTCCTATACGATTTTACTTCCATGTTCTATAAGGAAATGGAAATATGGTGATGGCGAAATAAATCGTGTTCAAGATAAGGGCTGATTCTGATTGTACTACCCTGAAAACATGAAGAAAAGCCATTTTCCGAAAAGTGTCTGTGTGTAGAACTTTTCCAATGGCGAACGATAACTGCCGCAAAGTTAAACAGAATCAAATTAATTTTTGCATATATGCCCGAGTTGTAGGGGACTCAAGGTCTACTGATTTTAGTGAGGGTCGGTTAAGGGGAAGGGGTAGTTTACCTGTAACGTTTTATGTTTAAACAAGAGTAAAGTACTTAATTTTGTTAAACAAAGTATCCTGAAAAGAAGGTCATAATAATACACTGTAGAAAGATAGATGAAATATTTATAAATGATGAGTAGTTGAAGGGGGAGGGGTTAATTTTTTGTATGTGTACTACGTTATCGGTAACAAAGAAGTAGTTTGTTGCTAAAATTCCTTTCCGGGCTGTTTGGCCGTGGTCCAATATTTTATGCAATACCAGACGTATCGGCACTGCCATCGACTGCCATCATCAGTGAAAATCGAGTGCGGTAACGTGAGGTGGTACACGTTAGTGACCACAGTACTGTGGTTAAGGCTGAAGAAGGAAGTAGAAAGAAGTAGTTTCTATGAAAATATTTCATTTCGAAAATGATTTTAAATATACATCTTAGAAGATGGAAGTCATGCATGGTTCTCCCTACCGATATTTTTACTTTAGCTACAATTGTCTAAGAATGACACCAAGGCATTTGTATTAATTGATTCCTTTCTCAACACCTCGTTATGTATACTGATACTGTCATTATAACATTATCGTAATTGGTAGGAATTAGGAATTACCACGTTGCGACAGATCGTCCCCATCGTTATATAGTTGAATTTAAGTATGTCTCAAATAAAGTGGGTGCTTTAGAACAAACTAGACTTAATCCCTTACTTACTGGAAACCTGTAAGATAGTTTTGATATTAATTCACAATTTAAAATCTTACGTTTACACACTGTAAACTAGGAGAATTGTTACTAATTAATTTTGCTACAAAGACTTCCTCACAATAGAATTAATTTGAACATTCATGGCGAAGCGTGCGTTGTTGCGAGGGTACGTGAGCGTGCGCGTACGAAAGTGCCTTTGTTCTCTAGCGGTAGGGGATCTGTAATCAAAGATACAAATAACAGCCCACTCCTCTTAATTAAATTTCATCAAACGAGTCCCTCCTCCCAGAAATAAATTTCGCTCCTATAATCATAAACACTATGTTAACCTTAACTTAAGTATTTCAGCTTTTATCGTACGTGTAAGTTTATATATATATAAAACTATAGTCGAAAGTATAGGCCTATATGGAGCAGAACTGTGATGGATGGATTACTGATGGAGGTGCTGTAGACTAACAAGACTAGATAGAGTGAGAAATGTAGAGATAAGACAAGCGATGGGAATCGACCTTGACACTATAGAAACAAGAATACTGAATTGGTTCGGACACCTAAAAAGAATGACGGTTGAGAGATGGCCAAGGATGGTATGGGAATGGACACCACCCTCTAAAAGGAAAAAAGGGAGACCTAAAGATTCATGGAAAATGGACGTTGAAGATGCAATGAATGCAAGAGGACTGACAAAACAGGATTCTTTAGACCGGCGCCGGTGGAAGCTAGGATGCGAGAGGCTGCGCCAGCAGTAATTAAATCGCAAAAAACGTGTAATTTTTAATTTCAATTAAAAATATATTTATAACTTAGCGACCGTATTTCCAGACGTTTGCCAATTAATTGGGTATTAAGATGACCACAAACTCACTGTTTCGTTCAAAGACCGATTGTGTAGTAGAAACAACGGTAGCGCAACGGATCGTAAGGCCCACAGCCTGAGGAAGAAGAAGAAGAAGAAGAAGAAGAAGAAGAAGAAGAAGAAGAAGAAGAAGAAGAAGAAGAAGAAGAAGAAGAAGAAGAAGAAGAAGAAGATTTATTTTATAATTTATTCATAAATATTGAATAGTTATTGTCACTTTTTGACACTGCGATGCATCGTGTGACGTAACCGATAGATTTCATTTTAGTAAACGTAATTCTTTAAAAACCATGAAACTGTACCTTACAGTCTTTTTAACATGATAATGTTTTTAGGCTGGGGATCATTCCGAAAAAATGTAACGTCATCGAAAAACGTGACACTTCCACACTTTCGATTCCCCACAGTCCTAGAAATTTGATATGTAAACGCATCAAGACAGAAATAATCGCTGCTGACATTGAGTTTAGCAAACGTTTTAGTGAGAATAAATTTGGTTTTACATGCTCTGTTTGTGATCGTTTGTGGTTTGGAAATGATTTACGTAATCCACCAAACGTAATCCACATTATACGTTTCAGAAACCTAAAACATTATCATGCTTCGATGTTTCGGTTTCGTCGAAATTCTTTGAATGCTTAGGTGCATAAATAGAGAGAGGGAGAGAGGGAGAGAGAGAGAGAGAGAGAGAGAGAGAGAGAGAGAGAGAGAGAGAGAGAGAGAGAGATTTATTACCTTTCAACTCTAATTATACCACAGCTTGCAAATGGCAAATTTGCAAATCCACAAAGCACTTAATTTCGAATGGTTCTCACAATGCATCCTACTGAAAATATTTAGAAATTGTGAAAACATAAATCCTATAATCAATAATAGAAAGCGCGCGCACGCCTGCGCTAAAAAATGTAAATAGTAGGAAAGGTAAGAAGCTCTTACAAACTGTTACTTAAGAATTAAAAAAAATTATTTGAAGGATAAACGAGGTGTATCGTAATATTTTTTAATTATAGGTGTTTTTACAGTGAAAATTATATTACTAGATCATTTGAATACTGTATTAAAAATTTAGTAAGAGTAGTGGTTTAGCAAACCAACGGATGCACACATTTGCAAAGTACCCCCCAGTCGTATACGTAAATTTGATTGCCAAACGGCTCTTGAATATGTTCCTGATGACCAATAGAACCGGAGTTTGAGGAAGTACGTGGCCAGACTACTTTATGATTCTTGTTTGGATGGAGAGTGACACTCTCGTATGATATAATATGTTTGGGTCGCCAAAAGCAGAACGTAGTACAGGCGGGAATTATGTTCATACGTCGAGGAAGAGCCTCAGCTGTAGCATGACATAGTTTAAGAAACCATTCAGATTGCCAGAGAAATGGTAGAAAATGCAGGCGAATTCTGTTTGGTTTAAAGCGAAATACGTTGGATGGCTTCCTAACCTTAAAAAAAGAAAAGGAAGTCGCAACAACTTCATTCCTGGTGGGAAAGACCGTATCAAGTCAACAGAAGGATAAGCTGTATAGGCTAGAGGAACCAGAAAGAAGCTGACTAAAATTGCGGTAGTTTATTTTGACGGATTGACCACATTCTCTGTAAGAGACGGTCTAACTCTAGGGAAGGGGCAACGTAAAGCCCCCTTTACATAGATGATCAAATAAATGCGTAGTTTACAATCATTCCCAACATTTTTCCACACCGATAAATTACTAATTAGACAATGTGAATTCCTACATTTTTATTATAAAGATAATATATAGTTATGTTACTAGTTATTTAAGGGCATTCGTAGCCGGCTATGCTTACCATGTTAAATTCATCAATTTTGATACCCACTATCTTAGAACCTTTAAAAGATATAAGTATGTAATTTTAGCACGCATATAAGCAGCTTATAGACTACAAACGCTACTACAATTGTGAATATTTCTCAATTTTCTGATTTTTACAATTTTTTATATTTTGCTCTAAATATTTGCATACGAAAAGCATAATTATAATTTTTTCAGGTTTTATATTTGTTGGTGGAACTATATAGTTCTAGTAGTGTAGTTACATCTCTATCAACCCAATGACCACAAAAAATCAGCTTGAGTCACTTAGTTTCTGAAATAATGGGTCAGTTATCTAAAAAAAGTAGATTTTCACAAAGTTTTTAAAACAGATTTTTATTGTTTTCGCTGATTTAAAATAGTCCAGCTCTATACTCTACGTCTTCATTTATGTCCACTTGGTCGTCTAGTTTTTTCGTCACATTTCTAATGACTATCTAACCTTTTCCATCAACTCATCTACTGCTGTCTCTGCCTGAAAGGATTCCTTGAAAGTCAATGTTTTCATTACCTAAATACTATTTTGAATGTTTGAATGTTTATCACTACTTTGTTCACAGCACTTTATAATTATTAATATTGATGGTACTTTCTCTTGTGAACTTACTTGTTGTATTCTCTCATACGACGTTTCGGAGTGTTGTTCCCCTTCTTCAGTGATGTTTGTATACAGAATGTGCCAAGTGGTCGGTAATTTGTAACGGTTTTTAGTTAACAGGTTGTGTGTGGGGGTAGAGGTGGAAGGGGATTGGCGCGGGATTTTGAATTGTTGTATGTGTTGTTTATTACTGTGTCGAACAGTGTGTTTGATTTAAATTGTAAATGGTCATTGAGTATGTTGTTTGGTTGTGTTTGTATATTTCGAATTGTTCTTGGTGTTAAGTTTGCGACTTTTGGGTAGCTAGTGTAAAATTTCAAGGTTGTTTTTTATGTTTTTATGTTTGTATAACTGTGGTTTTCTGTCTGGATGTGTTTGGCAAAATTGGATTGTATGTTATTATTGGTTAGTGCTTTGGTGTGTTCAGAAAATCTGGAAGAAAAGGATCTCATGTCTGGCCTTATGCAACTTATTGCAATCGTTGCATTTTAATTTATAAACGCCTGTTTTGTTGTATATGTCAATGTCTTTGTTTGTGTCGTTGATGTGCCTTTTGATGGTGTTGTTGGTTCTGTATGCTATTTTGTAGTTGTATTTTCTGAATGTGTTGGCGATTCTGTGTGTGTTTGAGTTGTAGTATGTGAGTGTGATGTATTTATATTGTTGTGTGTTGTTTTTATTTTGCGGTTTGTTGTTTTTGTTTTGGATTTGTGTATGTAATTTGTTTATTAAATCCGGGTTGTACCCATTTTTTAGTGCTATGTATTTTATGGTGTTAAGTTCTTCTTTATATTCTTGTTTATTCAGTGATATTTTAGTGAGTCTTTGTAGCATATGGTTGAAGGCTGCGTGTTTATGTTGTGTTGGGTGATTTGATGTGTTGTGAATGATGATGTCAGTTGTGGTTGGTTTTCTGTAGATTTTATATGTGTGCGTATTGTTAGTTTTGGTGATTGTTAGGTCTAGAAAGTTTATACAGTTGTTTTTTTCTATTTCTATGGTAAATTTGAGTTTGGGGTGTATCGTGTTAATGTATTTGTGGAAGTTTTCTACTTTTCTTTTATTGCCTCTGTATAATAATAATATGTCGTCTACGTATCTATGCCAATATATGATTTTGTTAGTATATTTGTTGTTATGTATTAGATGTTCTTGTTCTATGTGGTGTATAAATATTTCTGCTAGTATACCTGATATGGGGGAGCCCATGGGAAGTCCTTCTGTTTGAGTGTATATCTTGTTATTGTATGTGAAGTAATTTTGATCTGTGATTATTTTAGTGAGTGTGATGATTTCTTGTATGTGTGTTTCAGGTGTGTTATTTTGTCTGAGTAGGTGTTCAAGTGTTTGTATGGTGTCTTTGACAGGTACGTTGGTGTATAAATTTGTGATGTGAAATGAAGCTAATGTTGAGTTGTGTGGATGTGGATGTGTTCTAGTTTTTTTGACTAGATCAATGTTGTTTTTAACAGGGTGATTTGTTGCTGATTAAATTTATGTGTTTTCTGATTAGTTTATCCAGGTGACTGGCGATTTTGTGAGAGGGTGCTTGTGTGTTATTTATCAATGGTCTAATGGGTATATTGGGTTTGTGTATTTTAGGTAGGCCTAATGCGTTTAGTTTTGGGGGTTTAGGTTTAATTTGTTTTAGATAATTTTAGTTGTCTGTTTGAATTATGTGTTTTGCATTATTTATGAATTTTTTTATTTGTTTTTGGTATTTTATTGTGGGATCTTTGGTTATTTGTGTTATATTGTTTTCGGGAAAACATTTTTCAGTTTTATTGTTGATTTCTTGTTTGTTCATTATGACTGTTATATTCCCTTTGTCAGCTTTTACTATAGTTAGGTTATGTTCATTTAGTTTTTGTTGTATATTTTTTAGCGTTTTTGTTTCGTTATTATGTTATTTTGGTTGTTGTTTTATTATGTGTTTTAATCTTCGTTTTATGTCATGGCGTATGGGTTCTTGGTCGTTGTTGTGTGTGTTTTGTACGGCTGTTTCTGTGTTAATGATTACGTCAAGTATATGTTTACTGTTGTTGTTGGATTTATTGTGTTTTAAATTGTGTTTGAGGCCTTTGTTTAATAAATTTATTTCTTCTTCATTGAATCTGATGTCTGTTGTGTTTACCGTACGTGTGTAGAATGTGTGTGTCGGCGTGGGGATTGGTTCTATTTTGCGTGTTATAATATTTGTTAATTTTTTGTTATGTCTATCTTTTATTATCGTTTTGAGTTTGTGAATACTGGTTTTGCGTGTGCTGTATTATGTTTTCGAGTTCACTTTGTTGTAACGTTCGTGTTAGTTTCACGTGTAAATTGTATGCTTCTTTGTTGAGTATGTCTTTCTTGTGGTATAGATTGTTTATTATGTTACGTAAATATATGTTTTCGGCTCTTTGTTTAGTTAAACATGATGCTTGTGTGCTTTGTTTTATTGTAATTTTAGCGTGTGGTGGTATTATGTTATGTTTTTGGCATGATTTGTTGTAGGCTATTGTTAAGGAAGTTTTCATTACCTTCAGCTTGACATTCCTGTATCTGTGGATGATATACGCTCTATTTGCGGTGTTTATACGATTTTGAATGTTCATCACTACTTTGTTCACAGCACTTTATAATTATTATTATTGATGGTACTTTCAACACAACAAGTAAGTTCACAAGAGAAAGTACCATCAATATTAATAATCATTACCTTAACCTTATTTGATCCTAATTTGATCCTTAATTTTTGTAAGACTTAACACTTACTTATACTATTCCCTTTCTTGGAGGTCAACACAATATCATGTATGCCCAAAACCAAAGTATCCAGTCAAACAAATACATTTTTTTGCAAACTATTCCAAATCAAATGGTTCAGTGAATCGTTTGCATTCTGTGTACTAACATGAAAAACATGAAAACATTTTTTAAATAAATTAGGATGATTCAGATCAGCAAATATTGGCTTTATTATGGATATTAGTAGTGAATGTTTATTGAAATTCTTTTTCCAATGATAAAAACTGCATGTCTGTACGATTTGTTGTTAGGGAGTTACAGATTTGTAAAAAATAGTAACTTTATATACACATAAAATTATAAGTATAAAATATTTATTTATATTATTTTTAAGTATACTTTTGGGAGAACTTTACTACGATCTCATTTTTTTTTTAAATCATAAAAAATTATTATTAGTCGTATTCACATAAATTTGGTATTAAATTACTCAGAAAACATTGAATACTTTTTTAAGACAAAAAAAAAAGATTTTTTAATCGATTTGCCGGCTACGAATGCCCTTAAAATTTTATTGTGTTCTACAGATTTTTATATTTTATGTATGTTTCCTGATACATTTTGTATAAGACGTGTGGAAAGAATTAGTTTTATTGCTATACGTGATAAGGAACAAATAAAAATGTAAACATTATTTTCAATAGTTAGTACAGCAGCAGCAGTAGTAGTAATACAACAGTTATTTTCAACAGCAGTAGATAAACAGTTAATAAAGCTTCTTATTTTAATGCTTAATGGCGTGTACAATTATTATTTAAGAAACTACTTTTAAATACTTTGTCAGCTAGAAGATGTAAACGTAATTGTAATTTTAAATATACAATATTTTAGTCTTTATTTACGTTAGTTTTTAAAATAATCAGTTACTGCGCTTAAATAGGGTGAAAGCTTACGTTTAAGATTTTCCTACTACTTATTTTGTGACATTTTTGTATTTCCTCAACTGATATAAGTATTTAGATTATACGAAAGTTGCTGTTTGTTAGTTACTAGTTACAAGTAATACCTCAAGTTTGCAGTTCTTAATATTTTGCAGGTAAGTTTGTCATGTCTGATACTGTGTTTTAAAGGTAGAAGAACAATTCACACATCTAACATAGATGTACAAAGATGAATAATTGTATTCTACAAGTCAAATTTATTTAAAAGCAGCTAATGTAGCTTATCGAAGATATTTATAAAAGTAAAACTACAACATGTAACGATATATTATTACAAATTTTTAGCGGAGTCCTCGCCGTGTGACGTTATAACGGGACGGGGACGCCATAACAATGGCCGTGAAATATTTAAGTGCAAATTAGCTGTCAGCTGTAAACGTACCGCTATGGGCTATAATCTGTTCTGGTCTCGCCCGCCCTTTCAACTTCAGTTTTGGTGTTGCTGTTACCCACTGCTATAAGGAGTTTACTACGAAATCCGCTCACTGTCACTATACCTATTTAACCTATTTAATAGAATGCTTCTATAAGTTTTTTCCGAGGATAGGTAGAAATGTCTATAGACACTAGGAACCCCGTAGTTCCTAGTAGTGTGGGGCTCTAACCCACTAAAAACACCTCCCTTAATGCTACAACTGAGCAAGCTCATCCAGCAGCTTCTCCTTCATGTTTCCTTCACGGGTGATGGGGTGAAGCCCAGTGGCTAAGCCCAAGATTATTCTGTCTTTCTCTTACGTAGAGTTTTATGGATCTACACATATTAATTGCTTTCTATTGCGATACCAAATCATGCGGCTTCTGTATTTTGAGTCGTCTCAGAACGTGTGGAGCTTCTGCCACCACGTGTCGCATTATTGGGTTATCGTGGATCTGAATCCTCTGATCATGTTTGTCTGCATATTTTGTTATTATTTCGCTGACATATTCTACATTGAGGTCTCTATGCAGGTTGTCGTTCATTATATACCAAGGACCATTCACTAGGGTTCTGAGTACTTTATTCTGAAATGTTTGTATCTTTTCTAAGTTTGTTTTCTTTGTACAGCCTCACAGCTGAATTCTGTGAGTCCAAACAGGCTTCAAAACGTGTTTTTGAAACAGCAGTTATTATTTTTCAACTGTTAGTGTGTTTGTTTTCCGTAAGTTTAGTGTGCATAAAAGTAATCAAAGCGTTGTCAGAATCTTCCCCCCTCTGATATAAACCACTACACTCAATCTCCAAACATCTCAGTTCCGCACACTCCACCTTATCTAATTATGAGTTTACTGTATAGTGACGATTAAGTCGGATACATCTTACACAGCGAAAAACGTCGTACTGGATGATTCCATATTGGTCTTTTAATATTGCATTCTGTTTCTTTCATTCGACTATGATGAACTTATACAGTATTTATTACACAAGTGGCCTATATTTTGGTGATAATTGTAAATATAAATTTGTTTTTTTAATTCATTCATAAATATTGTAATATTAATTGTCACTATTTGGCACTGCTTAATGCATCGTGTGTGACGTAACCAACAGATTCTCTTTTTTAGTAAATGTAGTTTCTTAATAACCATGAAATTATACCTCACAATTTCAATCAAAATACTAGAGAACTACCGTTAACAGGTCATTAATGCGTAAAATTTAAGTTGAATAAGTTTTTAAACTGTTTTTCATTTTTTTAAGAGTATTTTTGTATTTTAATATTAATAGTTGTATCAATATCTAACTGTAACTTTCCACATTTCAACCTTTTAATTTACATAATTCTTGTAAAGAGATATACTTTTATAAACATGAGAATTATTTTTGATTTACTCTAAAATAGCTAGTAGTAAATTGAACATGCAGCTCTATGCAGAGAAATCTCTTTCCGGTTTCTCCAAATGACTTTGAGATATGTTTTGTAGAGTGCTGGAGACATACACACACGTGTTTTGATTTATTTAACACAATAATTTCTGTTATTTGTATTCTTACTTTTGTATTTGTATGTGGAGATAATATAACCTTTTATAGCTTCTACTGTTTCGATATGTTCCTAAAATTGTTTAATGCTGTAGTATAGGAACCTTGTCATTTGCTACTTAAAGCCTATTAAAGTCAATTGAATTTCTTAATTTTGTACTACCCTCCTTAATTACTTTAGCCAAAGACAATACGTTACCTATTAATCTGGCTCGGAAACCTTTTTGTTTTTCATCATCCACACCTTGATAATCTTATTCTGTTCTGATTTTCGGAACTTAAATCCTTTTCATCAAACTACTAACTGCTATTCCTCGACAATAATATTGCACTTACGTTTATCACCCCCTCTTTGTGTAAGGCGGATATATATGGTATTTTCTATAACATAAATTTTACATATATATTTGAGTTGTTGTCAGTAATCTTTTAATGTTTCCACGCATATCTCGTTGATAACGGTTTATATTGCTGATGATCCTACTACTAGATGCGTTGTATATTATATTGTACGTTTAACCGCCATTTATACTGGATAATTAAAACAGACTTGGTACTTCAATGTACCAATTTGTAATTCGTAAATTCCAAACTTTTTACGAATCAAAGATGGAAAAACGCTGAGCGATCCCATCCCGGTTTCGGCAGGGGTGACAAAAACGTATGCTCAGATTCAGAAGAGACCCCAAGTAAATTGTACCTCTGGGGTATGACTATACACACTTACGCTTCGTCGCAACCAATCTTGAATACGCAGCGTCAGCATTTACACGTAGGCTTTCTTATTGGCTACCCACAGAACCATGAATCCCCCTAGACTGTTATTTTCTTTCAATCTAAAAACTAGTAACTTCTATTAGGTATCCTACGTGTTCGTCGATCAGTTTGCTTAGTTAGCAGATTTACAGTCATCGACCGTATTTGTATCATGCGATGATACAGAAGTCAAAATAAACACATCGGATGAAGATTAAAATTATTATTAAAAATTCCAGCCTCAGCATATAAGTTATTATAGTTAATATAATAGTTGTTTATCAGCGTGTCTGCTCAAACACTACAGTATTAATTGTAACGTATTCTCAACTAAACAAAATTCATATATATCTGTTATACGATTAGAAGTAGTAAGTAGTCCATGCAGAAAACTCAACTTACTTTAGCCTGTTAATTTTAGATATGTTTGATGAGTTTTAAATACTGATTAACATAATACCAGTGTTTATATTCACCTAACAAAAATACTTTGAGAATTATTTTCTAAAGTTTTTAATTGTATCTCATAAAACTTTTTATTACGTAAAAATGTACTGTAAAAATGTAAAACTAAAATACTTCAACATATTATTTTAAACAAACGTCTTCGTTTCTGACAATTCACAGAACGTCTCAATAAGGAATTAGTCAACTCAAACTCAGTATCTCAATAGGTTTGTCATCTGTGATACCCACAAACATAGGATAACACAAAACCTTCGAATCCTGGCAGAACAGACGTACTTTAAAACTAAAAGAAGAACTTTAGACGTAAAAGAAACTAAAAATCTACAAGTAAATAAAGACACGGGTATTCTTGAGAAAGGTACTCCAATGATTGAGTTCGGGAGAGGAGAGATTTATAATAACACCGATAGTACCACCAACCCTGACTAAAGAACAAGTCAGATGTGAAGAAGGTGACGGTAGCATTCTTCTTCAAGGCTTTTATTGAGTTGACAACAATCGAATTTGCCTCTTTAATTCTTATTTTGGCAATAGTTGTGTCACACAAACGTTCTTGAAATTGATCAGAGGTACACCTCCTTTTCTTTAAGTCAATCATTCTAGACCGGCATTACTTTCACGCGCTTTTCTACTTGATCTGTCCTATCAAGTGTCTCTTGGCTGGCTCTTGATTTAGTCAAGATCTGACGTTATTAGAGAATCTGAAAGCTATAGACGGTCTTTTTATCTTTTCCTTTACATATGTTCAATGTTCATTCTGAGGGTTCTGAGTGAAAGTCCTAATTTAAGCAATTTTGTTGAGAGTTAAAGGCGGCTTTCTTAAATTTCTAGAATGTAGTGTTGTGAAACATTACACATTTACACAGGATTTAGTGAAAGTTTTCAACAACTTGTGACGGCAGCGGTAAGCGAACATCTGCTCTCCGTTATCAGCGGCGGACACAGCGAGCCAATCAGGGACCAGCAGCCCAGACGTGACCAACTACGTGCTCGGAGCGAGTCAATCAGCGATCCCGGTTAGTGCATAAAACCAGCTCCGGGAGAAAATTTCTTGTGTCTTCGCCCTCTAGTTCCGAGCCAGCGGTGGGACGTCGCTGGGCAGACAGCCGACACTACAACCGATGCCAAAAGAAGAGGAGGACTGCAGTATGCAACGAACAGCGGCCGCAGCCGCCGAACATCTCAGCGGGGCACAACCAACGTCAGCCTTCTCGCCACACGGTCCTTTTTAGGGCCACCAAAAACACTAGAGTGTACGATTGGCGCCATTTGTCATGCGGCAAGCCATTTGTCCGGTGACAACCTTTAAAAGAAATTGAGTACGGTAGAGGCACCCTTCCTTCAGGAGACAAATATGGAGACCCATCTCCAAGGTAGCATGAAGAAATCCCTTACCGGTGAAATAATATTGAAACGGTACAAGTATCCCTTCTATGGAGATAGTATAAATGACGGTTATAAAGTATCACCAAATGATAGCAGCGCTGACTTTGTTTTTCGTATATGTAAGTTTTTCCTAATACTCAAAACTGACAAAGAATTAAACTTTAACAAGTAACAAGCTTGAAGCCTAATGCATGTAATTAAGAAGAAAAAAAGAGACTTTATAACTTTGATTTGTGCTGTTTTTTTAATATCTTCTTAAATTTTAAATTTTATATAAATTAATTAAATTTTTATATAAATAAATTTTTAAAATCTTAATGGAATAATTTTACAATTTCCCTTTATCAACAGCGTCATCATGATGTCCGAATAAATGTACAACTGGTGGGGTACGCTTTTAAAATTTTATTTATTTTTTCTGTTTTTACGCTTTTTTTAATTTTAATTTTTTACAAAATAATTTATTACCTTTTATCCGTCAGTGACTTCGTTCTAGCGTTTATTATCTAGACGCGTTTCGTGACATGTGTCACATCTTCAGTAGTCCTCGTCAAAAGTTAAAATTCACATAAACACATAAAAACACATTTGCACATATTTACAAAATTACAATGACGACACACACATAACACGATGTAACTACGGCTTCGCTGGACCGGTCCGACCGCGCGTGCAGTTGCCGAGCCACTAATTGAACTAAGTCAATCCTTATCACCAGTCATTACCGTCATGCGCGATTATATTTAGGGCTGTATCATATAGTGAATGAGATTGAAACCTTAATTGTTCGTTCAGTATACTGTTATTGTTGATATTCTTGTCTTTAAATGATTTATAAATCTCAAACTCCTCGAGAGCGTCCATTAACCTACCCTTACCGCATACATGGATTGCTTTGAAATTGGTATTGAAATCTGTGTAATTATGGTTATGCATCATTAGATGGCGCGCATAATTAGATTTGGTCTTGTCTAAATCATTCCTTGGTAGATGTTCTTTGTATCTTTTCAAGAAAGACCTGCCAGTTTGACCCAGATAGAAACAACCACAATCATCACATGACATCCTGTAAACACCTGTTTTCTCTTCTAACGGGAATGGTTGTTTTATGCGTAACAAATTAGATATATTATTATTTGTTTAAACGCGACTTTTATATTGAATTTGGAGAACACATTGGATATAGTGTTAGGTAAAAGGCTACCGTACACTGTCGTTATATACTTTTTATTATTATTTTTATTATTGTTAACTTTATTATCATCGATGGTATTATGGTGGGATCTAGTTTTATATAGGTGTCGCTTAAGAAGTCTATCTATCATCGAACTCTTGTACCCATTCGCTACTGCTATGTGCCTTATATATCCAAGGCATATCGTCCTGAAAGTCCTTTTGGTTAAGTGGAATCGTTACCAACCTATGAACAAAACTGTTGTAAGCCGCCATTTTCTGACTATATGGGTGATGAGAATCGGCGTGTATTGTAATATCTGTGGTGGTGGGTTTCCTATATATTTTATATTGAAATTTATTAAGATACTTTGTAACAGTCAGGTCCAAAAAATTGAGTTTATTGTCAACCTCTGTTTCGAGGGTAAATTGTATGTTCTTGCTAAGGCTGTTCAAATAATGTTTCAATTTCTCTATCTGCCGTAGCGTGCAGTTAAAAATTATAAAGGTGTCGTCTACATATCGTGCATAGAATTTAATATTATTACAAAATTTTACAAAAGTTTATACAAAACTTTATATCATCTGGCCATTTTGGTGGACGTCTGCCTCGACTGCGTCCTGTTTATGCTTATTCGTTGATTAATTATTCGTCTTCTTCCCTTGTCATCTCCTAATTTTTAATATTGCACATTGTTTTAAAAAATTAAGATATACCAATGTTGAACATATAAACATTGTCCTTACGCTTTCACGGCGCCGGGGTCAGTTGTAAGATTAAAGATATCCGGGGTGTTTGGCCGTGGTCCATGTTTTTTATTTCCAAACCAACCTATACCACAGTACTCTGGGCCTGTACGTGAACACCCTACGTTCAGGATTTTATTATTCCACTGATGATGGCAGCGATTGGAGCTGCCGAAACGTTTGGTTTGGAAATAAACCATGGACCACGGCCAAACAGCACGGATATCTTTAATCTTACATATATATATTTATGTTCAGGAAAATAATTTTACTGAACATAAATATAAGTTGGAAATTTTCAACTAACGAGATTTAATCATTTCAGAGTTTGTTTTTTTACAGTGAATTAATTCAGGTTTACCTTAAAGAGTGTTTAAATTTGTATAATTACTTCTGCTTCTTTGAGTGCGCGCACGCGTAGTTGTAACAAAGAAAATGCACATGCGTACAAGTTAGGCTATGTGTTAATAAAAGTGGGAGACATTATTATTTATTATAACCAACTGAGTTACACAGCACTGTACAACATAATTCAAAAATAATGATGAAACACCATCCGCTAACATATTCTAGGTAATCTAAATAAAATATTTAAAGGTAAGTTTTTACAAGAAGTTAAGCGTCCTTTGAAATGTGCTTTACTGCTGCCTAGTTTAAAATTGCTCGTCTTCCACGTGTAATGAAGTTTTCGTACTACTGTATTTTAATACAAAGAGTCGTGATGGAATTTTGCGGCAGTTAATTCGTATTCATGAATACATGAAAGCCGACACAGGTTTATGGAAAGCAATGTACCAGCTATAACATTTTATGAAACAAATGATTCATATTCAGTTATTCTTTCAAGAGAATCTATTGACTAAAATTAATAACACAACAGTTCGGCCAATCGTAATTCTCTTGAAGTAGTTCTACGTGATACATTCTAACTGTAACGTGATTTATTTTATATAATACCGTACTGAACATATGTTGCACTACACCGCGCGTAAACCACCTCTGACAACGGTAGCTTGTCGCTATCCACGTCCAATTACGTGATTCATAACAGCGCAACGTGATCAAGTTCGCACACGTACACACGGACTGTTGTCAATTTCTAACCACTGCTTAAATCACCAGGCAGTTCTACGTTCCCGCCACTAATTCTACTTCCGTTCAGCATACGTAACGTCAGATAATCTTTGAGTAGGCCTGTTTTCCTAATCTGAGTACAATTTGCTATATTGTTACACGTATTATACAATTATAATAATATAACCAACGATGGTATACGCTAACCGTGATTTTTGTCTTACAGTCAGACTATTAGATAGCTGAAATTATATGATTATTACCTGTACTTCATCATCATGATCACCACTCCAAATTGCACAAGGTACTTGTAACGCATCATTACAATTTCCGGTTTTTGAATTAACACTTTTCTTTTACTTCTACATATCTTCCACTTGAATCCCACAGTTTTAAATACTCGCGTTAATGTTTTAGCGCCTTCTGGGAAATAAATTCTTTGTTTCGCGATAGATAGGAGATTTTTAACAGTGTGCACAACGTTTTGGTTTTTATAAAAATCGTTGAGAACAGCCTATTTTGTAAATACACACTTATCGAAATCATAAAGAAAAAGTTTCCTTTTCTCACATGTGTTAGTTTTTTCCCGCTGTGAAAGGGGTTTCCTTCTGTATTGCATTTCCTTCGCTTTTTCATGTACTTTACGAAGCCTTCATATTTATTACAGTGATACCAGATAGTTGCTTGCTTGATTCCGTGGGTATGTCAGTGAGTTTAGTTGGTTTCCTTCACCACATTTTTCACTTATATTACTAATTATTTCGAGACCTCCACTGTAAACTAGGAAATTTCTTTTTGTTTCTTTTGATGACCCTTAAAACGACATTGCAAATAGACAGCTACAGTAGAGGGAAAATGACAGTTCAAACCCACAAAGGAATGCCGCCTTCTTAAAAAACACTAAACCACCGCTGGACCCGCAGCATCCCGATGGACCACAGCACCGCGAATTTCCGCGAATAAATTTTTTTATTTTTTTAATTTTATTTTTTTTTATTTTTTTAATTAAATTGATTTGGTAGGATGATGTTCAATGGACCACCAGCATCCGTGAATATACTTTTTTATTTTTTTAAGAAAGCTGATTTGCATATCAGTGGGTGGTGTTGGGTGGGAGGTTGTTTTTTTTTTCATATCAGTGGGTGGGGGGTGGTTCCAACTCGAAGCATTATAGTGTATACTAAAATATATGATCAGGTGTACCAACCTTTGCATGAGTTCAAATTTGTTGTGTGTTATAATGTATATTAAATCTATATGATCAGGTGTACCAACCTCTGTAGTATTATTATAGTGTATAGATATTTTATATGAGCAGGGTTGTCAACATTTTCTGCGGTGGGGGGGAGGGAAATGTGCGTGTATAGAGCAGATCTGTCAACATTTTTTTCTCTTCTGTGGTGGGAAATTCAAACTATATATGATCATAATTGGTACTCTCTCTCGCTCTCTCACACGGTGTGTATGTCTCTCTCTCTCTCTCTCTCTCTCTCTCTCTCGTTGTCAAACGTTATGCTCACCGGCATTATAGTGTATATTAAAATATATGATTAGGTGTACCAACCTTTACATGAGTTCAAATTTGTCGCGTGTTATAATGTATATTAAATCTATATGATCAGATGTACCAACCTCTGTATTATTCGTCCTCTCTCTCTCTCTCTCTCTCTCTCTCTCGTTGTCAAACGTTATGCTCAAACTGTTCTCCTCTCTCTGTGGTCAGTACCGAACGCATGTATATGAAATTAGAAAGTTTATTCGACAAATATTAACGTCCTCACACTCTCTCTCTCTCTCTCTCTCACTCTCACTTGTTTCAACTGTGTAACGTCCTCTCTCTCTCTCTCTCTCTCTCTCTCTCTCTCTCTCTCTCTCTCTCTCTCTCTCTCTCTCTCTCTCTCTCTCTCTCTCTCTCTCACTTTCACACGTTTCAACTATGCAAGGTTTCATACCCTTTCTCCTGTCTCCCTCTCGTACATTGAGTAGTCGGTGTGATGAATAAATAATTTTAGCCCTCTCTCGTTGTCAAAACGTCGTCTTCATTTTCAATGTATTAAATAATTAATTAATAGTTTTATAATGCAGTCAGTGTGATTGATCCTTGTTAGAAATATATATATATTTGGCGTCAATGAACTACTTACCTGTTATGTTGTTACAGACAATACTTCTGTTTTAAGGTTGCAGTTTACACACACATAGGTTCAGTAGTGTATAGCGAAATAAATTAAAATTATACACACACATGAAAACGGCGGCTGAAATTCATACAAATCTTCTGATGTAACAGTTCACAAAAAATAAATTAATTGTACACATGTTCAGAGGTGTAGAGTGAAATACAATAAAGTCATAATTTGTTTAAATGATTAAATATATTTGAACATTCACAATATAAAATTCACAATTAAATAAATACATTATAAAATTGATATTTTTCGAAAGTTTATATATAATTGTATGTCGTACTTGTAGAAGAAGCAACCTGCAACATAACAATACAACAACAACATTAAAATCATGTTAAATATCACACACACACAGATGCACAAGCAACGCGCGCACATACAGACGCATACGCAACGTAATCACACACACACACACACACACACACACACACACACACACACACACACACACACACACACACACACACACACACACACACACACACACACACACACACGCACGCACACGCACACGCACACACACACACACACATACGCATACGCATACGCAACGTAACCAAACACGCAACGCGCCCACACACAGACGCAAACGCAACGTACACACGTTTGGGTTACACCACACGTGCACGCACACACACACACAGACGTACACGCACACATACGCAACGCGTCCACACACAGACGCAAACACAACGTAATCATATACATACATACAACATGTACATGTAGGACCAATAAACAGATAACAGATTTAAATATGCTATAGTCATTGTAAGACGTTACAATCATTGAAGTGTTTAATAAGTAAATTGTATGTATGTATATATCACTGAATAATAATAATAATATAATCGTTCTAGTGTTATCGTTTGCTGCAACAGGTAAAGCAGTTACAAATAATTACATATAGGTTCAGAGGCGATAGTGAAATAAATTAAAAATCCATTCATCAAAACTTTGTAAATTAGAATCTGCACTACATTCAAACATACGCACACACACACACAATGATAAAAAAATTGTTTATTAAAAGTAGTTTGTTACCTTAACGTGGTACATGCAGAACTAGTGCTGTTACAAAATATATATATATAGTAGGAAAGCCCACACACTACTAGAAATAGTTATCACCTGAAAAAAAGAAACCACACATTACGAACTAATATGTATAAACACAAATATCGTTACAATAATAATAATAATAATACATAAACTTACGATTACTGCCGTCCGAACTGAAGTGTGAGGAGGCAATAACTATAGATATCACAGTAAGAATTTTTTTGTTAACCAGTGGTGTAACGGGGAATTTTAGCAGGTGGAGGAGCAGAGTCGTCATCGTCGTCGGCATGTATCCGATAATGTCCGTACGCAAGGGTATCACGACCATTGTCTAATATATAACGCTTATCATCATACGGTGACAACGCTAGCTTATTTACACGCATCGTGTACAACGTATGATGATCGCTACGTAAACACAGCGCACTGACAGAAAACGGACAATGATCAGTGAGACACTTGCGATACATATCGTGTCGCAGACTCCTCTTAATCGCAACTCGAGGCACACCTTTACACACACGTTTTTGACTTGCATTGCTAGAATCTTCGTGGGCCACAAGGAACGAATAACATTTCGCTCTGAGACCTACGAATTCTCTAATAGGACGACCACACGTTTCATCCTTGAACAGTCCAACAACCTTTTTGTTCTTAAGGCTATAACAAGGATGAGACGTAGGGTAATCCGAGGTGTCAAAAACGTGCAAGTCCTTCTTCATATCTGCATACAAGTCTGATGTTTGAATATGATACATCAGACTGTCTGTATCAGTCATTAACAATTTAACGTTGCGGCCGTACTTGGCGACAGCATAACGATAATGAAAGTCGTACATTATTGTTTTGCTAACGTCAAGCACCGTGAAGCCGACATACACGGGACGAGAAAGAACAATGGATTTTTTACGGAGTGAAAGCCCCACCAGATCGTTCGTATAACGAATCATACGTTTTAGCCTGGGTGTGGAAACTAGTTTTTGAAGCCGTCGTTCATTCGAGACTAGTTCAAAGTCTATATGTTTCCGTACGTTCTCCAGCGACTTACCGTATACGGCGTTGTTCATCAGTTTGAAAAGGTCTTTTTCAAAGCTGTTGACGGCTGATTGCCTCTTGCGGGTGTTGAAATCGATAAACGGTTTCAACCAAGCGCTTTGCTTAAAACACAACACCCTATGAGTCGCTTTCAGCTCTAAACCAAGACTTAAATACAATTTCAAATTTCGATAATGGAGAACGTAATTTTGTTTGTCCTCCAAAGTTGTTAACAACTTCTCTACGGATGACCCTGATTCGTTATACGATGATCTGTATATACTCTCGTGTAAACGTTTGGAAAAGGGAGAAAGGATATCGTGTGTTATGCGCTGGCGCACAGGTGCAAGCGGGTAGTCGGAATGCAGGTCGTGTAAGGTATTAGGATAGTGTAGGTCGACTTCGAGGATGTACCCGATGTCAGCATCATCACTCACAGTACGTACGTCCAAGGACTCGATCTCGTTACGATCGAGCCATCGGAAGTCTGCGTAAGGGAGTGGTTGCGACATGGCTGCACCGTATAAATTGTTACAGTCCGTATACAGAATGAAGGAGGTCGGTTTCGATACATCGTACTGATCTGGAATCAGAGGATTGTTAGCGACTGCGTGACGGTTGGATATCATCGCGCAGCCTCCGCGGATCCCAGATTCGAGGAACAGATGTAGATTTATTTCTGTCAACAGTTCTAATTCGACCCCTGTCATTTTTAGCATCGCGTTCCAAGCGAGTCCGGGAAGCGAGTAAAAATGACATGGGTCGAATTAGAACTGTTGACAGAAATAAATCTACATCTGTTCCTCGAATCTGGGATCCGCGGAGGCTGCGCGATGATATCCAACCGTCACGCAGTCGCTAACAATCCTCTGATTCCAGATCAGTACGATGTATCGAAACCGACCTCCTTCATTCTGTATACGGACTGTAACAATTTATACGGTGCAGCCATGTCGCAACCACTCCCTTACGCAGACTTCCGATGGCTCGATCGTAACGAAATCGAGTCCTTGGACGTACGTACTGTGAGTGATGATGCTGACATCGGGTACATCCTCGAAGTCGACCTACACTATCCTAATACCTTACACGACCTGCATTCCGACTACCCGCTTGCACCTGTGCGCCAGCGCATAACACACGATATCCTTTCTCCCTTTTCCAAACGTTTACACGAGAGTATATACAGATCATCGTATAACGAATCAGGGTCATCCGTAGAGAAGTTGTTAACAACTTTGGAGGACAAACAAAATTACGTTCTCCATTATCGAAATTTGAAATTGTATTTAAGTCTTGGTTTAGAGCTGAAAGCGACTCATAGGGTGTTGTGTTTTAAGCAAAGCGCTTGGTTGAAACCGTTTATCGATTTCAACACCCGCAAGAGGCAATCAGCCGTCAACAGCTTTGAAAAAGACCTTTTCAAACTGATGAACAACGCCGTATACGGTAAGTCGCTGGAGAACGTACGGAAACATATAGACTTTGAACTAGTCTCGAATGAACGACGGCTTCAAAAACTAGTTTCCACACCCAGGCTAAAACGTATGATTCGTTATACGAACGATCTGGTGGGGCTTTCACTCCGTAAAAAATCCATTGTTCTTTCTCGTCCCGTGTATGTCGGCTTCACGGTGCTTGACGTTAGCAAAACAATAATGTACGACTTTCATTATCGTTATGCTGTCGCCAAGTACGGCCGCAACGTTAAATTGTTAATGACTGATACAGACAGTCTGATGTATCATATTCAAACATCAGACTTGTATGCAGATATGAAGAAGGACTTGCACGTTTTTGACACCTCGGATTACCCTACGTCTCATCCTTGTTATAGCCTTAAGAACAAAAAGGTTGTTGGACTGTTCAAGGATGAAACGTGTGGTCGTCCTATTAGAGAATTCGTAGGTCTCAGAGCGAAATGTTATTCGTTCCTTGTGGCCCACGAAGATTCTAGCAATGCAAGTCAAAAACGTGTGTGTAAAGGTGTGCCTCGAGTTGCGATTAAGAGGAGTCTGCGACACGATATGTATCGCAAGTGTCTCACTGATCATTGTCCGTTTTCTGTCAGTGCGCTGTGTTTACGTAGCGATCATCATACGTTGTACACGATGCGTGTAAATAAGCTAGCGTTGTCACCGTATGATGATAAGCGTTATATATTAGACAATGGTCGTGATACCCTTGCGTACGGACATTATCGGATACATGCCGACGACGATGACGACTCTGCTCCTCCACCTGCTAAAATTCCCCGTTACACCACTGGTTAACAAAAAAATTCTTACTGTGATATCTATAGTTATTGCCTCCTCACACTTCAGTTCGGACGGCAGTAATCGTAAGTTTATGTATTATTATTATTATTATTGTAACGATATTTGTGTTTATACATATTAGTTCGTAATGTGTGGTTTCTTTTTTTCAGGTGATAACTATTTCTAGTAGTGTGTGGGCTTTCCTACTATATATATATATTTTGTAACAGCACTAGTTCTGCATGTACCACGTTAAGGTAACAAACTACTTTTAATAAACAATTTTTTTATCATTGTGTGTGTGTGTGCGTATGTTTGAATGTAGTGCAGATTCTAATTTACAAAGTTTTGATGAATGGATTTTTAATTTATTTCACTATCGCCTCTGAACCTATATGTAATTATTTGTAACTGCTTTACCTGTTGCAGCAAACGATAACACTAGAACGATTATATTATTATTATTATTCAGTGATATATACATACATACAATTTACTTATTAAACACTTCAATGATTGTAACGTCTTACAATGACTATAGCATATTTAAATCTGTTATCTGCTTATTGGTCCTACATGTACATGTTGTATGTATGTATATGATTACGTTGTGTTTGCGTCTGTGTGTGGACGCGTTGCGTATGTGTGCGTGTACGTCTGTGTGTGTGTGTGCGTGCACGTGTGGTGTAACCCAAACGTGTGTACGTTGCGTTTGCGTCTGTGTGTGGGCGCGTTGCGTGTTTGGTTACGTTGCGTATGCGTATGCGTATGTGTGTGTGTGTGTGTGTGTGTGTGTGTGCGTGCGTGCGTGTGTGTGTGTGTGTGTGTGTGTGTGTGATTACGTTGCGTATGCGTCTGTATGTGCGCGCGTTGCGTGTGCATCTGTGTGTGTGTGATATTTAACATGATTTTAATGTTGTTGTTGTATTGTTATGTTGCAGGTTGCTTCTTCTACAAGTACGACATACAATTATATATAAACTTTCGAAAAATATCAATTTTATAATGTATTTATTTAATTGTGAATTTTATATTGTGAATGTTAAAATATATTTAATCATTTAAACAAATTATGACTTTATTGTATTTCACTCTACACCTCTGAACATGTGTACAATTAATTTATTTTTTGTGAACTGTTACATCAGAAGATTTGTATGAATTTCAGCCGCCGTTTTCATGTGTGTGTATAATTTTAATTTATTTCGCTATACACTACTGAACCTATGTGTGTGTAAACTGCAACCTTAAAACAGAAGTATTGTCTGTAACAACATAACAGGTAAGTAGTTCATTGACGCCAAATATATATATATTTCTAACAAGGATCAATCACACTGACTGCATTATAAAACTATTAATTAATTATTTAATACATTGAAAATGAAGACGACGTTTTGACAACGAGAGAGGGCTAAAATTATTTATTCATCACACCGACTACTCAATGTACGAGAGGGAGACAGGAGAAAGGGTATGAAACCTTGCATAGTTGAAACGTGTGAAAGTGAGAGAGAGAGAGAGAGAGAGAGAGAGAGAGAGAGAGAGAGGACGTTACACAGTTGAAACAAGTGAGAGTGAGAGAGAGAGAGAGAGAGAGAGAGTGAGAGAGAGTATGAGGACGTTAATATTTGTCGAATAAACTTTCTAATTTCATATACATGCGTTCGGTACTGACCACAGAGAGAGGAGAACAGTTTGAGCATAACGTTTGACAACGAGAGAGAGAGAGAGAGAGAGAGAGAGAGAGAGGACGAATAATACAGAGGTTGGTACATCTGATCATATAGATTTAATATACATTATAACACGCGACAAATTTGAACTCATGTAAAGGTTGGTACACCTAATCATATATTTTAATATACACTATAATGCCGGTGAGCATAACGTTTGACAACGAGAGAGAGAGAGAGAGAGAGAGAGAGAGAGACATACACACCGTGTGAGAGAGCGAGAGAGAGTACCAATTATGATCATATATAGTTTGAATTTCCCACCACAGAAGAGAAAAAAATGTTGACAGATCTGCTCTATACACGCACATTTCCCTCCCCCCCACCGCAGAAAATGTTGACAGCCCTGCTCATATAAAATATCTATACACTATAATAATACTACAGAGGTTGGTACACCTGATCATATAGATTTAATATACATTATAACACACAACAAATTTGAACTCATGCAAAGGTTGGTACACCTGATCATATATTTTAGTATACACTATAATGCTTCGAGTTGGAACCACCCCCCACCCACTGATATGAAAAAAAAAAAACAACCTCCCACCCAACACCACCCACTGATATGCAAATCAGCTTTCTTAAAAAAATAAAAAAGTATATTCACGGATGCTGGTGGTCCATTGAACATCATCCTACCAAATCAATTTAATTAAAAAAATAAAAAAAAATAAAATAAAAAAAATAAAAAAATTTATTCGCGGAAATTCGCGGTGCTGTGGTCCATCGGGATGCTGCGGGTCCAGCGGTGGCGGCGTCATCTCTGAGATCATGTTTTTTAGTGTTTTTTTAGTGTTTTTTAAGAAGGCGGCATTCCTTTGTGGGTTTGAACTGTCATTTTCCCTCTACTAGCTACAAATAAACTAACAACAGGATAATTAACTCATTAACTGAAAATATTTGAAAATTAACTCACAACTACTTGAAAAGTACTACGTTGTAAACACAAAACTAATAATACGTTTCTGTACGTCTTTTAACGCACTTAATTCCTCAACGGTGAAAACGAAACTGCAATAAATTACGAAGTTTGCAACGTTTGATCGCCTTTGTGAGTTTGATCACCAGTCTGACTGTGAACAGGTTCATGAATCATCGGCCTTGACTGACTAACGACACTAACACAAACACACTCACTCATACTTTATCCCCTCCATCCGAGACACATAGTTCAGTGTCATGCGGTATTTATAACATTACAAACTATTTTTCACTATTAAAGATTAAAATCTAAAGGCCTGTCTTAAGATGTTCTGGACTTGACAACGCCATTTGTTTGATTTGAAATATTTTTAGTTTCATCTTCAGTAGTATCTTCAGAATACATTAACTAACCAAAACTTTTTTTTAAATTATTTATTAAATGATTCTGAACGGAAGAAATTTTGGACAAGTGTTTTTATTGCGTATGGAACACATGTAAGGCATAATGGCTAAAATACGACTTGACAGTCTGAACTTAAGCTTATCAGCGTAATTAGACACTCACAGTTAAAAATGAATGTAATTTGATTTGTAAATTTTGGATTTTAAATGGCTCACTATTTTTACACTTCATTCTTCATTTTCTCCTTACAAAGATAGAGTGATCTCTTCCGTTTTGTCTCTAGTCTCTAGTCACTTTTGTTTGGTCTCGAAACAGCCCATTCTCCTTTATATCTTTTTTGGAAAACCTTTTTTGGCAGTGTCATTTTATACATTGTATGCATATGCTGTATCTACTATCTCCTGTTACAGGCACATGATAACTGTCTATGCAATAAATTAGGACGTCTCTGGTATCCTTATTTTGAAGTCTGTCTTCCCTCAAACATACCTTGACTTTTAGAAGAGACTTTATTCCCTTCTAAACGTTACTAAGATGTTTATAAAAATTAACAAACCATGAGGAAAATAATCAAAAAAATTTTCAACAAGCTCAATTACGGACCCCCAATGAACGCTCCTTATAAGTTAACCCAAGAAACTCTCTGTCATGTCAAAGAAGCGGGTGACCTTTGTGCTTATGTCAACTTTTTAATTAGTATTATGGACATTTGACAGTTTGGTAGACAAGTGCGTTACACGAATTAGTATTCTGAAAGTTACTTAAACTTCTTTTAAGTTTTATCACAGTGTCAATGAACAAAGTCCAAGCTAAAGTTTTAATTAATATACCTTGAGTGAGTAAAACTCTTGTTTAACAAGGGTAAACGCCATAAAGTTAGTAAATAAAACTCTTTTTGTAGAAAATTTTAGCTAGCAGTTTTTGTGGCAGTAAGACAGTGGAAAGTCTCTGAATCAAATGATAACAGTTGTATATTTACATGCCCACGTTAGTTATTTGTTTGTGCGTATATATATATATATATATATATATTTCAATCACTTTCTGCTACAGTCCGTTTCTTGATGTATATAATACTATAATACCTATAACTAATTTACCTCAAGATATATTTTTTCCTTCAGGAACATGTTTCGGGAGATCCTGTTCTCCCATCTTCAGCCTTCGCCATCTTGCTTCTGGTGCAGTATTTGTGTGTTGGCTTCTGGATGTTATTAAGGTGGTTTGTTGGTCTTTGGTTCTTCAATGTTGCATTATTGTGTGTGGTTGTGGTATCTGTTTTTGTATTTTGTGTATTTTCGATGTTGAGTGCTTTGAATATTGTGTCATGTTTTGTATTGATTTGTATTTGTTCTGGTATTAATTTGTTTTGTGTTTTATGTTTGTAAATCTGTAAATTTTCCCAAATGTTCATTATGGTGCCTTTGTGTGGTATATGTTTTATTAGTGTTACATTGGTTATGTCTGGGAATTCATGTCCTGTGTTTATTGCATGTGTGGCTAAATTGGATTTATATATATTTGGTTTTTTGTATGCATTTAGGTGTTCAAAATAACGTTTTTTCAGCTGTTTTTTTTTGTTTGTCCTATATAACATTTATTGCAATCTTGGCATTCAATTTTGTATATACCGTTGGTTGTTGTATTATCTTTGTTGTGTGAGCTATTTAGATTTTGTAATTTATTTTTATTAGTTTTGTATGCTAAAAATAATAAATATAAATGAAAATATATTTTTCACATCATATGACATAACAAACATGTACACTAATATCCCAGTAGAAGAAACAATTGACATAATAATAAACAAACTTATAGAACAAAATGAAAACAAACAATATATAACCGAAATAAAAAAATAGTCTCCAACTAATACTAAAACAAAATTACTTTGAATTTAATAGCAAAATTTATCATAGCAATGGGATCACCATTATCAAGCATAATAGCAGAAATATTCCTACAACATATAGACACCAAAATACAAAATATCATAAAAACACATGACCCAGATGGCATATGGATAAGATATGTAGATGATGGACTATATGTATCAAATAACAAAAACACAAATGCAGAGAACATACTGAAACAAATCAATAACATACATCCCAAAATTCAATTCACAGAAGAAAAAGAAAAACATAACAAAATCAACTATTTAGACATAACCATCACAAGATACAACAAACACATACAATATGCAATATATAGAAAACCAACTTCCACTAACATCATTATACCTAATCATTCTGACCACCCACCACAACATAAAATGGCAGCATTTTATTCGTTATTTAACAGAATGTACAAAATACCCCTAAACAAACAAGAAACTGACAAAGAAAGAAATATAATATACCAAATTGGTTATGCAAATGGATACAATAAAAATACTATGATCAAAATAGAAAATAAAATCAAATACAAAATAAAAACTGAACAATTAAGAATTAATCAAACTGAACAACACATAAATAATAACAACAACAAAAAATGGGCCACATTCACATATATAAATAATAAAATGACAAAACTAACAAAACTATTTAAAAACACAGATATAAAAATAGCATACAAAACTAATAAAAATAAATTACAAAATCTAAATAGCTCACACAACAAAGATAATACAACAACCAACGGTATATACAAAATTGAATGCCAAGATTGCAATAAATGTTATATAGGACAAACAAAAAAACAGCTGAAAAAACGTTATTTTGAACACCTAAATGCATACAAAAAACCAAATATATATAAATCCAATTTAGCCACACATGCAATAAACACAGGACATGAATTCCCAGTCATGACCAATGTAACACTAATAAAACATATACCACACAAAGGCACCATAATGAACATTTGGGAAAATTTACAGATTTACAAACATAAAACACAAAACAAATTAATACCAGAACAAATACAAATCAATACAAAACATGACACAATATTCAAAGCATTCAACATCGAAAATACACAAAATACAAAAACAGATACCACAACCACACACAATAATGCAACATTGAAGAACCAAAGACCAACAAACCACCTTAATAACATCCAGAAGCCAACACACAAATACTGCACCAGAAACAAGATGGCGAAGGCTGAAGATGGGAGAACAGGATCTCCCGAAACATGTTCCTGAAGGAAAAAATATATCTTGAGGTAAATTAGTTATAGGTATTATAGTAATATATATATATATATATATATATATATATTATTGATACTGCAATTCAGTGTGTGTTTACTGCAAGATGATTGCACTAAACACATTGTGATTTATTTGTAATTATTTACTTTTCTGTTTTTACCAAAACAAAAAACATCAGTTCATCGAGACCTGATGCTACTGATTATGCTGTTATATCGAGAGAAAGTAAAATCGTCACCTTACTTTGCTATTATGTGTGTGCTCTGTGAGTTGTCCAATTCGTTTAAGAACCACCGTGGAGGTATCCCTAGGAATCAGAGTGAATAGGGTGTGTTAGGTGTTAGTAAAAATATCAATAAAATGTAGTTGTCAAAAGAAACATGATTTCTATTAAACATTTCTGTCAAGCAAGTTCACGAGTAAAAATGTAATTGTTATGGAATTTATTTTATGGAAACGATACAGTTCTTGTTTAACAGACGTATTATTAGTTTTTATTTGGTAATATCCAGTTTCGTTGGCGGGTGTATAACTGACACTATCACATTATCAAAAAATGGTTACTTTGAAATATTTTGAACATTAATTTGAATACTTCCGTGAAAGATCGTCACTTCGGCCAGAAGTGAACACTTTATTTCTTTAGGTAAGATATAGTATATATATATATATATATATATATATATATAAAACTGTATAAAATCTATATAAAAACAACAATGTACAAATTAAAGTAGGTAACAAAATTGTCTGTAGTTTTAAAACTTCCAATTGGTTATTGCAAGGCTGCCCAACATAGCCCACGCTGTTTAAGATATTTTTAGAATATGCATTAACCATGTGGAAACAGAAATGCCATGGAACGGGAATACCGATATGAAATGAACACCTTTACACACTATGCTTCGCCGATGACCAGGTAGTTATAGCCCAGGATGAAGAAGATCTAAGCTACATGGTCAGAAAGCTGAATGAAGAATACACAAAGATGTGATTGGAAATAAACATAAAAAAGACTGAATACTTGGCAATTAGAGATGAAGAAACAACAGATTTAGAAGTAGACGAAAATGTTAAAATTAGAGGAACAGACAAATTCAAGTACCTAGGATTCACACTGAGTAAACAATGCACAACGGAAGAGGAAATAAAAAGTAGATTAGGGCAGACTAGAACAGGGATTAGACAATTACACAGTGTTATATGGGGCAAAAAGATTAGAAAAAGCACCAAAAAAATGATATATCAGAGCATAGTCCAAAGTATTATGATGTATGCAGCGGAAGTACGGGTTATTAACAAAAAGAATGAAAGAAAGATTCTTGCAACGGAGATGGAATATTAGAGGAGGTTCTGTGGAATAACGAGAGCAGACCGAATAACAAACGAGGAGATCAGAAGAAGAATGGAAATGGAAAGAAGTGTAATTGACTAAATCGAAGAAAAAAGATTGGTGTGGTACGGTCATGTCCGGAGAGCCCAAAATAGGTGGATCAACAAAGTGACGGAATGGAGTCCATTAGGAAGGAGAAAAAGGGGAAGACCGAGAAGATCTTGGAGGGACGAAGTGGATGAATCTATGCAACGTATAGCACTTGAGTAAGGACAATGGGAACATCGGGAGAATTGGAAAGCCAGGTTGAAGGAAGGGAGACGGCACTAGCTGTAGCAACCCTATTATATATATGAAGCGTTGTTTAGAGAAGTTGTAATTCAGAGACTCAATTAACTTTGTAAAGTGAAAACTAGGTATATGAGTAGGGTGTAAGAAATCTAAAAGTGAAGAACGAAAGGTTTGAGACGGCTAATAGAGCTCTGCTTCCTTTCAGATGGCTGATTCGTAAGGGGAAGAAAATCTCAATACACACACACAGTATGTTTGCTTAAGAAGGAATATAAAATGACTTTAATGTTGGTAAACTCAGGAAGCCTGAGCTGAGTGCACCGAGTGGAACGAATTCGCCTGACTGTGACATCATTATTTACGCCGACTTAAGATTTCGAATATTTATGTAGGTCACAATATGGGTCACATATATTTATCACATCTACAGTAACTTCACTTTTAGGTTTTTACACGCTCCCAATTATTACTTAACAGTGCTTGTTAGTCGAAAGCAGTGAACGAAATTATTAACGACTCTTAGTTTTTGTCTACAACACGCAGTTAGTTTTTAGGTTTTCATTACTAAATGTCTCTTCTAATCTACAGTGAAGCATTCACATTGATTTACGTATCATTTGGTGCTGAGAGAAAAGCTTGTTGAATTGGACAAACGAGTTGGTGTTGATAGTGAAAATCAAGAATCTGTAAGAAACGGAGGGGGAACAATGTGGTGGTACATTGAAAACATAATTTTCTTACTTATTCTATGAAAAATGTTTTTTTTTACCCCTGCTATCCAATTTTGACTCAATACGAGAATACCAATACTTTAATTTTTCATTCTGATCGACTTCTCATTATAATATAATCAATTGTTCTATTTTTTTTCAGCATCACTATGAGAGTGGCATAATTGAAAAATTATAAATACGATATTATAATCTATGGTATACTGTATATTCTAATCACGGTCTATTTCTTACTACTTTGTATATTTGGTCGGTCTTTCATAATTATGAATGACAGACATTTCAAACACACCATATATGTCTAAAACACATGTCAAGTTTGTATACGACATTTGTTGATACCTTTAGAATGACTACCAAACGATTTCGTGCGATATAAGTGGCACTATTAAATTTATATATCTCGGTAGTTTTTAAGACGATGAAAGCTTATGAAAAACTTAAACCATGTTTCACAACATTGAAACGCAAAATCGTGTAAAACACCACACTTGCTCGACATAAGAACTGAATATTTTAATTGTACTTACTCCATTTTAATGTATTGGATACGATAATGTCTTGCTTAAAGTGTTACGAATATGCTTTAGATACACTGTGTTATGTCACTGATCTATCTTACTTGTACCTGCAGACGTACGTTTTTTGTCACTGGTCCGAAGTTTTGTTGTTTGTAATTTTACAAATACGTAAAGCGAACATCGTTTAGTAGAGTATACATAAGCATGCTTGCGTATTGTTTTTAGTTTTATGACCAGCTTCTTTTCTACTGCACACAGATAACAAGTATAACTAACTTATAACGTCGATCATGCAGGAAACAATCGCTCCATAGTGGTAAATCATCATCATCATAATTACTCATCCTTGAGGTACTTCTGTCTGTAGAATCTAACTACCTTTTAATCTATAGTTTATCCGACCAGGGTTTTCTCAGACAACGAATAATTTCTTTTTTCCCCAAACCTGTAACGTTCCAAATGTGTGGTCAAATAGATTTCTTACTATGAAAGTGGGGCATCCATTTCTTTGTATTTCCGTTTATTTAAATAATTAAATCAAATGCTTTAAATTCTTATCTAACGTCTTTCTTCCTTTTCTTGTTTTCTCTCATATATTTTGCTAACCAGTCTCAAAAATTTCGATTCATTTGCTTGAAATTTGTTAGTCCCATATTCAATATAACAGTTCGATTCAATATGTTAGTCCCATTTCGTAGTTGTAAAATATTTATTAAACGTATAGTAGTAGCGCTTATATTAAAATCATATATTGTCGATTTGTCGAATTAAGGCTAAAAAATCGTTGGAAATATCTCAGACCGTGTTCTTACAAAAAATCTGTAGTCTCACTTCTCTGTACAAGAAACCAATTTATTGTTGTATTGGAGTGTTGGTGGTCTCAAATATTTCTACTAGTAAGTTTGTACAAACCACTATGTTGTCTTTGGTAGTGACGAGCGCTTTCGGCAGTAAATGACCTGAAGATGGCTTGACTGCCGAAAGCGCTCGTCAGTACCAAAGACAACATAATGGTTTTTACAACATTACTAGTAGAAAAAAACCACTTGATTGAACTGTCAGATCGCGCAACAATAAAGTCTGTGCATACTATCATATTTTTTTCATATAACCCGTATGTTCATTTCACTTATGGCTGTAATACGTCTTCACAAGCTGTTCAGAAATATCACCTGCCCTTTCCAACCAAAACAATTTCTAAGAGATCAGTACTTATAAGTCAGTGTAGCCAACTACTACAGGAATGAAGATCATTTCACGAGAATGGAAAATGAATTATCATGAACAAATTCTGTTTATGACGCAGCAAAGCCTATTTCCACTTTTGAAAGATAATTTCACATTTGAAAATTCCGCATAATAGCACATAGTAAACTTAACACGACAGTGTCTGTATCCGTATCATCCTTAAACTCTTTAACAATTTGAAGAAGGCGATAATGATCACTTAATAAATTTTAATTTAAAAGAGAAAACCTAACAATAAATATAAAAAAACGAATCTTTTTAAAATAGTTTGAAGCTAAAACGGGGAGAATTGGTTTTAAACCCAAGGTTACCAGAAATTAACTCATATGATACAACTCCTATAAATTGACAAGAACTAAATTTTAATAGGTTTTCAATTAAAATAACAAAAAACTAGAAAACTGTTTAATGACAAAATGGCGATGTGTATTACGTCAAGAATTTTCAGAGCATAAGTAGTGAAGGACGGCAAGCTACAGATAATATGATTGAAACATTAGATTAGGAATTAGCTAAGTTACGACAAATGCATATTATTTGGCATTTGTCCCTCCTTAACATACAAAACAAGTGTACAACAATAACAAAATATAACAATAAATATAACAATTAATCTGTACTTTTCAATGTCTTTCTTTTATTTCATTTATATTGTTTTTCATGTTATTCAAAAACATTGAAAATAAAATGAAGGATTTAATACTATACCCCTGGGAGAGCCACGTTCGCTGCTGTTGTTTCTCTTAACTGACGCAAGACACTTCGCCCAGAAAAAAATAAAGATTAAAAAAACTGCAATCATAACTTACATGGTCTTACATAAATTATATTATAAAACGCTTCCCCAATGACGCAGAACTTCTATGCAGAGTACTATCTGTTGATTATTTCGTCAAAAGCTTATTCTTGACTACAATAATCTCACTTAAATTATTTATTAGTCACAATTAGTAGTGTAATTCCACTACAAATGTTTTTGGATTTCTTTGTAGTCCACAAAAGCTAAAGAAAAATTAGAAATCGAAAAGTATATTTTACAATCCATATTGCCTTACCTTCTCAATTTTACTTGAAGACCAATAGTGTGTAACATAAATTTCGAAGCAATTTAGTGAACGTCTGCGGTAATTATCAGCTGAACAAGGGAGTTTTGAGCTACCAGTTCAGCAGTCCGTCTTCTACTATTCTGTTAGTAACTGGTTCTATTAGCCTATAACCTAGCTTATATATTTTCCCCTGCATCTCGTTTTGTACAGCGATAATAAAGAAATAAATATCTGAAACGGTATACAAACTCTTACGTAATATGCAACATGAAAAATAAAAATGATGATTATAATAACTTTATTTACAAGAAAATTACTGTGAAATATACAAAATTTTGCTATTAAACTTTAAGTATAATGGTAGTTGCAAATTTACTTTTTCATTACATTAAAGCAGGTATGTTGATGCAGCAAGAATATAGACTGTGTATAACAATTATAAATATGAGGGGAATGCTAAAATATAGACGGCCGCTTATTGCTTTTTCTGAGCTTTATATAATATAAATGGAGAGAATTCTAATTACACTTGTGATAATTTTGGTTGTTATAGGACATAGAGCGATAAATGCAAGTGAAACGTATTCACTACGTCAATATGACGACTATGCAAACATTAAGTAAGTCATTATTTATAAAAAGTAGTAACGGTTTCAAAAAGCCGATCTCAAAAGTGTATAACTTTGGCAAATGTGAATGCAAGTGCTGACAGTTTGTGAACTTAACAAACTAGAGCTTACTTAATCAGAAGTGTATAATTTTGGCAAATGTAAACTTAACAAACTAGAACGTAATTATTTGGGTTTCACACGTTCTGAGATCCGTGCTCTGCTTTTTGATGGGCTGTCCGGGTGTTGGATTATCACATGTAGCTAACGTAGTCCTGACATGGTAGTCATGGTGATTAACATATTCCTGGATCGTTTGTACAATTAAGCATTATCCGGGTAAAAATAAAATTTTAAAGTGTGCCCAACCGGTGCGTTGACTAACCCGCACACATCATTATTGCCGCTCAGTTAATCAAACAACACGTGTTGTGTGCATCTCGCGCTCACTTGCGCTTGATTTTTTTCAGTACACTTATAATTACCTCCAGTCTGGATATTCATACGTTTCAGTATACGAGTTTCTTGGTGTAAATGGTATAACTTCGTTTATGTAATAATTTATTTAGCAACACCAAAAATCTACCTTACGTTCTGTTACGTTCTATTGCTTTTCCCATTTCTGCCATGACAGTTACTTATTTGATCAAGTGTGCGTCAAAAGTTTATGAAATTAAATACTCAGAAGGAAAACAAATTACATTCTTTAGTGTTTCAGAGTGGGTCCTACTCTTATAAACTGTACAGTATGATCCTGCCTAAGACGAGTGAGTGGCCACTATGTAATTACAGGCCCGGATTTCCCACTAGGCACAGTAGGTACTTGCCTAGGGGCTGCAGGCTAAGGGGCGTGGCACGAGGTGAAAAACTATTTGTTAAAATTTCAAGTTTTCTGTTTTTTAATTACAATATTTGTATTGGGCACTTGCATTATTGCCAGATTGAAGAAAATAGTTTTGAAATAACCTTTAATTATATCATTGAATAACACGGTATTGACACTGGGCCTATCAATAGCGGCGGTCGGAGCGGAGCACGGTCGTATATACAGGTCTGGACACTCCGTTGAAATTCTTGTCCGCTTTTTTGCCGACTAAAATAGTTTGTTTCGATATTGCTTGGGGCGCCTCGATCTAGAAGTCAACCCCTACTGCGCATGATCATATAATCAAAGCATAATAGAGAATATTGTTTAAATGAAGGGAAGAACTTATATTAACTAAATTAAATGTTCAAGTTCTTAAATTAAATTAAATCAATCACTCTTAAATTAGTTGTTCTATTTAGATTACTTTCATTGATTTTACTATGTTTGATGATAAAACCAAACCATGTAGGTCTATAAATAAACCTTTAAAAGAAAGTAGTCCTACGTATATTACTTGTTATAAAACTAATCTATGTGTTACTAAAGTGTACACGTAAATAAATATTAATAAAAGTTAAAAAATGTAATCTTTTTCACAATTCCATCACATTTCCCTTTTAGATTTAAGATCAAATGAGATATGCATTAGAGATAGTTGAAATGACTATTTTCAGCAACTTGTTTTCAGCAGTCAAGGAGAATTGAATATACAGAAGTTTCTTGTTGGGGGGGGGGCTAACAATAGTGCCTAGGGGCGGCAGGACACCTAAACTCGGGCCTGTGTAATTATATGTCCTAACAACATACGCCAGTGACCACATCTACTGAGGAGATATAGACTTGTCATTGCTAGTGATTATCTTGGCTTTCTGTACTTAAAAATAAATTCATCATCATCATCATCTTAAATAATTATACCAAGGATGGTTTGTTCCGGTCTCAAATAGGCCAATATTACAGCTGGTGACTCCAGTGCTTCCTCGGACATCCCACACTCCTCCGTCCCCTCGGCTTATAATTCCATAGTGGTTTTGGGGATGCGGCAGTCATCCATTAGGTAAAGATGTTCCCATCAATTCAGCCGATACTGGGCGATCCTCTCGAGTATACTCATAATATTCATTTCCTGCCGCCTATATACGTGTTTCTTCTATGATCATGGAGAGTATAGCCTGCCACGTGCCTGAGAAATCTCATTTCAGCCGCTTGAATGCGACTGGCCTGGCCTTTCGTTAAAGTCCAATTCTCAGACCCATAAAGAAGTGTGGGAAAGGCCATCACCTTGTAGAAGTTTAGGCGTGTTCCTTTACTTGCTGACTGAAGAGTCTGCCTAATTGTCCCGCACATAAGGTTGAACTTATGCAACTTATTCACAACGTCGTTGCTTGCATTATAAGACACACTGTAGCCCGGGTATTCAAAATTGCTAACTTGTTCCAGGACAGTACCATTAAAAATAAATTACCTTCGATATTTACTTTCTAAGCCACTGGATGTATATATAACTCCTTTTTCTTTGTAGGAAAATATTTAAAATACATTTTGTTTCGGTAATTGAGGTACATAATAAAAGTTCTAATTAATATTTTACATTTCTTGTAAAATGTATGTGGATTAATGTGCTTTTCAAACAACACGTTTTCAGATGTACTCATAAACGTTGAAAGTGAACTCGTACAAAGGACTTGAAAGTACTCGTAACAAAATTGTTCTATTAATACAATTAAACTTTAATTAATGTTATTACTAGCTGTAAAATTTTCTTGTATAGTACACTGAAGCAAGTATATCGATTTGTCAAAAATAGATGAAAATATGAACATATTAAATGTTTTGTTGTTAAAAGATATATAAATAAACAAGGATTGCATATTTTTCGCAAAGCACAGTTCAGTTATATATAAGGGTTTTGCTGAAGTTTTCAAATTAAGGGCGCAAATAAGATCTTAACAAGGAAGGAAGGACTTAAACTTAGATCAATGAGTGAGACGGTAACGTGACAAGTGAAGCGGAAAGGGAGTGGTGATAAAGATACTTATTGTGACGAAGAATGAGATTAGATCGTTCATTCTAGAAAGGCCCTATCTATAGTTTAATCATACAGAGGCAGGATTTACTATCTCAGCTGCTACGGGCGAATTTTCATGAGTCCATGTAGTCGTAGAGTTATATATGGTGTTGTATTGTTGTCGTGTAAAATAGGAAAACACCGAAACAACTTGCACAGTACCAGAAGTCTATAGGACTTAACAAACGTCCGTGACAAACATAACGATTGTTTTATGACTTCTGTCACACGGATGCTCAGAAGATATTTGGCTTATGCAAGTGACATTAAGGTTAAAAGTGTATGGATGAGAAAGCAACGTGGTATTTATAATTCAAATGATATTTATATCCGGTTTAGTTTATTCTTGTATATCACCTGAACGCGTGTTATGGACTATGTAATTTCATCTGCCTACCCATTCCACGTCAATGAACACACGTGAATAGACATATCTTTATGTAGCTATTTCTAAAAATACACAACATAGATGAAACCGTTAAATGTTTGCTCCGTAAAAAGAGATTCCATTTTTTTTTTGTTTTAATAAAAGACTTCTCTCTGATAAAGAAAAGATAATAAAAGTTAAATGTAAAAATACGTGGCAAAAAATGTTAACTATGATGTTAAAAGGTAATACACGAATGGAAATAAATAAACACTTATACACTTATAAATAAATAAGTGGTAATAAATGGAAATTAAGTGATAAAATGGTAATCGAAATCTACATTGAAAACTTATTAATGAACGAATGCAGTTTTATAAATACATTGCATCTCAAGGACAAACAGTAATTATAAGAGACAATGTTAAAAAAAAATTTTTTTTAATTCTTACAATTAAAATTTCCTTACAATAAAGACAAGGAAATAAATTATGCTGCCTAAGAATAGTTCAGAGATTCCTCCAATATCCGAAACTTTCTTACAGCACGTAAGCAATAACATCTGATTTTGAATGCTGGAATCAGATAACATGCCACATTTTAAAATACTACGTTTACATTCTAAAAACCAGGAAAATTGTTACTAATTAATTTTGCCACAAAAACGCTCTCGATACAATGAATTATTTCATGGCAAAGCGTGCTTTGCTGCAATTGTATATGAGCGTGCGCCTGCAAAATCCCCTTTGTTCTCTTGCGGTAAAGGATCTGTAATCAGAGATACAAGTATCTCATTACAAATAACCCCCACTCCTCTTAATTAAATTTCATCAAACAAACGCCTCCTATCGGAATAAAGGATCGCTTCTATAATCATGAACAATATGTAGCAAACACCAAAGCACAATTTGAAGGGTCAGACAGCACTATCTAACATAAAATCGAACTACGCACGTCACTTAATAAATGTAGATCATAAATATACGAGCTTTAATTCCAACTTGAAACCCATATATTTTTGTAATAAAGGCACTTAGATGAACGCCTTGGAAGAATTCGAGATATATAGAGCGTACAATGACGTACACAGTCGTGACTTCGTGCTAAACGATCATTTAAATTTCCCATCAAACCCGTTCTACGATACCGCAATAAACCTGTTTACACAAGAGCTATTGATAGTCAGTGTCCGATCGGTCCGACTCGAGTGCGCACTCATGTAACGCGGTTATGTGCAGAATTTTTTTCAATATTTGCAATTTTAATATTTAATGACCTCACTTTGAGTGATTTTTATTTCTGAAGACGGAACATATGTTTCGAAACGCGTAAACCAATCGAACGCAACACGAAGTCACACGACGGATGAAATACGGTAAATATTATACAGATTTTGTCAATAAGTGACTTGGATACCAATTCAAACCTGGTTTTCATATTATACTTGTTTATTCAAAAGTCAAGATTTAACAATAAACACAAATATGAGACTTTTACGTTGCTACGTATTCTCGGTCCACTTCTACGGTGTAGAATCTTGGACTTTGACTGAAGCCACAACTAAAAAATTGGAATCTTTCGAAATGTGGCTTTACCGTAGCATTTCATGGAAGAACGTATAACTAATGTTGATGTTTTTAGAAAGATGAAGAAAGAAAGGGAAGTTATTAACACAGTGAAGACAAGGAAGCTTCAGTATCTGGGACATCTCATGAGAAATGAACATAGATTTTACTTATTGCAGTCCAAACTACAGGGAAAAGTACTTGGAAAGAGAGGAGTTGGGCGACCGAGAGTATCATGGGTGAGGAATTTGAGGACCTGGTTTGGCATGAATACAACTGACTTATTTCCGTGCAGCAGTATAGAAAGTTAAAATAGTCTGTATGATATCCAACATTCGAAACGGATAGGAACTATCAGAAGAAGATATTATACCTAACAGTAATATTTTTACTTTTACTTGTAATTTTGAATTTGAATTAAAAATGTGTTTACGATCAAACCACCGTCTTTCTAGTAATTTTTCATCTAATACGTTATCCACAGAACCACAATCACACGCTGCATTCACACAGCGTTCAGCGAAACTTCAGAGGCTCATTTTTGTTAAATAATTGCCCGTCATCTACGTTTGTTTGAATGTCAGTGGCTATTTGCAAGCGTTTTTGATGGCCTCGAGAAAACCGAAGTTCAAGAAAAAAATCGACAAACTACTTCATGAGTCGTGTTTGGAAGGGAAGTCATTCAGACTCCCATTTGATCTAATTTTTGGGTCGCCAAAAGCAGAATGTACCAAAGTAAAGAATTATTTTCATACTCTTAGAATCTAAAGAATACGAGTGTCCGAGTTTGAAAAAACGTTCAGATTGCCAGCGATAAGATCAAGCAAGAGCCGGTACGAAGTGAACGCGAATTTTGCTGTGTTTAAAGAGACAAACATTGGGTGATTATTTAACTTTCAGAAAAAAAGGGATATCAAAAAAACCTCGTATATTTAAAATGCATATTAGTTCTTGGTATCCAAGTCACGTATGAACAGTAAATTATTATAAATAAATCACCTTATATCCGTCGTGTGACTTCGTTACGTCGATTAAAATGACGCGTTTCGGAACATCTGTTCCATCATCAGATAAAATCGCTCTACTGAGGTCGTTAAACGTTAAAAACACATAATTGTCCACTATGTAATTTAGGAAGCAAGTGAATTACATAGTGGACCATTATGTGGAACATGTGTTTTTAACGTTTAACGACCTTAATAGAGCGATTTTATCTGATGATGGAACAGATGTTCCGAAACGCGTCATTTTAATCGACGTAACGAAGTCACACGACGGATATAAGGTGATTTATTTATAATAATTTAAACCTCGTCTAGCTTGGAAAGACCATATGAAGTTACAATACGGACAAACGGTGTTGTCTATAGTATTCCGAATAGTGTTGACTAGAATCTAGGTACCTACTTTATTTTGATCGTTTAGCCAGTCTTGCAAGGAGATATTCTGACTCTAAGGAAGGGATAAGGTGAGGCAGAAGAGCAAGTGAAAACTAACTTTCGACCACCCAAATATTTTTCTGTATTGTAAAATTAAAAATGACATAATGTGAATTCGTACGCTCTTATTATAGAAATACTGTTACGTAATACGGAACGTTCTACAAGTATCTCGGCTATTCCAGCTGTAATTGATAGGATATATTGTAATACGCATATTGCGTATATATTGCTGCTACTTTGAGATGAAAGACAATTACGCGTCAACTATCCAGTCTATTCCAGACCGTAGCGGTCAGCGCAGTGTGTTCAAGGACACTGTTTATAGTGGATTCTCGAGAGCTCCTGTTTGTTTAACACGTCATCGAAAGTGATAGATTATTCTGGCATATCGGCTGTGTATAATATAGGCATTCAGGGACGGTCGGTTTTAGTTTTAGTGGCGATTTATTCCAGTGCGTTTCAAAGTATTGTGGCGAAGTGTTATGTGTTCTATAATTGTGTGAGGCTCTATTAATTGACATTATTATTGCGTGTAAACAATTTTTATGTGATTTATTGTAAGAGAGTACCTTGTTGATTACAAACTTTTTAATTGTGATAATTAAAGCTGGTGATTAGTTACCTAATTGGTGTCTTGTATTTTGTTTTCTATCAGTGGATCGTCGTAACAATATATTATATTGCATGCATATTTCTGAACTGTTTAGTACAAAAAGTACAGGAAAAATTTTGTCTAACTGCTCAAGAGATAACAACGTGGGTGTTAATCTGACCAAAATTTGTGTGTGTAAACTGTTAATAAAGTTTGTTATTCAAATGGTCAATTATATGTAAGATTATTACTTAATAAACTCTTTTTAGTTCTTTGACATTTCAAGTACCTATACAAGCCAGTGGCGAAGCTAGTAGTTAATGAATGGGTAGGCAAAAATCTTATCTTAAATTTTTTTTTTAAGGAACCACTAAAAGGATGGTGGTTCAAATCGGACGCTGAGGTAGAGTTTGCTGTAAGCGAATGGTTCCACAAACAGCCGTAAGAATTTTACTAGCAGGGAATCTACAGGTTGGTGCAACAGTGGAACTCATGTCTTAATGTTAATGGAGACTTCTTTTAAAATCGTTGAATAAAAAATGCTTTACAGCTCTATACGTGTTTCTATTGAACAATCCTTGTATTAGTCATACACAATAATACAACTGATGAACTTCAAATTTTTAAACTTGATTAGTTTCTATATATATGTTTAATGTTACAAATAATTCAAATAACAATCTTGATCATCTGTTAGTTCAGCGGAATAACAGGGAAACTTTTAATAACCGCATAAAATAAACACACTTATAAACAACACAGCGCGCTTTAACATGAATGTTTGGAACACAGAAGTGAGGCATGCCTCAACGCTCTATGTGTACAGCACGGGACAATCCCCCCCCTTCACTTCCCTATCGCTCCGGCACATTGCTTACATACGATGTATACAAAAAAACGCTGAGGCAAGTTTAGGTTGCCTCATTCGCTTTAAACGCGCTATGCCGAGTCTCACCTGTCACCATCTAGCGGTCGCTCAGTAAAGTACGTTTCGGCCTAATAAATTCGACAGTAGCGGTAACAATGTATAATCTTTACGTTATGTAGTTCATACGTATTTATAATTTTTATTCTACAGAATTTTTTAGGGTAGGCATTGCCTCAATTGCCTCCATATAACTTCGCCACTGATACAAGCATTTATCATTTTAAATATACAATTTCGCTCAGTTTTTAGATGCATTTGAATTCAATTAATTTGTTACTATGTTAAAATAGACCCAAGATACTTTTAAGATTGTCTCTGTATTTAATGTGTGAAATTTTTGTGTTTCCTCTTTTAGTTAAGCTTTCAAAATGTATGATAATTGTCGTTTGTTTTTTACTATACAATAGGCCTTACTTAAACTTTCAATTCTGTATTAAGCGAACTCATTATATAATTTTGTCGTATGCGTTCCTACGTTTTAAAGATATATGACAATATTACATATTTAAAATCGATGAACAAATAATTTATAAATGGATTCTACAAGTCAATTAAAATTTTTTAAAACACAAGCTAAAATGGCGTACAAAAGTAGTTTATAAAATGAACAACATAAAAATATATTATAACGAATTTTTAGGAAGACGGGTTAAGAAAATAACGTTGAGGGAGTCGCCCGGAATGATGTTTTGTCAGCACAGGGACGCTACAACAATGGCCATGGAATATTCAAGTGCAAATTAGCTGTCAGCTGTGAACGTGCTGCTATGGGCTATAATCTGGTCTAGTTTCGATCGTCGTTTCAACTTATAACGTTCAGTTTCGGTGTTACTGGTAGCAGCTACTGTAAGCTGTTTTCTCCGAAATCAGCTCCCCGTCAATGTGTGTGTATAATAGAATACTTCCATAAGTTTATTCCGTATAAAAATAATCTCAGCAATGTTGAAATCTTCCCGTCTGCAGTTTTCAATATTAATTTGAGACAATATCTTCACCTCTATACAACCCACAACAAAATGAATTATTTAATTTTTATACCATGAAGATTGAGTCAGCCACATCACAGAAAGTTCCTTAAAGTTTCATTGTTTTCATAATGTTGTTTTAATGTTACATCTGTTGCTTTTCATTGACTGATAAAATCCTACAATAACCATTATATAATATATATATATTTGGACATAACATTAATAAATCTAATATTTATACTTATAATTTTGCACAGATATAAATTTATTTTTAAGTTCTTTCAAAAATAGTCCAATCTAATTAAAAATTGTATAATAAATTTATTGTGCAATTGTTACTGTAATAGTGCAAATGAAATGAATTGCTGTTTAAACAGTTCTTTTTGTTTTATCTAAGCTATAAAGGTTTTACTGATGTAACGTGTGCGAGAGTATTTCCTTTGAATATGTTTTCATACGCGTGTGTGTGTGTGTGTGTCTGATTGTCACTTCTTGACACTACGTCATGAATCTTGAAATGTAACCGATAGATTTCAGTTTAATAAATGTAATTCTTTGCATGCTGAAATTATATTTTACAGTCTTAGTTATAATGATATCAATATTGACACATTTAGAGAAGAATTTATCAAAATATTTAAATACAGTGATAAAAATTTAATAATGTATTTTTCCTAACTAAATGAGTATACTAGTTTGATACTTCACATTCATATTTCAGGTAGAAAGAAACAGGCATGTTGTTATACTCGCGTACTCTTCGGCCTGTGTATGCTATTTCAATTATACTGCTTTCGTACGTGGGTATGTCAGTACTCATTCGTTAGTGACACGCCTGCTCGTCGCTTGCACAGCCCTTGAAATCGTCGTTAGTAGTAAACTGCTTTCTTACTTCGAGTAAACACGAAAAAACTTTTAGGTACTCAAAAAATATTTGGTTTTACGTTATATATGCACTTCTATAATTTTTAAACCACGTTAACTTCCAGCTTGCCAGTAATTGTGTTGGAGCCCAGAGTGACATGACTTGCAATAAAACACTCATGTAACCATTAACAACTTTTTATAAGTGTTTTTCGATTTTTTTATAACATGTTGATTTAATCCTTCAAAAATGTGTTCTAATATGGTTCATTTTTTTAACATAATTTAAATTTACAAGATTAGTTACAATATTAATTTTAGGAACACCTGGGCATGTCTTGTGTAGAGCATGTCTTCACATTTACATATAACGCCCATTACTCTTGATTAAAAAAAAAAAAAAAAAAAAAAAAAAAAAAAAAAAAAAAAAAAAAAACGGGTGGTGTTGTTGAGTGTTTAGTAACTGGAAAGCTCCCACCTGTACTTTGAAGAACTGGAATGATACCAGGTAGAGCCGTGGCGATGAGTATTGGTGATGGTTCCCGAAGAGTTCCGAAGCTCGAGCTCATCTCATTCTGGGCAGCTGTCCCTTGGTATGTTGCAGGAGAAGTGGTTCAGGGCCTGACGGCGTTGGGGAGTATCCGGGTGCACTGCTCTGCAGATGGTGACTGTTGTTGATGTCATCATCTCAGCATTCCCCTCTCTCACGGCTGTACGGGGACCCTGTAACAGTTTTTATTTGTAGTTGGCTGTCAGAAAACACATCTACCCCCTACACTCTCTCGCCTCGGAACACACACACTACCCGCACTGTCACAATATTATTCTTTTTTACACTCTAGTTGCTCTTATTAATTTTTTTATAATACGTAATAAGATAATGAACCGTTACTGTATAATGATAACATTTACTTTTAAATTCATTTATGGGTAAATGCAAAGTAGATACATGTTCCTCGTCCGGAAGTAACGTGTGATTCCCTTTTACAATACACTTTACAACGATCACACACAGATGTGGAGATCACACACATACACAAACGCAACACACATAACCCATTTTTAATTTAACATTGAGCTTAACCTTAAATAAAATCATTAATTCTCACCTGTGACGCTTTAGAATTTTACGAAGTAATATTGAAAGTTGAACACGTACTTCGCCCTGCCGTCAGACCACAAGCACTCTGTCAGAAGGTTGGAGAAGAAATGAGAAAAAACTATGTGTACTGCGTTTCCACATGATCAGGGCCGGACTGGGAATGAAATTAGGCGCGGGCATCCAGATCCAATAGCGGCGGCTTTGTACTCCACACCTACTAATAATACAGCATCCATCTCATTCTAATACTACTGCTGCCCTGTTTCTTTTTTTCAATTATTCAAAATTTTGTTTCAATTATTTTCGATTTATGTTTTCAACAATATCAAAAGGTTAGCTACAAGAAAAAAAAATATATATGAGATTGTTATATGCCCGAGTACTAGGTATTTATAGTAGAACTTTTTTAAGTACTTGTCATTTATTCTAATTTTTTTATTTTTATACTAAGCAAAATCATTAAAGGAGTTAAGCTTTTTATGTCAATACATCTATAAGAAGCGCAATGATAAAAACATCAGGTTACTACATTAGTTTATTGTTTTAGAAATATAATAAAGTATACATATAAGTGCTTAATACTAATATACATATATATTATATTTTAAACAACCAGAAGAGACTTCAACAATGCACTCTTTTTTGCTACGTCATCAAGATTTAGGTTTTCTAAAACTTCCTTTTCAATGGACATCAGCATAAAAGATTCCAATTTCTCTTGACCTAAATTGCATCTCAATCTATTTTTTATAAATTTTTGTGTTGAAAAACGTCTTTCACAAGCAACTTGTGTAAATGACAATGTCAACATATACTTGAATGCAAGCCCAATCACACTGTATGCTCCGGTTAACAAATTATATCTCTTAAGAAGTCTGTAGCAGCATATGGAACAGTTATTGCAAGACTTACACTTCTTAAGATTGAGCTGTACTTCTTCTTCAGTGTCATTTCATCATCGCTAAGGGGGTTTGATGTGCCTGACGCATCTGCTGTCGCATTGTAGCGATTTTTTGCCCTGCGTCGCACCGGGCATTTGCCCAAATTCCCTTATGGCCAGTCCGGCCCTGCACATGATGTAGAAATTCAGCTTGTTTCGAATTGTCGAACCTAACCTTCGGCCACCAACGCATCGTCTGTTACAGTTGAGTTGACTGGCTTACTAGATTGCGCCGCCCGACGTGGCGCAGGCACAGCCTTACTAATTGCGTTAGCTGTCTCGTCCAGTGCCCACGCGCTTTGGCGGGAATTTCCGATCGTCCAAAACACGGCGGGAAACTTTAAACCCGGCACATAGCTAATATACTGTCAAGTCCAAGTTTGAGTTGTATTTCTAACTGACCTAGTTCAGAAAATGACATATTATAGTCACCTATCGCTGATGTTTTTCCAGCTTGCCTACAACACATTATCGATAACGTAAGACATTAAAAATCAATGTTCGTAGACCACAATACATGTTTTATTTAAGCGAATACGGGGACCGATAAAGCGTAAGTAAAATTTAAAATAACAGTGGAAAGCCTGTTATTTCACCGTGTCTAACTGTAGGCAACAATAAACTAACAAATAAATACTTGCCACAAGTGTGTGTAAAAAAATAGAACAACAACACTAGGACATACTCCGTTAAGATGCAACTAGGTCAGTCGACTAGTTAATATTTATGAGGAAATAATTTTATAATGGCATAATGGAGTAGAGATGCACAACTGGAAAGACTTAAACGTTTAAAAATATAAAAAAATGTTTATAAAAGATTATTAGCGTGTGGGAAGTAATATTATATATTATGATGAAAACAATCGACTGTGAACTGGGTAATGAATTACACGGGGGTGATGTAGTATGGTTTGTGGAAAGTCGAAGATTTGATTAGTTGGATCGTATGACAAGGATAAGTGACGCGAGAAAACCCCAGAGTACATCAAAGTGGAAACTTTGTACGTCGTCACTTGGTTGGCGGAGGGGGGCGGTGCAGAAGATGATTTCAGACGCATTGTGAGAGAGGCAGGAGAAGGCTATGTAGTGACATGACTGAATGGAGGACCAACAACACACCTTGGACTTTGAAAACAATAGGAGGAGATGAAGCCCTTTGTTTTGTCATACGATAATACTGACAGCTAAATATAACCTAGAGTATTTAGTTTATGGATATGGATATGCCTACGTGATACTTGCAATACTTTCTTTCTCAAAGTGATTTTGTAAATGAAGGCGACGACTCCGTTGTTACTTACCAAATAAGAGCGTCAAATAAATTTCTATTTTCATGTACCTGTTTACAGAATTTCTTAACGGTTCAGTTTGTTTCGCTTACTGCAAGTGTTTTAGCAACAAATTGAATTTGAAAACTTTCTGTTATTATCTTGTTTACTTGAAGCGAAGAAGTTGTCTGCTTCACATAAACTTTAGAACTATCAGATTGTCAGTTTTAAAAAATGTTAACAAAAACACACATTAAATGTTTTTACAAGCACATGTTTTCAAAAATACCACGTATTATGTAATTAAGTCATTAATTTACCTCAAACAATATTAAACAGAAATTACTCTTTGACATTCCTTTATATTGCAACGTTACAAGTTTTATAAGAAAAATGAATAATTGACCATGTACTCAACGCAACTATGAAGTGTTAAATGCCGGCCAGGTCGTAGAATGTTTGTGTTCGTTGCGTTAAGAATATATGGCTGCACAATAAACATAATTTTACAAAGAGGAGTGAGACGTTTATGACATGAAATAATAAACTAAAAAACATATTAAAGTAATAAACTAACGATTTATTAATATTGAAAAGAAATTGCGTGAATATTAAAAATTGCAATTATAAAATTTAAAAATATTATCTTTTATAATTTTACACTCTGTAAAAAAACATAACATACCATTGCTATTCAGCACACATAAAAAAACGTGTAATCTTAATACCAAAACATTCATGCTGAACGAATTATACAAGTACTATGCATGGATGTCTGACTTTGACTCAGTTTTAAAAATAAATAGCAAATCATTTATAAAATAATATTAACTTTACATAAATAAAATTTAATTGATTGTTGGTCTTAAAATTTTAATAATAAAACTATAACATTTACTTGAAGACTATTAATTATTTCTAATGACGCACCCGATTTGTAACATTGAAGAGAAGAATATTATTTTTAATATTTTAATTTTTATTAGTAAACCAAACTTATTATTTTTAATCACAATTTAAAATTACAAATATTATTTACATTTAAATCTTTAAGTCTTTACTATCTCGTATTTATTTTTATGAGTTTCTTGCAAAAAATATAATTGTTCATTTGTCACCTGCGTACTGCGGAACTTACTGTTGCATGTGTGTGTGTGTGTGCGCGTGTGTGTGTCTGCGTGTGGTGTGTGTGTGTGTGTGTATGTGTGTGTGTGTGCTTCCTGAATGCTGTCAATGACGACGATGATGATGCTGATGCGTTATCGGTCTCTGTGGCTTGTTTTTGATGATGGTCCTGTGTTCGTCCATCAATCGTGGAGTATGGTGAAGATGTCCAAATCGATCGGTTGACCAGCAGAGTAGCGTCATGTGGAGATATGTTTAGTCTGTTGATTAGCAAACTGATTTAGTGGTCTCGTGTGAAGATTCCTTGAGTCTGACTTCGCCCGAAATTGATAGAGGTATTTATACTAGACGGCAAACTGACATGTCAGAAATTGTTTTGACTTGCTGAATTGTGTCGATTTGCGTGTAGTGTCTCTTTGATTACTGATCACTTTTTAGTCCATTTTCGCAATCTCGTGCAATTTATCGTAACGCAAGTGATTTCATTGTCTTCGTAATTTTTCGTTGGTAACTCACATATAACTCAATTGTTAATTACTAGTGAATTACGATAGTAATTAACATTAATTTACATAGCGTCTTTATTATTGCACTTTTCTGTAATAATTTTGCATCACCATATGCGTTTAAATCTCCTTAATCTAATGTTGTATTTAGAATTGTGGTATGTCTTTGGTAACAGGTAAAAAACGTATTAATTAATTTATTTAAATCCTGTCAAAACCTAATTAACGACGAAACCAACAATTCGTACGTTTCTCCCCTCGTAGAACTTTGCATGTCGGACCTGGGATACACACACAAACGATGTATTTTAACACTACCGGGGCAGATGTTACTTTCGACAGGCAACGGCCTGTACTTTCCTGCACAAAATTGTTTAAAACCGTTCGTCGTATTCTTTTTATACTAATTATTTACAAAACATACCGCCCTGAGCAAATATAATATATATATATATATATATATATATATATATATATATATATATTGCTAAGTACAGTGCTCGCATAGAATAAGTAGTTGGTTGAATCGTATATTAGAAAGTTTCGAATTTATTAATGCTAATTTCAAGTGGCACTATGTTATTTAATATGTTTATATTGTGTATATATATTTACACATACACACACACACACACACACACACACACACACACACACACACACACACACACACACACCAGAGTAACGTTATTTACGGCATCAGGTAACAATTAGCTCAATTTAAAAAATATAAAATAAAATAAATAAGTAAATAAAGAAAACAGTAATAAAGCACACCCAATAAGAAATACAAATGACCTTGGGTCGACTAAGTGTCCGACACATTATGTTATTGAACACATTTATCTAATTGAGCAAATGAGCAGTCTTTTAGCAGGTGTCAGACAGTAGGTGTTTTTACTGGAAGATATTTATAATATTTATGCAATTATGTAAGTACGAGCTAATAAATAATGAGCTAAGTGAGCTAGTAAATAGCCTGTACCAGACGATGATCCGAAACGATGATTCGATTCTATATGAAGTCGAAATCATAAGTAGAAGGGGGAGAAGGCAAAAATGAAGAACAAGATAAAGAAATTATGATGAAGAGTAAGAAGGTAAACAAAAAGAAAAGGATGAGATGAAGAAGGAGAAGGAGAAGATGTTGATAGTGATGAAGAAAAAGACGAATTTAGTTAGAATGATTAATTTAAATTGCCCTTGAGTACAGAATTTAAAATTTAAAATATTATACCCAGTTGTTTTATTAAGTTTGATAAAAAGCACATGTATGCAGATCACATCACCGACGGTGTTAGTTATTTTAACTCTGTTTCCCTTACTTTCGCCAGTTTACTTTTTTGTTTAATTTTTGCAATAATATTTTGTTTAAATTTACAACAGAATTACCTAAAACTGAAATACGTTTATTTACAAGATTAACATGATGTGCTGAGAATACCGACAATTTTCAGCGCGTTGCCACCGTTGCTGACCTACTCTCGCTCTCTTTCTCTTTTCTTAGTTTGCTATGCAATACAATAATTCCCTGCGGTGTCTGATGTTGAGCTTCCGAGCTGCTACATTAACATTCTCTCACGAGAAGCATTACCGCTGACATACATAGACAATAACGGCCCCCTGGGGGTAATGTTTTTATATCATCACTTCGGCAAATAATATATTTACTGGAAGGTAATGTAAGGAAGGTAATGTTACAATACACTTGAACATGTAAATAGTACTTCGTCTGGGCTGTAGTCACTATCCTCTACGCACAACGTACGTTCAATGGGGATGATTAATTGTTTTGACTGTGCGGACGTTTTTTATTATATAGGAGCTGTTTTTTACTTAAATATATTTCAAATACTTTTTGCTACAGTCCGTTTCTTGATGTATGTAATATATTTAATATTTATACAGAAATTACCTCAAGACATTTTTTCCCTTATTAGGAACATGTTTCGAGAACCACTGTGTTCTCATCCTCAGCTTTCGTGATCTTGCGTCTGGTGAAGTATTTGTGTTATTGTGGTTTCTTGTTGGCCTCTGGTATTTTAAAGTGGTATTATTATGTGTGATTGTGGTGTATGTATTAGTATTTTGTGTATTTTCGATGTTGAGTGCTTTGAAAATTGTGTCATGTTTTGTATTGATTTGTATTTGTTCAGGTATTAGTTTGTTTTGTGTTTTATGTTTGTAAATTTTCCCAAATGTTCATTATGGTGCCTTTGTGTGGTATGTGTTTTATTAGTGTCATGTTGGTTATGTCTGGCAATTCATGTCCAGTGTTTATTGCATGTGTGGCCAAATTAGATTTGTATATTTCTGGTTTCTGGTAAGGAGATTGATATACATAATATGTGTGCTTAATAGTGGGTACAAAACTAACGTGCAAGAGCCATTACTGAATACAGATGTATAAAGAATTTTTAGTACTTACAAGTACACCTCTAGGTATTCCAGTCGGTATTTTTTTTAGTTTGTTATCCAAGATGCATTTCGGAACAGTTGTGTTCCATTTTTAATTGGATCATTTAGTAAGCTTACATAACATTTATAAAAAAATGTTATATTGCATAACATCTTGGATAAAAAACTAAAAAAATCACCGACTGGAATACCTAGAGGTGTACTTGTAAGAACTAAACATTCTTTATACATTATTTAAAGGTATTCTTTGTATTTTCATAAAAAAAAAAATGAATACAGATGTTAATAATCAAAATAATAATACACTGTGTAAGTCAAAGGGCATACGATTATCATCATCATCATCTAAAAGCCATGCCTTGACGAGCTAGCCACGCCTCCCTCCCCATCATGTAACACTACAGTAGAAGAGAATAGATGGTGACAAAAAATATAATCGGGATACAATAAAATTGTATTTGCGTCATAAAATTGTGTAAATCACACGTCGTGTGGTTAACGTAGTCTAATAACACGTCACAAAACTTGATAAGAGAATATAAGAAGTAACCGACGATGTTTTGTGTTATCAGTTTGGTATAGTTTTTGTTCCTGTACACTGTTTGTCTTCCCTTCTGGTATAATATTATGGAGATACCAAGAAGTAAACTTATACACTGTTTGCGACAATGTCGGTAATATCAGAAACTAGTCACGTTAATCATAACTGTTATCTATAGTGTGACGATTAAATTATAAAACATTTACCCAGAATTATTATGTAAATTCGTGTTTTCAGCTATCTTGACATTCAACCTCAACGTGGCTCATAAAATTTTAAGTATTTTTTACAAATACTCTTTTTGCACAAAATTTAAAAAAGAATCTGTTTTCTTACTTTAGAAAATTATAAGAAGATCCTACGCAAATTAAAATTTGTAATACATTTTCAAGACGATTTTCAATGGTAAATTAATGTACAGTAATATCTTTTATTATGGCAATCAAAATTTACCTTAACTACGTTAGTTTCTTTTCCATCGGAAATACTCTGGGAGTTTATACATCGTTATATTTGACCTTTAACAAAAAACGTTTGTTTAAACTGATGGTCTCGGTAAAATTGTTTAATAACTGTGTTGTGTGCATGGTGTAGAGAATAATTAAAAATACACATAGAAATGATCTAATACTGTTTCTATTAAACTGTTTACATGTTAGTGGTTGTACGTGAAGAAAATGTCCCTATGTTTGCTACGCTTTGTCTAAGTCTTACAGTTGGATATCAACACTTCGTAGCTATTAACGTTTATTACTATAAGATTTAGTATATCTCTGCGTCAATCTTAAACAAAAATTTAGATTTCAATCTCGTTAATTTTAATTCTTTTACAATCAGTTTTCATGGAGAAAAGTAATGTTTTTCAAGTGTCATAATTTACACTAACAATGTTTTTTCTCTCCAAAGCTATACTTTTTTTGTATACATCATCATCTTCAAGGATTAAACCAAGGATGGTTTGTTCCGGTCTCAAATAGGCAAAGATTAGAGCTGGTCACTCCAGCGCTTCCTCGGACGTCCCACACTTCTCCGTTCCCTCGGCTTATAGTTCCATAGTTGTTTGGAGATGCGGCAATAATCCATTCGGCAAAGATGTTCCCACGAATTCAATCGATACTGGGCGTGTCGAGTATACTCATAATATTCAGTTTCTGCTGTATATGTGTGTTTTTTTCTACGAACATAGCAAGTAAACCCAGCCACGTGCCAGAGAAATCTCATTTCAACCGCTTGGGTACGTCCTTTTGTTAAAGTCCAATTCTCAGACCCATAAAGAAGTGTGGGAAGAGCCCTCACCTTGTAGAATTTTAGGCGTGTTCCTTTACTTTCTGACTTAAGGTTTCGCCTAGTATTCCCGCACATAAGGTTGAACTTATGCAACTTATTCACAACGTCGGTGCTTGCATTATAAGACACAATTTTTTTTAAAAATACACTAGAATAAATTTGTACTGTTGACTTGAATCAAAATACGTTGTCGGTCGATTAAACAATAAATAAAGAAATTACCCGTCCATAAATAGTACATAATATAGGCCTAAGTGTTGTCGATTTTTACCTGTATAATTGTTTTTAGGTTAATAGTTTTATTCATTTATTAGTAAATTGTTTTCATTAACACTGTTTTCACATTAGCTTTTTATTCTATTTCTACAATTACTGCCATACGTTGTAACGTGACAGTTTGCACCTTCCATAAACAAACTATGATTGAACACCCAATGATCACCAAAAACCCTTCTCTATTAAACCTAACTTTTAACAAACCATTTTAATTAGACTGAATATAATAAAATTAAATTATAAAGCTTAGTTAGTAACCTATAACTATTTTGCACCATGACTACAAGAAAGTACAAAGTAATCAGAGCCTAGACCATATAGGTTAGGTATAATGCCAATAAAATACGTTATGTTCATTAATTATTATATAGTTAGAGGTTTTGTATTAAAGTATTAATTATGTTTATATTAATAACATATCAGAGATGTTCAATAATAAGTAATCTGCCCAAATAACTAATGAAGGACTAAGAAAACAAAAGAAAGTGAAATTGACACTCTAATGTTAAAATAGAATTCTGTATGTAAAAGTGAAAATCTGTTTAAATTTTGTAATTAAAATTTAGCCGCTACTGATTGTCTTATTTATCAATTTTTAGAACTTGTTTGATTTAGTTACTACCACACATACTGGCATTATAATAATTCAGTATCACTTGTTTGTAGAATAATATACTAGATTTTCTTTACATAATACTTAGGTTCAGCATGTCGTGTCATTTGAAAACAACGACGATTACAGAACACAAACCTTACGTATTGTCGTTTATCTTCTTCTTACTCCTTACTGTTATCTATATGGTAATTTTGTGAGTCAACACCGTCCGCCTACAACAGGGACAAACCACGCCATTAGCATTAACTAGATGTGCTTTGGGTGTGTTTGTTTGAGTATGTGAGCGTGCGCAGATGTATGTGTGTGGGGGAATAAACAATTTTTTTTTAATAAACAATTCATAACGCTGTGCTGTAACAGTGTGAAGTTGTACTTGTACTCTTTTTTAAATGTGAAGTTTGTAAATCTTTTTTGGAATTTAATCTTTTAAATTAGTGTTTTTTTTAATGCAAGGAAATGCTACAAAACCATTTTAAATCTAGTTCCTTTGGATTCTGTAATCTGAAACATCAGATATTATTTTTATAAATAAAGTAAATGTGAAAGCCTAAGGCTACAACTTCGCATTTCTTAAAAAATTAGAACAGTGTTTGTGTATATTGTGTAAACATGAAGTAGCTAATAATAACTCAGCTGTATACAAACGTACAGACTAGTGCAGCAAAAGCTATAAGTAACATTATTTCCTGACACTCATTTTCCATGTAGCTATGTTTTGAAATAGCTGTATTCAAACAATGTATATGGAACATATTGTTGCGGAAAATTATACTGATAATATTCAGCAAAATAATAGTACCTGAAGTAATAATATAAAGTCAGCACAACAATCGTAACAAAAAATTATTACGTTCTTTAAAACCTTTAAGCGGTGGATGATTTCTTACAGGTAAACCCTCTCTACGGACTGCTTGCATCGTAGTAATTTTGTGGGTTGACGTTTCGTTGCTTGGAATCTGGCATCGTCCTCAGAAGCTAAACAACATACAACAACTTATATAATCTTTTCATTATGTGTATCATAAATCAATGAATCCTGATTCTTGTTTTTGATGTTTGTAAGTTTTTGGTATTTTGGAAAGCAAAATATATGGATGTTAACGTTTTATGTTTTAGAATTTAATAAAAAAAAATCAATAAAAAGAATTAGAATTCAATAAATACAATTTGTACATACAAAAAATGCATATATTTTAAAATAAATATAACGAGAATATACAGAGTATCTGTATCATCGAAGCGTGGATTGAATGAATAGCACAGTCGGTGTGTGGCCCTTAACGACTCATTACATTCTCCCTGTATCTGGCATAAAACTGATAACGTTCAATAAAGGTAAATGCTGTGTAAAATATTAACTATGAAACTGACACACAGATGCACACACACACACACACACACACACACACACACACACACACACACACACACACACACACACACACACACACACACACACACACACAAACACACACACACACATAATCTGTGTGTATGTTTTTTGTATACAGCATGTGTGTATGTCTGTAAAAGCAAAACCGAATTTGTGTGTGTGTGTCACACACCTATATTTCTTGAAGTGTATTTTTGCCTTGTTATTTTTCTTGTTATGTATTAGATTCCTTTAAGATTCCCTGAAGCAATTTACAGAAGTGAGATATATTTTCACTTATATCAAGAATCGTTTTATTAACGAGAGCATACCGGCGTCTTCGAGATTGTTTTTTAGCTATTTGTGACACTGCAAGAAATATGAAACACTTTAAACTTAACCAACACAAAGCGCCATTTTTGTAGGCGTTTTATGCTATAAATCGATAAAAACGGAACAATTTGCAAAAAGAAATAAAATAAGTTTGCAGCTATATGTTCGAGAAAATAATATTTTAATAGTCTAACTCAGTCATAGGCAACTTTTGAATTTATGGAGGCGCATATACAGGGTGTCCCGGGAGGAGTGGGAAATAATTTGAGAAATGGTTCTATAGTGTAAAAGAAGAAAAAAAGTTCATATAACATATGTCCGGAAACGCTTTGTAAGCGAGTTACGGCTAGCGAAAGATTTCGCCCGGGTTTCGGTTCCCCCGGATAAATGAAGACCTGAAATTCTGGGAAGGTAAATTAAGGTACGAATTCTGTTGTTTCTTATGGTTTTTGACCTGAAAATCGAATAAAACAGGTCGCAGAACTGTATCTCCCATAACTTTCATGATATCCGACGTAAAACAGAAAAATCTTTGCCTAAAAACAAAAATTTGTTTTTAACCAAAATTGGAATTTTTTGTTGATTTTTTAGGTTTTTTTAGGTTAAAAGTACAATAACTTTGTTAAATGATTAATAAATGCATAAAAGTTAAAAACAAAACTTGTAAAGAATTTAATTCTGAGAAAAATGGTGTAAATAAAGTCAATAAAAATCAACAAAAAATTCCAGTTTTGGTTAAAAACAATACAATACGTTTTACCTTCCCAGAATTTCAGAAAGTCTTCATTTACCCGGGGGAACCGAAACCCGGGCGAAATCTTTCGCTAGCCGTAACTCGCTTACAAAGCGTTTCTGGACATATGTTTATATGAACTTTTTTTCTTCTTTTACACTATAGAACCATTTCTCAAATTATTTCCCTCTCCTCCCGGGACACCCTGTATAACTGAGGACCAGTTGGGTGGGTGCATCCCTCCCTACCCCATCAATGGAAAACAGGAAGGTACGGAGTTCAATAGCTAGACGTTAGAAACATTAAGTTCGCTTTATAATACCTTAGCAACGTGAAACACCAATAAAAAGCTTTGCAGTATTTTACATATAAATTTGTGAAAATTTTTCAAAGTTGGAGTTACCAACAATCTATCATTATTCACACGCAGTTTAAAACTAACAAAACCTTGAACTAAAAGAATGGTTAAAGTCGTATTGGGTAAGACGTAGCGCGATTCGGTAAATGGCTGGTACTATTTTACTAGCTAAAAGCATGGCTTTGTGGTGACTCGCGGAGCTTCAATACAAAAAATATTACGTACAAATAAATAATCACAATATTTATATTTTAACTTCACGAATCATCATCAAACCATGCTTTTAGCTAGTTAAAAAAAAGTAATTTTTGGTTTTTCGAAATAACTTTATGGCTAAAAAACAATATTTGAATTTTTTATATTTATTTTTTTTTAATGTAAAAAAATATAATAGAAAGTTATTCTTAAAAAATTAACAAATTAATAATTAAATAATTAGAAAAAAATATTAACATAATTAATGAATAATTAAATCACTATTTAGATACATTTTTAATCAGATACAAAAGACCAGGATCCATGTTATTGTCAGCGGAAAAAATATTTACTTCATTTTTGACATTAAATTTATGACAAAGGGTACAAGATCCATCCTCTTCAATATGTAGATCAAACCAACGACGATGGCATACATTACACAATTTGAAATCCAAATTTTTCTGAGCAGTTTCAAAATTCACTGCATAGTCGTAAAAACGGGCATCGTCATGATGGGAACATTGTTCATTTTGTCGATCTTCTCGTTGTCACTCTCTTGCATCACGCATTAATGAACGATTTCGTGCACGTTCTTTACGGCTAGTCAGCGTACGATTTCGTGGCATTTTACTGTAATAATACAAATTATTAAATTAATAATAATAATAATAATAATGAATTTAATTTTTTATTAATTTAACAACTAATAAATCTATAATATATTAATATATTATAATAGTAAATAAAGTTATAACATTAATAAAGAAAATTACTACACTAATATAAATTAATATAGAGAATTAAATTATTTTTTCAATTATTATTTAATTAAATTTATTTAATAATTTGTTTAATTATTAAATACAATTATAACATTATCGAATCACGAAAAATTCAAAACAAAAATATTCACTACACTAATATAAATTAATATAAGGAATTAAATTATTGTATCGATTATTATTTATTTTATTTTATCCAATAATAATATATTAAATAATTACGTATATATTTTTTTGATTGAAAAACTAAAAAAAAATTACCTTTCACACAAAAATTCTCTTTTAACAATGTAACTTAACCTCAAACGCAAATATAAAAATTCAAAAAATATTTTCACTTGCCGATAATGATAAAAAAATATACATGAAAAATTAATAAATAATTTAACATACGATTACAAAAATAATTTGTAATATTATAAAAGATAATATGAAATTTCTTTTATAAACAACACAGCACACCAATATCTTTCATTAAAGAAAAACGCTAGAATATTCGGTGTATACACTGTTTGTCTAAAACCATGGAACGTATATATTTTTTTTTATTGAAAAGTAAACAAAAACTTACCTTTCACACAAAAAATCTCTTTTAACAATGTAACTTAACCTCAAACGCAAATATAAAAATACAAAAAGTATTTTCACTTGCCGGTATTGATATCAAAAATATAAATGAAAAATGAATCTTGGATTTATGAAATATGTCTTATGATTTATGAAATTTATTTTATAAACAACACAGCACACCAATACCTTTCATTCAAGAAAAACGCTAGAATATTCGGTATATACACTGTTTGTCTAAAACCACGGAACGCATTAGTGACAGACTATATAGTAATATTAAAGAAATTCCACAGATGGCGACACTTTACATACATACCACGGAACGCATTAGTAACAGACTATATAGTAATATTAAAGAAATCCCACAGATGGCGACAATTAACACTCAAATATATAGAAATATACACGTGTATAAATAAAAAAAATATTACAATTATTTCTTTTCAAAAGTAATATTTTATAAAAATAATGATTGATGACACATCTTGACATAAATGTGAATACTTATGTTCAATTTCAAGTCTAAAGGTTCAGTAGTTTTTCCGTAAAGTGTACCACAACAATATACCAATTGTTGACTAGTATAGGGACTCGTCTCGCTCGTCCTAATAAAACAGTACTTCGAAGCAGGTACAATACGGTTGCATTCCTTTGTTCAAAAGAAAAGAAAATTACAAATTGGTTATACAAATTCATTTATCTTTGTATATGTTTTGCTTTTACAGTAAAAAAGATACACCTATTTAAATAAACATATAAGTTTCATCGTAATAAAAAATAGGTATTCATTTATATTATTTCCTGTTCAAGTCAAATTTACGTTATTATTTTACCTCTTTATTAAACTTGTACTAATATATCAATAGAGAAAAAACTGTAACCAAAAGTAGCAATGAGATAGTGAATTTAAAATTAACTCATGATAATATGATGTATTTATAATGTACACACACTTATTGCTTACTAATGGTACCTATAATCTCAATCTTCTATTGTGGTGTATTCATTGTTCATAACCTAAAAGTACCATACAATGATTTACAATAATGTTTGAATTACTCACATTCTTAATTTTGAGCGATTTCGGTCATAGACCATCGTGAGGGCAGTATGCACTTGCGGTCATAATATTGTCAAACAGTTATTGTTTACAAAAACGAATTTGTAAATACTGATTAATGATCGTGAAACGTACGTTTGTGCCCAAAGTTTCTCGAGAACTTTATTATAAATCATATGTATGGTACCTTTAGTTTATGAACAATGAATACACCGCAAGAGAAGATTAAAATTAACTCAATGACAGTTACCGCCCTTGCTACAAACTATTGTTCAATATGTGTGTGTGTGTGGGGGGGGGGAACAACACTTGTGTCGAATTTTTCTCAGAAAAATAGAACGTGAAGGTGTTGTAGCTCCGAAGGCAACCGACTCCACATTTATTCATTTTGAAGTGTGATATTCAGCAGGCACAAGCGTGGGTCCTTGATAACGGCAATGCAAATAACCTCTGCGTTCGCATAAATCTCTAACATTATTTTGTCTGATAAAACAATGGGTCTTTGTTTGTGCCGGCCTCACAATACAACTTCATTTAGGTAACAACTTTGCACCGCATATTGTCTGGAACAATATTCTGAAGAACTGTATCTGTTGTAATAATTACCTCACGTATACTAAACGAAATTACACTACCTGCCCGAAGCTATGAAAAGTATTACTTTAATAAAAATAAAATATTTTCAGAATATTAATATTATTACGCAATACGAAACGTTCTAGTACTACAGAGAACGTTGTTCTACGTATTTCTCACTTAGCCCAGTACGTTCTTGTTTCCGCTGAGGCCGCGCTGAATTATCCTCTAGAATTTTCGAGTACTAGTTAAGGACGCATATTATAGAACCCTAGAGACTATAAATAGCCGACACCTGCCGCCTAAAAGTCAGTTTATATTGGGTGATTTGTCAAGTTGTATCAAGAGGTTGTGTGTTACAATTAGTGCGGAATTCCTTGTATTTGACATTAGTTAAGTAAAGTTAAACTATCAGCTCTACGTAAAAGTGGTGAAATTATTCACGCATAAGAGGTTTTTTTATCCAAGAGACGAATCATGTGTATAAGACAAACACTTGTTTGGAAGGCGTCGAGTTCATAGAGTTTCAAGGACGCCTTATTATGCTTGTAATAAGCGTAAGTGACCTGTCAACGCCACACGGACAATAAACAGGGGGAAACTTTAGTGATGACTTTTGTGGCCATTTTATGATGTCACGAGATAGTACAATAAAGATGTGATTGGTTTTTGGAACTTAAGAATTGAAACTAAGGGAAGATATTACTAACATGTTTAAATTTAAAATTGTTGTAGCTTTTGACTAAAATTGTAAGTGGGCTATAGTTCAATCTCTTTATTATGGACAAGAAATTTTTAATGTAACATGAATATGACGTAGAAAGTAAAAAAAAGGCGAGTTAACAAATTTAAACATCAAGAATAGTTAATAAAAAAACATCAAGGATTTACCTAATCCGTAGGTGGAAGGTTAACTAAAAATTGCTAGGGTAACAAACAGAACATTGGCCTCGGATATAAAGAGGTTGAAGGGAGGAAAGCTACATATGAACGTTGTAGGCAAAATAGCGTTATTCTTCGTATTATTTGAATTAGCAGCCATCCTTACTTTTTCTTTTATGAAATTGCTAAACTGCTACATTTTTTTTTTTTTTTTTTTTTTTTTTTTAGACAAAGCTTTTCTGCAATGAGTTGTTCAAGACCTGATGATGTCAGAGATGACGAAAACTTTGTCTGAAAAAAAAAAAAAAATTTGTAGCATTTTAGCAATTTCATAAAAGAAATAAAATAGCGTTATATCAGAAAATTAAACTTTAGTAGACTACGTTAGAGATAAATATAACATAAATTAGGTTTCTGTTACATGCTACAATTTTAAGATCACTCACTACGTATTTTGCCATTTTCTCCTTAAATGTCATTAAACATTGTCACTAAATATCGTCACTAAAAAAACAGTAATTTAGTTTAAATATTAGTATTTAAATAGAAAAAGCATATTTAAATGGAAAACGGATTTGATAGTGTAGACCGTCAAAAGTTATGGAATATTATGGATAGAAGAGGATATCCACAAAATTTAATAAACTCAGTTAAGATCCTTTACAAAAGTACATCTGTAGTCCTGGATCTGAATAGTAGGTTCTCAGGTAACATTACAATAAATAAGGGAGTTAGGCAGGGATGCTGTGTTTCCCCAACCTTGTTTAATACATACATTGACGACATGTTGAGAGCATGGAAATCCAGAGTGACTACGGAAATACAGCTTAACAAATCAATTTGTATGGGTTCCCTGCTATATGCGGATGACATAGTTCTTATTCAAGAAAATGAGTATGATTTACAAAGAACTATGTTTTAAAGAATTGGCAAGAGATTGGTCACTGACAATTCCAGTAAGAAAGACCAAAACCATGTCCTTTAAAGGTAATTATAGGAGTAAGATAGTTATACACAACAGCACTTTATAAGAAGCGACCCGTTTCAAATATCTCGGCTGTGTAAGCTATGAATCTGAATACGATATAAAAGAGAAGATAAATAAATAAGTATTTTTTATCAAGAGTAGTTTCGCTACGATCAAATATCTGGCTAAAATATAAGAAACCACGTTTGTGTGTGTTCTCGTTGTTACCCGCAACTGTAAATGGTGTTTTATATCTCGAACAGCCTTTAAGGTGGAAACAAATGAGATAAAACTTCTTTGAATTTTATCATGTTTTTTGTACCGAAAAATAAATAAAAACATTTATAAATTAGAACTAAATGTGTACTTGAATGCTTCTTAAACATTGCTGTTTTTACTTATTTTTTCCCAACGTTAAAAAGATTCAATTCAATTACAACTTGCTTGATTGTACTCATATCATTGTGCATTGCATGTGTAATCTGTACATTTGTTATCGTTACAAAGTGTCACGGATTTTGTGTTTTAGTTATTTTTAACCACAGCGTAAACCTTCGAAGGAACACGTGAGCGCACACAGTAATATTAATTACAATAAGAATATATGATATCAGAAACTATCTGCTTTAACGCTATCTTCTATCTGCAGTCAGTATCAGAATGTATATTACTAAGACAGTTACGTCACGCTTTCGAAAAGTCGGCAGGTGCAGTTACGTCATAGTTGTACGTGTTTCTCGGCTAGTCGAGCAGGTGCAGTGTCTCTGCCAAGGCCGTGTACTAGAGTACCCTCTATGACTTTCGAGTTCTTGGTAACTACGCAAATTATGTTGGCACGGAAAATTATTCGGGAACATCTGCATGCAATATATAAGCAACAGCGGCCGGTTGACGTTGGGCGATTTATTCAGTGCGGATCAAGTGGTTGTTGTGGAAAATGATTATTGTCTTATAATTACCTTTTTATAGTTGACATTATTATTATTATTGCATGGAGACAAATTTAACTTGAATTACTGTATGAGAGTATCTTATTGATTTAAAATTGTTATTTGTGACTCATTAAAGCTGGCAATTAGTGATTTAATTGTTTCTGTATTTTGTTTCCACTGTACCGTACGACGATCCTTGAGACCGTCTTAGCAATATGGTACAAAACTATCTGGTACTTAGAACGGATCACATATTACGAGCCAAAAAACTCTTAATTCTCCTAAAGAAGATGATAGTAATCAAGAAGTGACACAGTGCGTGATTTGCGGTGAAATATTTGTAGAAGACTGGGTGCAATGTTTCCTTTGTAACGGGTGGGCTCATGTGAATTGTGCTGACATGACAATGTCGAATTTTTTATTTGTGATCGTTGTAAATAAACAATTTTATACTAATTTTATGTATTGAAAACAAAAATTACTTATTATATTAATCAATTATGTTTATTTAACATAAATTAAACTTATTTTGGTATTGTTTTAAAATTATTAATTAAGTGTACGGTACTAGGAAGACTTTTTTGATAAGAACGAAAATGTGTTAGTTATGTAAAATGATTTTTAACAAATTTAAAAATATAATTATTTATTTTGAGTTACAGCATACCTTTTATAAAGCTTTTATCTAAAATTCGTAAATATTACATGACGATTTTCTGTAAAATTTTAATTAAAATATCACGAAAACCCAAGGTGGCCGGTACTAGGGCAACCTCCCCAAAACAATAGGGTATAAAAGTATCTGATACCTAGAACGGATCGATACTTTTACATTTCACTTTGTGTTCTAATTGAATTTGTTTAAAATAAAATTATATAACTTACCGGTCTAAATTTAAAAAATTGAAATTAACAGTAAGGAATTGAGATAATAGAAAAGAAATTACAATGTCGTTATGACGGTCTAACAGATCGTCGTATTTTGCAGTGGAAATCAAAATACAGGACACTACAGAAGTCACTAAAATTTAGCTTTAATTATAACAACTAACGATTTATAATCAACAAGCTATTCAACAAGATTATAGTAAGTTTGTCCACACGCAATAATAATGTCAACCACAAAGAATTCCGCACTAATTGTAACACACAACCTCTTGATATCACTTGACAAATCACCCAACATAAACTGACTTTTAGGCGGCAGGTGTTGACTATTTATAGTCTCCAGGGTTCCATAATATGCGTCCTTAACGAGTACTCGAAAATTCTAGAGGATACTTCAGCGCGGCCTTAGCGGAAACAAGAACGTACTGGGCTAAGTGAGAAATGCGTAGAACAACGTTCTCTATAGTACTAGAACGTTCCGTATTGCGTAACAATATTAATATTCTGAAAATATTTTAATTTTATTAAAGCAAGGCTTTGCATAGCTTCGGGCAGGTAGTGTAATTTCGTTTAGTATACGTGAGGTAATTATTACAACAGATACAGTTCTTCAGAATATTGTTCCAGACAATATGCGGTGCAAAGTTGTCACCTAAATGAAGTTGTATTGTGAGGCCGGCACAAACAAAGACCCATTGTTTTATCAGACAAAATAATGTTAAGAGATTTCTGCGAACGCAGAGGTTATTTGCATTGCCGTTATCAAGGACCTACGCTTGTGCCTGCTGAATATCACACTTCAAAATGAATAAATGTGGAGTCGGTTGCCTTCGGAGCTACAACATCTTCACGTTCTATTTTTCTGAGAAAAATTCGACACAAGTGTTGTTCCCCCCCCACACACACACACACGCACACACACATATTGAACAATAGTTTGTAGCAAGGGCGGTAACTGTCATTGAGTTAATTTTAATCTTCTCTTGTGGCGCATTCATTGTTCATAAGCTAAAAGTACCGTACATACGGTTTATAATAAAGTTCTCGAGAAACTTTGGACACAAACATACGTTTCACGATCATTAATCAGTATTTACGAATTCGTTTTTGAAAACAGTAACTTTTTGACAATATTATGACCGCAAGTGCATAATGTCCTGACGATGGTCTATGACCGAAATCGATCAAAATTAAGATTGTGAGTAATTCAAACTTTATTGTAGATCATTGTATGGTACCTTCTTTAGGTTGTGAACAATGAATATACCACAATAGAAGATTGAGATTATAGGTACCATTAGTAAGCAATAAGTGTGTGTACATAATAAATACATCATATTATCATGAGTTAATTTTAAATTTACTGTCTCATTGCTACTTTTAGTTACAGTCTTTTTTCTCTATTGAAATGTTAGTATTACTTTAATAAAGAGGTAAAATAAAAACGTAAATTTGACTTGAACAGGAAATAATATAAATAAATACCTATTTTGTATTACGATGAAACTTATATTAATGCTAATGTGATGTATTTTTGTATACTTAAACTTATTGTTTTATTAATGGTTCCTCTAATTCAATTTTTTATATTTTGTATTGTACTCTTTTTATTATTCAGCCTAAAGGCACCATATGACGTTATTATAAAGCGATCGATTTCGGTCAATAGACCATCTTCAGGTTATCACAATATTATAAAACATTATAGCACATTTGTGTTCACAATATTATAAAACATTATTAAGTTATTTATAAAAAACGAATTTGTAGACATTGTTAATTTGATACATATGTATGTATACATAAAGCTTCCTAAGAACTGAATCTGTTATAGAGTGTTTATGTTATATTATATCAGCTGATATAATATGTAAACATAAACATTCTATAATAGAATCAGTTCTTAGGAAGCTTTATACAAACAACATATGTATCAAAGAACAATGTCTACAAATTCATTTTTTTATAAATAATAATGTTTTATAACATCGTGAACACAAATGTGCTATAATGCTTTATAATACTGTGATAACCTGAAGATGGTCTATTGACCGAAATCGATCGCTTTATAATAACATCATATGGTGCCTTTAGGCTGTATAAAAAAGAATACAATAAAAAATATTAAAATACAGAGTGGCCCATAAGTCAGTTGGCAAAATTGCAAATAGCACTTTCATTGTAGAGGTACAGCAGGGATACAGATACAGATAACGCATACAGATAGTTAATAGCATAGTTCTCATGACCTACAAGAAATGCTCAAAGTGGCCTCCATCCTTTTCTAGTCAAGTCAAGTAACTACTATGCTAGTCAATCGAGCGGTCTACATACTGCTAGTGCCAACTGACTTATGGGCCACCCGGTAAAATAAACTTATATGTTTATTTAAATAGGTGTGTCGTTTTTACTGTAATAGGAAAACATAAATACAAACATAAATGAATTTTTATAACCAATTTGTAATTTTATTTTATTTTGAACAAAGGAATGCGCCCGTATTGTACTTGCTTCGAAGTACTGTTTTATAAAATAGTACCGAATCGCGCTACGTCTTACACAATACGACTTTAAGCCATTCTTTTAGTTCAACGTTTTGTTAGTTTTAAACTGCGTGTGCATAATGATAGATTATTGGTAACTCCAAATGTGAAAAATTTTCAAAAATTTGTATGAAAAATACTGCAAAGCTTTTTGATTGGTGTTTCACGTTGCTAGGGTATTATAAAGCGAAGTTAATGTTTGTAACGTCCAGCTATTGAACTCCATACCTTCCTGTTTACCATCAATGGGGTAGGGAGGGGTGCACCCACCGAGTTATATATGCGCCCCCATAAATTCAAAGGTTGCCTATGACTGAGTTAGACTATTAAAATATTATTTTCTGAAACATATAGCTGCAAACTTATTGTATTCCTATTCGCAAATTGTTGCCGTTTTTGTCGATTTATAGCATAAAACACCTATAAAAATGGCGCTTTGTGTTGGTTAAGTTTAAAGTTTTTCAAATTTCTTGCGGTGTCACAAATAGCTAAAAAACAATCTCGAAGACGCCGGTATGCTCTCGTTAATAAAACGATTCTTAATATAAGTGAAAATATATCTCACTTCTGTAAATTGCTTCAGGGAGTCTTGAAGGAACCTAATACATAACAAGAAAAAATAACAAAACAAGGCAAAAATACACTTCAAGAAATATAGGTGTGTGACACACACACACACACACACACACACACACACACACACACACACACACCAAAACTCGGTTTTGCTTTTACAGACATACACACATACTGTATACAAAAAACATACACACAGATTATATGTGTGTATGTATGTGTGTACATATTTGTGTCAGTTTCATAGTTGATATTTTACACAGCATTTACTTTTATTGAACGTTATCAGTTTTATGCCAGATACAGGAAGATTGTAATGAGTCGTTAAGGTCCACACACCGGCTGTGTTATTCAATCAATCCACGCTTCGATGATACAGATACTCTGTATATTCTCGTTATATTTATTTTAAAAAATATATGCATTTTGTTGTATGTACAAATTGTGTTTATTGAATTCTAATTGTTTTTATTGAATTCTAAAACGTGAAACGTTAACATCCATACATTTTGCTTTCCAATTTGAATCTTTAATACCAAAAACTTACAAACATCAAAAACAAGACTAATAATAAATATATTTACCTTATTTCCTGTCTCGTGACCACATGTATTTAACGCAATGAATATAATTTACGCGTTTCGAGACATATGTCTCGTCATGAGAATATATATAAAAAATTTAAATCACTCAATGAGGTCGTTGAAAATTAAAACATCAAAATCACAAAATCTAAAACCAAACATATAAGTATTTATGCGCACTCGACAAAAGCCGGCAGGACAATTTTTAACGACCTCATTGAGTGATTTAAATTTTTTATATATATTCTCATGACGAGACATATGTCTCGAAACGCGTAAATTATATTCATTGCGTTAAATACATGTGGTCACGAGACAGGAAATAAGGTAAATATATGTATTATTAGTCATTATAAGTGGCCTGGATACCGACAGACATGTTATTCAAAAACAAGAATCAGTATTCATTGATTTATGATACACATAATGAAAAGATTATATAAGTTGTTGTATGTTGTTTAGCTTCTGAGGACGATGCCAGATTCCAAGCAACGAAACGTCAACCCACAAAATTACTACGATGCAAGCAGTCCGTAGAGAGGGTTTACCTGTAAGAAATCATCCACCGCTTAAAGGTTTTAAAGAACGTAATAATTTTTTGTTACGATTGTTGTGCTGACTTTATATTATTACTTCAGCTACTATTATTTTGCTGAATATTATCAGTATAATTTTCCGTAACAATTTGTTCCATATACATTGTTTGAATACAGCTGTTTCAAAATATACCTACATGGAAAATGAGTGTCAGGAAATAATGTTAGTTAGAGCTTTTGCTACACTAGTCTGTACGTTTGTATACAGTTGAGTTCTTATTAGCTACTTCATGTTTACACAATATACACAAACACTGTTCTAATTTTTTAAGAAATGCGAAGTTGTAGCCTTAGGGTTTCACATTTACTTTATTTATAAAATTGATATCCGATGTTTCAGATTACAGAATCTAAAGGAATTAGATTTAAAATGGTTTTATAGCATTTCCTTGCATTACAAAAAAAAACAATAATTTAAAAGTTTAAATTCCAAAAAAGATTTACAAACTTCACATTTAAAAAAAAATACAATTACAACTTCACACTGTTACAGCACAGCGCTATGAATTGTTTATTAAAAAAAAAATTGTTTATTCCCCCACACACATACATCTGCTCACGCTCACATACTCAAACAAACACACCCACAGCACATCTAGTTAATGCTAATGGCGTGGTTTGTCCCTGTTCTAGGCGGACCGTGTTGTTCACAAAATTACCATATAGATAACAGTAAGGAGTAAGAAGAAGATAAACGACAATACGTAAGGTTTGTGTTCTGATATCGTCGTTGTTTTCAAATGACACGACATGCTGAACCTAAGTATTATGTAAAGAAAATCTAGTATATTATTCTACAAACAAGTGATACTGAATTATTATAATGCCAGTATGTGTGGTAGTAACTAAATCAAACAAGTTCTAAAAATTGATAAATAAGACAATCAGTAGCGGCTAAATTTTAATTACAAAATTTAAACAAATTAATTAAACGTTTGTCTGGAACAAACGAAACAAACTATTTGTTTTCGTTCTGTTACAGTCATTTACTCAGTCACTATTCAGCGAGGTGTACATTCTGTATTTGCAGTCTTCTACAAGTATGTAACCCGTTGGTTGTCTTGTCAGACAACGTTTTACCTATGTTACAATGGATATCTTCAGATCTATGTGACACACGTTTTTTGTTTATCCTCAGTTAAAATTATATTTTTGGCGGCTCAGTAGACCAGTGGGTATGGCACCTGGCTACTAATCTAGAGGTCCCGGGTTCGATTCCCGGGGCCACACCATAAAATCAAGGTGCGTTTTTCAACCCCCGGGTCGACTCAGCTTGTTGAAAATGAGTACCTGGGGTAACATCCTGGGGATAATAATGGGCGGCTGAAGCGTAGTGCTGGCCACACTGCCTTCCTTGTATGCCGTACGGCTCACATAAGGCAGCCTACCCTGCCTTCTCCTAAGCTACTTCGGTGGTATACATGGGAGCCATTATTTTATTATTAAAATTATATTTTATTTTGGAACTTTGTTATTATTTTTATTATTAATATTATTTTTATTACATACTAATTAATATTTTTATTTTATGTTGCATTATAACTATTAATCTATTCCTTTTCACAGTCTGAAACGATTACTGCTCAGTTAGTTGTCAACTGAAATTTGCAAGTTAAGTGCTCACGTTTACTATCGGAAGGTAATAGAATTTCGTGTATTAGACTTTCTACCACTGGGCTGTCAGAGTAAAGTTTTCGTATTCATAATTTTATGTTACAGAATTGTTTGTCTGAAGAGAGGTACAGATCCCGATTTTTCAGAAACAACTGGTTTTCATAAAAGTAAGTCATATTTGTTTCTTAAGATGACACAGCACGTTTGTTTTTAAATTGGAATACTCTTTTACTTATAAGTATTACTCTAATTAAAGTATTACTTTGTTACTCTGCATTAGTAAATTATTCCACATAATCGCCGCAGTTTAAAAATAAAATATAAACTTAACCTATCGTGACCACATAAATTGCCTCTTGCACTGCCTTTTTATTGTTGTACATTTGAGATGCAAATATATTTTCATTATTGTTTGCGTGCAGTAGTTGAATGGAGTGTGTGGCCTCTCTGTGTTACATATGCTTACATGTTAATTGTGTTTAGCTGATTGTTAACGATGGTTGTTTAGTAAATGCATTCCTGGTTGTAAAAAATAATGTATTGTTACGATGGTCTAATAATCGTCGTATGGTACAGTGGAAAACAAAATACAAGACACCAGTGAGTCACTAACATCCAGCTTTAATTATCACAAATAACATTTTATAATCAACTCGTACAATAGTTCCAGTTGGATTTGTCCACACGCGATAACAATATCATCTAATTGAGTCACTCACAATAATCACTTTTCACTAATACACCACTTGACACGCACTGTGCAATCGCCCGAAGTAAACTAAACTGACCGTCGCTGAATGCGTACATTTATACCCCGCTGAGATGCCAGAATAATCTGTCACTTTGGATGACGTGTCAAACAAACAGGCGCTCTCGAGAATCCACTGAAAACAGTGTCATTGAACACACTGCGCTGTCCTGTATGGTCTGGTATAGACTCGATAGTTGACGCGTAATTGTCTTTCACCGCAAAGTAGCAGCAATACGCGCGCGCGCACACACACACACACACACACATGACAGCTGGGATAGCAGAGATATTTGTAGAACGTTCCGTATTAAGTAACCATTTTTCGGTCTTACGCAACAATATCTATTAAATACTGTTAATATATTTTTAAATATCAATGGACTATATGTATTGTTAAGACGGTCTCACAGATCGTTTTTTAAAAAGTAGTACCAAGTTTTCGTTAAAGATTCTGTAAACATTGCACAAAGTAAATCCAAATAAAAATTTTTACGTTAATAATTTTATGCTACACTGCCTATAATTTGCGTTAAATATTTTTTATTATACCTTTCTAAAAACACTATGTTTACATGTCAGTTTAGCACACAGAAAATTGCTTTTCTTCCGTGCGCTAACTTTCAACCTTAAATAGTAATTAATTTAGTTAAAAATAATTATAATATTTAATAAAGTTGAATAAACTCGTCTACTATCGCACTGCGTTACATTCGGAATTATAAAAGTTTTAAATTTCAGCCTAATTTTTGTAATTACATTTGTATTTATTTTCTGGCTTTACCTGTCATTATTATAATGACGCCGCACACTTTCCAGTCGTAATGAAATATGCGACGGAAAGTACCTTAGTAACGCTTGTTTATTTTCCTTAGCAACGCTAAACAACACTTGTGTGTTGTGACTGTTTTTGAATGTTTTATTTGTTGAAGTTCCTGGTAAGCTGTTCAGTCATTCAAGTATAGAAAACACAACATCAACACTAGAAACCATTGTAGCTTGCGGAGGCCAAGAAAATGTTATTAAAGTAGCACCTTCGACTTCAACTTGTGTTGAAAACATTTCAATTCTACAAATTGAAGTAGCTGCTAAAGGATTGGATATTTATAATAACAAAAATTTTAGTATAATTATTACATTTAGTAAAAATTAAAGATGTTGTTGTAACGCCCGGGTCTGGGGCCTCACAAGGTGAAAGCCCCAGTCGTGCGGACAGGAAAGCTGTGGGAGCGGCTCGTTATTAAATAAGGCATTTACTTAGAATAATAAAATTTCTTTAATTCATCAAAGCAACTATTTTCGTTCGTTCGTTATGTCTAATGAAAAGTTTTATCTTGATGAACAAAATTACAATAATTGTTCTCTATAGGTTAAAGTGACATTCTCTCGTTACAATAATTCGATTTCTTACTTGAATATTTCCACTAAGACATAATATTACATTAAAAGAAAACATTCATTAAATACTGAATATTTCTTATTAAAACATTATAAAAGCTTTACTGACTGTATTTCTGAATTTAGTACGTTACTACTTTAAAATAGACATCTCAATCATTTATTTTCTTAACAAATTTAGAACATTACTGAGCATTTCTGAGTATAAATAATTAATTTGTCAAAATTGGTTAATGCTTTAAGTTTTACTACGAAAGAAATTAATTTGAACAAAGTTAAACAAAAATAAAGTTGTAATTACGCTTTCGATGTGGCTCCATCGTTGACAGAAGATGTACGTATATTGCGCAACGAAGCCAAAAAGTGAACCTCTTCCCAGTGCTCTTCGTCGGTTTTATAACCCTCATGACACAACGAGTCTCTACGAGTTAACGCCCAAAATTCAGCCAATCAGAACTGGACTTTGAACGTGTCTCGAAACTTATCAGGTCACGCGAGAGGACAATTTGACATTGATTTTTGTGAACCAAAGCGGAACTTGTTCATAAACACTGACAAGAAGACTATTCTTAGCTCCTGTGGTTGATAACTCACTGCACTCGCCATGATAAAATATGGTCAGCGCACTTCCTCACAATTGCTCAGTTTGTTCCTTGTTAAAAAATTAAAAATAATTCTTTCCTTAAAAAAAAATAAAAAAAATAATACATTGAGGATTCTACTCATTTACAATTATACAATATAAAGTCATAATGTGGAGTGTGCTGGGCACAACAATGTACTTGTTTGTTCATATTATGAAATAAAGGTTTCTAATAATGTGTAAATTTTATTTTGTCTTCTTTCAGAGAGGTATAATGAAAAATATTGTTCGTTACACGTCCATAAATGTTTTTCGCCTACTTACATGAATTTGTCACGTGCACAATTGAAAGCCTATTTTCTGGACCCGTAATGAAATGTACATCATATAATTACTGTATTGGTAAGAGTTTTAGTGTTGACGTTATTTTGTGCATGGCTGTTATTTCTACGTCTCGACTATATTATAGTAAAAACGTTATACGTATAAGAGTGCTGAAACTCTTTGTGTATTTGTAATTTTCGTTGGAAAAACTATTTGGTATATATAGAATTTGAATTCGAAAGAGTACATTATACAAATGTGACAGGTATATGCCAATTTTACAGAATGAACAAATGTGGACTTGTATGCAATGCACAATACCCACCCAGTGCTCTAATACCCTTTGGTGAGTATTATCTGCAATATGAACCAAATCTCACTAAACACCTGAGCTTTAAAGAATCACACGTGTTACTGAAGTACTGAAGAACACAGTGTACATGCTTAAAATGCATAATACCTCGTACATGATGGATATATGCATTCTATAATTCTAACAGTTTTCATCACAATAAACAATTTATATATTGACAATCGTATAATGTAAAGAAATAAAACCAATAAGTAAGAAACAACACACCTTTACAAAACGAATAAGCATGCTAAGCAGCATGCTGTGTCTACTTGAGTAACACCGTACTGTGAATCGTTTATTTATCTACAGTATGCTAGAAGCGTAATTTCGATTGGCTCGATGAACAAATGTTGATATTCTAGGGTCATAGAAATGTTGTCTATACTTATTAAAAGACGGAAAAATATCACCGAGTATGTGCTGTGCGAATTAAAATCCCTGACCGATTATTTTGAGAGCCGTCATCATTTATTACTTGGAAGGCTTAGGAAATGATTTTTTTCTTCTTCTTAATTATTTTAATTTTATCTTCAAAATCATATAAAAAACTTAAGATGTCATCATCTGCCATATATCCTACAACAATAGCTTTCTAATCCGGGAAATAATTTGTTGAGTAAAATGTCATTCTTGATTGTTTCAGCTGACAGTAATTTGTTTCAACATTTCTCGATTTATAGCCACACACCTAGGCTTACTTGTTTCACAACAGTTTTTTCAGCAAACGTAGCTTCAATGAAAATTCTATGCTCGATTCTATATTAAAATATTATAATAATTCGTTTGTCTAAAATTAATCTTAATATTTTGTTTCACTGGAAAACCATATTAAACTTCGATACATTTCTACTTCCACACAAAATTACATTTACTTTAGTGTCGTGAAGTTTTAAATTTTATCCGACAATCCTGAATTTGCTCGGAACTCTTTTTGACCTACTATTGTTGTATACAACACTTATTTTTTCCACATAACTTGACACAATTCTTGTTTCCATCTCGCACAATTTTTATCCAATTGAGCACTTAACATCAGAGTAGTTTTTCGTCATCCGTTTTATTATTACTATTTAACCGTTTCCTTTTGGCTCTTACAATTTTGTTACAAGTTAAAACTGACTACCGATTTCTTTGTAGAGTCAACACTTTCACGGAATCTCAAAGTTTGCGAGATATATTTTTTCTCACTCTTTTATCATAGTTTTTAACAGTTCCAATTTTTTCGCGTCACTCGGAGACTTTCTTTTAGTATTATTATGTTGCAATTATTGTAACGTAGACGTCCAAGAAATATAAAACAGACTAACGTAAACCTAAGCAAAAGACTACTCAATGACAAATCGTGTAACTAAATGCGGTAATTACTCTATTCCAGTGATAGTTTGTTGTGGCTAAAGAGAAAATGGAAGTGAAAGAGACATGATGAGATAACCAAAAGACTATCTACCGTGATAGATACCGTACTGTCCTACGGTTCCTACGGTAGGTATGGTTGTCCTACGGTAGGTCTGTTTATGATATTATTACAACGGTCTCACGGATTGTCGTATGGTACAGTGAAAACAAAATACAGACACCAATTAAATCACTAATTACTAGCTTTAATGAGTCACAAATTACACAATTATTAATTATTACAAATTATTAATCACAAATTAATAATTTCACAATGTGAAATCAACAAATTACGCCCGTATAATAATTCAAGCTAAATTTGTCGACACGCAATAATAATGTCAACTATTAAGAGTTCCGCACTAATTATAACACAGTAATCACTATCCACAACAACCAATAGATCTGCGCTCTACAATCTCGTCGTCTGTAGCTAAGCCAGCCGTTGTTGCTTATATAGAGCCCGCAGATGTTCCAGAATAATTTTCCGTTCTTTTGGCGGTGAGCTATCATAATGAAGATAGTTACTAGTACTAAGGCATTCTGGAGTGGTATTTGACTGCACGCCCTTGACATAGGCGCTGCACGTGTTGGGCTAGCCGAGAATAGTGTAGAATTCTGGACTGGTCGAGACGTAACAATATAATTGACGTAACAATATACGACTCGATGTGGGTCTTTAACCTGCGGATCGTTCTGTATCAAGTAACCCACTCTCTTGAATCTGTATGGTGTAGTAGATTTGACTGGTTAACTAAGATGTATTATGAGTGAACAATTTTTAGATTTCAAGATAAATAACTCTTTCTTATAAAATTAAAAAAAAAGTTTCCCCAAATTTCTTGCTGGATCCGGTCCTGACCTTTGAGCAATGCTTTCTTTTGTGAATAGAACTCCTGTCACGACTACTCCTCGCTTATATCCCTTTATACTTTATCCCTCTATACCTTTATCCCTGTTGACAGGGATTTCGCTGTTGATTCAATCCCGTACCTAGATATTTACGTTTACCAAACCGCTAAATGTGGGTGGTGTGTTGTTGTCGTCGATTATCAAAGATTAAAATAATACAATACGCCAAGATAAAATCGCAAAATCAAGGGTATAACAAAACCCGGCGGAGGGGGACACAATCCCGTAGTGTTACGTCTGCTGTCCTTCAATTTCGTATGCAATACAATGTGGCGAGGGCCACGGCGGGGGCGAGGTCTGCCGTTATCAGTTTGTTTGTCGTCTGTCTGGCTGGCTTTCTCTTCTCCCCCTCCCCCAGTTCTCACGAATTCTTATTAATAAGTCAAGGTAGCAACGGCGGTAGAACCCACGCCGACATAGTGGGATAGAGAGAGAGAGAGAGAGAGAGAGAGAGAGGTATAGAAACTCCTACTGACGACCGCCCTCTGACCTGCAAAATTTCAGCCAAAGGGGACCTCGATAAATACATTTCCAAGAACAAAAAATGCTACCAAATCGGGAACAGAAATTTCTTTTATATAGCCTAGTTAAGGAACTGTCACCTGATTATTATTTTTAGAGCAATACGTATCTAATATTTTCGTTTAGCAATAATGCAATAAAATAAAAGTACGGCGGACAATTATTTATCATCATCTTCACAACACGGCCTACGCAATGTACTGCCTGTTCCGCATTCAAAGATCTTCCAGCCATCTCTTCCTGTGCCCTAAACGTTTGTATTTCCAGACTTGTTTGGCCAGTCTGGAATCTGGCCTTCTTTCTAAGTGTTCTTTCCATCGTCGTTTGTAACATGCAATTTATAAAACATTTATTAACGTACGAATTAATTCTACCGTGACAAAACTTACTTGTAAAGTTTTTTTTTTTGACATGATAATGTCTTTTAGCTGGACATTGTTTGAAACTTTCTGTAACATTTTATTTAGTCACGCTGTATGACGTCATCATTGCGTGACGTCATCATAGCATTACGTCATTGGGATTGTTGTAAATAAAGGTTTGTTTTGATACGTCGCGATATATATATATATATATATATATATATATATATATTTGCGCAAAAGAAACAATCAGTCACTCAATAACCATAATAATGATGCGTTTAGCTGGCGGCTGAAAGACATTATCATGCTCTTAAGCTTTTACCATTTGGTAAACGGTACTTTTTTGTCAGATCTTCTTGTCCGAGAAGATCTTGTCGCTGAATCAGGTAAGAAATGAAGTGATAAGGAAGCGAGCATATGTGAAGAAAGTATTGATGGAATATTTAGTTAATAAAGTTGTGTTAGTGGTTACAATCACAAACGGAAATGACACTGTTGTACTCCACTGTAAAAAAGAAAAATGCGCTGTAGGGCAGTGGTGTTATAAAGGAATTGTCTCGTATGCTTGGTGTATGCACTCTACCTAACTGGGACGTATTTCAGGGGGAACGGTGATATACCATAGAACAGTGGTTCCCAAAGTGGGGTCCGCGGACCCCTGGGCGTCCGCGACAATGTTTCAGGGGGTCCGCAGAGACACTATTAAGAAAATCTAGGATATACCGTAATATTCTCCGATTTCTTATGTTCTAAAATATAAATCTCATTTTTACAATCTTAAAATAACTAGTAGAATTAGTAGAAGATTCCAGTATTTTTATAGTTAGTTCAAACTAATTGTAATTGTAAAAGTAATTTCAAACTAATAGTTTTAATAATGTCTTTAAATCATGTCGTGTAGCAGATCTGTTTGTCAGCCGAACTGACTAGACCTCTCTCTTACACTACAAAAAGAAGATTCTTTGGCAGAACTATCAACTGACAGGTCACTAAAATTACAGTTTTCGTAATTACAACTAGCTGACTTCTGGTTATGTGTAACGACTGTCTATCCTGAACCCTAAACTCGGAAAAAGAGCTTTGAAGCGGTTAACCGTGTTTTCCTCTACTTTTCTGTGTGAAACCGCACGTACTTCATGTCAAAGTTAAGAAATAAACTTGATGTTAAGAGTTACTTAATATTAAATTTATCAGACATTAAACCCAATATTGCAGAGCTAATTGTACAAAAGGAACTTCATTGTTCACATTAAACTATGTTTGATATCATTAATATTATAATTTTTTAAGTTAAGAGAATTTTAATGTTAATACATTTATAATTAAAATATAAGAGTTTCTATCTTATTTATCGTTTGATTCATTTCATACCTCAGATGGGGGTCGTGAGTTTTTAAATTTTTTTGGAGGGGTCCGCTGACCGAAAAGTTTGGAAACCATCTGGACTAGAAGAAAGAGAAATACACTACATAATATAAAACCACACAGAAAGTTATATGAATTTATACACAACACACATTTCTAAAATGAATAGACGTCCTATTCAAAGCCTCACTGCAGTATCTTCTTAACACTGTTTTTTCTTTCTTTTTTTGGCTAGAAGCATTAATATTCTGATTGAAACAGTCAACGCCTTCACAATCACAAACTCTGTTTGTCATTTAGAAGGATCTCGCCAATGGAGCCAACACACTCTGCCTGCCTGAACAAGACATGCCTTCTGTATCTTGGGTAGTAAGGGACACTGTAACCGATCCCGAGACGTCTATCTCATTAAGGCTGTGAATACTGTTATACATAAATAACACATCTTGTAGCGCTCCTCTATTTTTAGAAGAATTTATTGTAGATAAGAAAAAAGTCGTTTTTGGAGTGCCTCAATCTTCCGATCGGTGTCGTCTCTTATAGATCTCCAAATCACGCATATGACAATAATAACAATAATAATCATCACCACCATCATCTTTAAGGGTTAAACCAACGATGGTTTATTCCGGTATCAAGCAGGCAAAGATTAGAGCTGGTCAGTCCAGCGCTTCCTCGGACGTTCTACACCTCTCCGTTCCCTCGGCTCTGGAGACCGAGTGACAGCCGGTATAACTGTCCCTCCTCTACTTGTCATTATCAAGTAGAAGTTACGGCACCTTCTAACCCTTGGGGTGAGAAATTGCACCTAAATGCGGATGACCTACCATTGGTCAACGACGTAGGATGTGGGAGGCAAGGAGAAACCACCACATTAAAGATCCTTATAGATATCTCAACAGGGAAAACTGGTCTCTTTAGGCTGGTAAGACGGCCAGTTTATGGGAGAACACCCAGACAGAAAATCTGGCTGGACGGTAAGCCTGAAGATGGCAGCCTGTTCATACGTCTTACCCTGCGATGTACTAGCAACATATCCAGAGGACATGTTCAGTAGTAAATTGCCTCAAATAAGGGCTAGCTGGATGGATCAATAGTTGCTGACTACAGCTGTGAATATTAATAATAATAATACTAATAATAATACAGAGCAATCGACAATAAATGTAAAAAAGCCTACTCATTGTTTTATCTACACGTTGGGATTATCCTAATAATATTTACAAAAACATCGTTTCAGTTACGTTTAATTGTGTCACAATTCATTGAGTGTGAAATTCATTCAATAAATGTTATTTCGCTGTTAAGACTGAAAACATATTTTTGTGATGTAGAGTGAACTCATTTACGGCTGGCGTTCAAGTGTATCACGCGTGGTCTCTCGAAGCCGAGACTTTTGCAGCAGTACTTGATATTCATATCGTTTTCACTACTACTACTTCTTCTTCTTCTTCTTCTTGTGTGTGATAAACGAGCGCGAGCGAGCCGAAGGCATATACGACGATTCTTTTTTATCAATTCCGTCGTCGTCGCCAGTTTCAGTACGCCGATCACGTTCGTGCTGAGTGTTCGATATCCCGGCCACAACAGTTTGTTTTGTAATTATGCAATAGATTGCGCTTTTGTTGTTGAATTCGGTCGTCGGTGTGTCAGCCTGCCTCGAAATACGGGACCGGACGAAGAAGAAAAAGCGTTTCAGCAGACACGATTATCGATTGGAAAAGTAGGTTCAATGTAGGAGCAGACGAGGGTTTTATTAATGATTCTGCGGCTCGCATGTTATAAATAAAACATTTCCAATGTTCAATAATTAGATTAGTATGGAATGGAATTTATCTACGAGTGAACAACTATTCGAAATTGCTTAGTATTAGAATATCGGTATGGAGAACCACACATGACTTCCATCTTCTAAGATTTATGTTTAAAATCATTTTTGAAATGAAATATTTCCATAGAAACTACTTCTTTCTTCAGCCTTAACCACAGTACTGTGGTCACTAACGTGTACCACCTCACGTTAGCGCACTCGATTTTCACTGACGGTGGCAATCGATGGCACTGCCGAAACGTCTGGTTTTGCAGAAAAAAATTGGACCACGGCCAAACAGCCCGGCAAGGAATTTTAACAACAAACTACAGTACTTCTTTGTTGGCGATAACGTAGTACACATATAAAAAATTAGCCCCTCCCCCTACAACTATCATTTTCATTTATAGAAAATTACCCCCTCGCCCTTAAACTACCCTTTTCATTTATAGATATTTCATCTACATTTCCACAGTGGATTATTATGACATTCTTTTCACGATACTTTATTTATCAAAATTAAGTATTTTACTCTTTTTTAAAACGTTGCAGGTAAACTATCCCTTCCCCTTAACCGATCTTCACCAAAATCAATAAACCTTGAGTTGTCTGCAACTCAGGCACACATGCAAAATACAACTTAATTTTGATAAATAAATTATCCTGAAAAGAAGGTCATAATAATTCACTGTAGGAAGGTAGACGAAATACCTATAAATGAAAAACATAGATGACGCGGGAGGGGGTAATTTTCTATAAATGAAAATGATAGTAGAAGGGGGAGGAGATAATTTTTTACATGTGTACTACGTTATCGGCAACAAAGCAGTAGTTTCTATGAAAATATTTCATTTCAATTTATCAAACATGAAATTCGAGTTACAAGGTGGGGGATATTTTTTTTTAGAAATTATGGAACCGAATTCAAATAAATGATTTTAAATATAAATCTTACAAGATTGAAGTCATGTATAGTTCTCCATACCGATGTTTTACTACCAACAGGGATGCTAACATTAGGCTTATACAAAGCACTGTACTTCTCACGTGGAGAGTTTTTGAACTGGAAATGTTTTTCTCTTTATTTACACAATGGCTTGCGTATGTATCATTTTCATAGTTACTACTCACGTTTCGCACTGACAACGCGTTGGACGAACAGCAAGTAACCTATAAAACTACACAGATGCCCTCCTTCCAACAGACAACTTTTGGGGGGGGGGATAACTAATCCAGACATTTCGTTCTCGCTTCTCAATTAGCCGGACCGATGGCGTGCGTGTTTTAAAACTAATACGGGGTAACTGTGTGTCTGTCTGTCCGTCTATCTCTCTCTCTCTCTCCACATATATGCATATATATATATATATATATATATATCATCATCATACAAGTGAAAAGTCATTCCCATAATTAATCAATACTAGCGCTAGATAATTAATGGTTTCTTCTCTCATCTGTGTGGCGGAAAGAGAGAGAGAGAGAGAGAGAGAGAGAGAGAGAGAGAGAGAGAGAGAGAGAGAGAGAGAGAGAGAGAGCCCTACGGGGCTACTTACTGTTATCCCGAGCGTAACGTAACGCACACACGCGTAGCAGGCGCGTGCGCACAATACACGTGTCTCGCCTGGATACGGTTTTTAACCCCGACGGGTCACCGACAAATGGTTTAACTAACAAATTAACCAAATAATTCACACAGTCAGCGACGTTATCAGAGCGGCCTTATCTAAAACTGTGCGTGTCCATATCATTGTTATTCATGGCTCGAGTGGTTGTTGTGAATTTAGTTGTTTTTTAACAAGAGAGTGGTTTGTTACGGACACTGATCGCCCACCTCCGCGCCTTGTTCCGACCCACCGACCTCTTCTGCTCCCTAATGTTCTACGACACGATAAGGGAGAATAATACATAAGAAAATGATTTATCTTTAAGGAGAAAAAAATGGTGGAATATGGGAAATGTTGTCTTTTTCGGTGTCCAAACATCCTACAATCCTGTCCGATGCCAACCTCCATTGTTGTATGTCGTTGCAGTTTTCATCGTTTAGTCTTCTACCACACATTTATCTTATGCACTCTACCCATGTTTTCTTGGGTCTCCTATTCTTTCTAAATTAATAAATTTAATCAGATAACAAGAACTCTTCGATATGCTCTAAAATACAAGGCAAGGAAGAGTCTATAATAAAATTATACAAATCCATGAGAGTTCCTACCGTTACTTATGGCTCAGAAAAATGGACAATGTCTGCTAGACGAATATAAAAAATTCAGGCTATGAAAATAAAATTTTTGCTTTCCATAGCTGGATAGACAAAATTAGATATGAAAAGAAACGGTCAGATGAGAGAGGAACTGAAAGCTGAAGAAGTAAACGGAATCATCATTAAGTACAGAGAAAGCTGATAACAACACATTAGCAGAAAAGGGCAGTGACAGATTTCCGGAGGTGGCCTTATTGTGTCAGCCAAAAGTAAAGAGAAGCCTGGGAAGAACAAAGAAGAGATGGGCCGACCAGTTTGGAGCCGGAACAGACTAAACAGTGTAAGCCGTGACGAAGAATAAGAGGAGACAGTATGTGCTTGTACGTCAATAATACGTGTGGTGTGGCCGGTGGTACCTGAATGTGGTACCGGTAGCTCTAACCCAATGGACATTCAAATTACTACTCGCACTAGTGTTATTCAGACTCAGTCCGCAGACATCATCTTCCCACTAATAAGTAAGCAGTCGCCCGGTAACTGAGGTTACTTAACCGGCAACGATCGGGATTCAATCTCTCTACTAGAAGGAACACTTTTCATTACCTTCTTTACGGTCAAAACGTCCTACGACGTTGTCCGATGCCCAACGTCCAATGTTGTCTGTCGTTGTAGTTTTCGTCGTGTAGTCCTCTATCGCTCATTGATTTTCTTATGCCCTCCATCCACGTTTTCTTGGGTATTCCTTTTTTTCTGTGCTCTCTAGGTATCCTTCTCATTGTTTTTCCTGGTAGTCGGTCTTGTCCCATTCTCTATACGTGTCGGTACCAGATTAGCTGTTTTCCTTCAATGCAGTCGATGATTCGTTAGGCTTATGAGCTTATGACTGTACAGAAATATTGGTTCTGGGAAACTAGACAGTATATAGGGGCTAGCATCGTTGTTCACGCGCAGCTGTTAGTACGTTGTGATATTTAGATATTATGATGGTAACATTATTTGAGAACAAAGAGTACTCTGTTCGCGTTCTACAATCATGCTCGCTGTTTAAGATTACAAGCATGCTATAATCATACTGTTTATATTATTCGTTCTCGTTCCCACGACATGATGGCCATATGTTTTTCGAACACCGACAAGTGTGTGATTCGCACGGATCGAAATCTACCGCTTAGTCCTCAGAACGTTTGAATACTCCGGAGGGTGAACACGTCTTGCGCTGTGCTTTTTTGTATTCTTGTGCGTAATGGAATTATATTTTTTTGGTGACTGTGTTGTTGTTGTCGAGCACAAACATCGTCGGGCTGAATTCCTACCTTGTTGGTTTCCAGCCGGTAATTTTCTTCATGATGCATTTACAGGAACAGCAACAGGTTGCGGTACGTCTGAAAGCTTTCCTCTTTAACATAAAATCGCCAACACAGCTGAATATTACTGCTAATGTTTCATCTTTTACAGTTTGTAACGTTATTACTACTTTTAAGTATTAAATTATTGGAGTGTATGTCGTTTTATAAGACATGCGTCCTGGAACATTTTTACATCGCTCTCTTTTGTAGATTACTTTAAAGAGCTCTGGTGTATACGCTATATTATTAACGTTTACGACGTGGAAGTCGCGTTTTCAGATTTAAATGAAACTAGCTAAAAATTAGTGGTAATAACATACAATTATGTTAGCTGTCGCATAAGAGGTTTGATGTTCCATCACCGTTTTATTGACAACAGGGGGTGGCTAACTTATAAAGACGCTTTCAAGTTATAATTTTAGTTCAGCTTTATAATTTATACTGAGAGAACTCATTCACAAGGTGACCGTCAATTAAGTTTTGAGATGAGAGTCGCCTGTGGGGACAAGAACAACTTACATAATTTTCAATTTTAGAAGTTCAATACGTTTAACTAGTCAACTATTGAGCCTTTCATGTTTCCACATTGTGATATTCTGTATTTTGTAGAAAGGGTGGGAATTTAAGCATAATTTGTAATTTGACAAAGTTTATTTAACAATTTGCAACTGTATTTGAAGGTGTAGCACGTGCAGTTTTATCCTTCAGAAATTTTTAATAAGCTTCAATAATTAGTGTTAAGTTTTCATGGAGATTAATTAAATTCTTCATTAGTTTCACATCGGTTTATTTTGGTACCAAAACCAACCCCTCTCCGTCGGCCCACAGATGTGGAATGTTAATTGCCGGCACGCGTAGGTTTCTCCCCTCGGCTGGGTTATATTTTCCCACGCGTGCGTCCCCCCTTCACCTCACCACAGTTTATCGCTCTCTTTCGCATTTCGCGCGCTTTTATTCTTTTTTTTATGCAATCCAGTTGTTAGAACTGTTGCATTGTATCAGCGTGAATCGTTATGGCACAATTCTATTAGTGTTAACGACTAGCCAGGTACTTTGCTGTGACATAATACACGTTTTATGATCGCAAATTGCGGTTTATTGCTTCGTTATTTTTATTGTTTATAAATTAAATGGTGCTAACGGGTTTTACAGGTTTGTTTCAAGACGTTTGTTGGTACTTACGATTTGTTACTTAAAATATTGTTTGTCTTACATTATGCAGATATATTTTGGTATTAACAGGTTTTTCCCCTTCTAGTTCCATTCTCCCCCCCCCCGCGCTACGCATCATTTATACGAATGACACGGCGTTGACAGGGGTAAGTGTTCGTTGACTGCGGTCAGAGCAACATCTCTCGATGACTTGCGTAGACCGAGTTTGATTTTTATTTTATTGGATCTGTTGCTGTTTATTGCTTAATTAGTTACGCGTTGTCGTGCAATTCTATCAATGTTTCCGAGTAGGTGGGTCTTTTGATATAACATAGTACACGTTTTGTTATCTCAAATTTCTGTTTATTGCTTAATTGTTTTTACCATTTATTGTTAATGACTTAAATGGTGCTACCTGGTTTGTTTATGTTACATACAATATTGCTTGTTTAAAATTATTTTGGGCTCATTCGTTAATAGGGTTGTGCAATTCCTAACGATGCACTTCATACAGTTTTTCGTTTGTACGTATGTTATTTTTCTTTGCACGTAATTTTTCCCCCTTCTCGTTCATTTACCCGCCTGCCCACCGTTTATACGAATGACACGGCGTCGACAGGGTCAGTGTTTCGTTGACCGCGGTCGGAGCAACATCTCTCAATGACTTTCGTGGACCAGGTTCAATTATTTTTCATTTTAATGGAACCGTCGCTGTTTATTGCTTACCTATTTACGCGTTGTTGTGCAATCCACTTGTTAGAACCATTGCATCCTATCACTGTGAAATGTTATGGTGCAATACGTGTTGTGTAGTTACACATAATGGTAGAGCAAGAGGGGGATCATCCGTCTATATAAACAGGGCTCGTTGGCTATCCCGTTCAGTCTTGTGTCGACAGTCGCGAACGACGCATCGTCCCGAGCCCTAGCCCGACCACCTGCACCGAGACCGAGATCGATATGTCCGAGACCGAGATTGATATGAAAGAGAACGAGATCGATATGAACGAGACCGAGCCCGAAATGAACGAGACCGAGACCCAAGTGAACGAAACAGAGAGCGAAATGAACGAGACAAATACCGAAATGAACGAGACCGAGTCTCCCCCCGAGATATTTTGTAGACAATCCTAGTCCAGTGACGTCATGACCGAGACCGAGACCCACCATATATTCTGGAGAGAATCCTAGGCCAGTGACGTCATGACTGAGACCGAGACCTCCCCGAGATATTTTGGAGAGAATCCTATGCCAGTGACGTCACGTGACCCCGAGAAAGTTTGGTGAGAAACCTAGGCCACGTCACTGCTCACGACCTACCTCAACAGCCAGTGACGTCATTGAAACAATGGCGCTACTGAAACAGAGTGACGTCACTGAAACAGTGGTAGCTACACTCAATATTGGAACAAGAGGTGGATTCTCCGTCAATATAAACAGGGCTCGTTGGCTATCCCGTTCAGTCTTTTGTCGACAGTCGCCAGCAATGCTTCGTCCCGAGCCCGAGCCCGACCACCAGCACCGAGACCGAGAACGAAATGAACGAGACCGAGAGCAAAGTGAATGAGACTGGGACCGAAGTGAACGAGACCGAGACTGAAATGAACGAGACCGAGACCGGGGGGGGCTCCTAGGCCAGTGACGTCACAATCAGCTGTTCATGACCTACCTGCACAGCCAGTTACGTCACTGAAACAATGGCGTCACTGTTTCAGACGTCACTTATTTTTGAGGTAGGTCATGAGCTGCTGATCGTGACGTCACTGGCCTAGGAGCCCCCCTCCCCCGACACATTACTATGGCAAATTTGCTTATATCATCATCTTCTTCAAGGATTAAACCAAGGATGGTTTGTTCCAGTCTCAAACAGGCAAAGGCTATAGCTGGTCACTCCAGCGCTTCCTCGGATATCCCGCACCTCTTCGTCCCTTCGGCTTATAGTTCCATAGTTGTTTGGGGATGCAGCAGTCATCCATTCGGCAAAGATGTTCTCACCAATTCAGCCGATACTGGGCGATCTCGTCGAGTATACTTATAATATTCAGTTCCTGCCGTTTATCTGTGTTTCTTCTATTATTATGGCGAGTATACCCTGCCACGTGCCTGAGAAATCTCATTTCAGCCGCTTGGATGCGACTGGCCTGGCCTTTCGTTAAAGTCCAATTCTCAGACCCATAAAGAAGTGTGGGAAGAGCCAGTTTGAACTTATGCAACTTATTCACAACGTCGTTGCTTGCTTTATAAGAAACACTGTAGCGCAGGTATTCAAAATTGCTAAAATAAAATTTTAACTTTCCTTATTTATATTTTTTTATTATTGTTGTACTTCTTGTATTATGTGTCATTATTTTAAATTGTGAATGCGAAATTTATATAGACGACAGGAATTTTTAATAACAGGTATTGGCAAATTTGGTTATATGGTAATTAAAAAGGATGTTAAATTGTATAAAAAAATCTAAAATTTTGATATGCTGTCATGCAATCACTCCATATATTGATGAGGTCTACTTTCCTTTGACAGTGATTTCAATTTCTGAGATACCCTAACACACATTCGCCATGATGCCAAGATTTTTTTTACAAAGGCGGCCAAGTAAATATAATTATCTCTTAAATCTTTGCCTGTACTATGTTATTACATAACTATACGAGGTGTGTTAAAAAAAAGATCAAACTTTATAAATAACACATCAACCCGCACAAAAAACGCGCAGCGACTTTGGGCGCTCCTAGCAATAGTTTTTGACAAAAAACTGCCATTTATTCTGTCCGCTATCAGAATTAATCTTTAAGGTATATCAGATTGAGTAGGGACATGTGCACGCTGGCCGGCGGATTAGTGACAAAGCGATTAAGAAAGTCTGCGAAGAACAACGTATGTGTATGAAATTTTGCGGCAAACTAGGTTAAAACTTTACAGAGACATTCTGGTTTTGAATTAAGCAGAGTCCTGCATGAGCCGAACAATTATTTTAAGAATTTTTAAAGAGGGCAAAAAACAATGGTCGGTGCAGATCAAAGCGATATCAAAGATCATGGGAAGAGAGCTCGTGATATGGTAATTGTAAATCATCGTTTAACTGCCGAGACTTTCTGAGAGCATGCGCATCCATATGAGATCATAAAATCATAAAATTAAATTTTGGTAAAAAAATTTAAATGTGTCATGTCGCTGAAAAATTCTTACTTCGTTTGTTGACGACGATCAGGAAGAGACCCGTTTTGAAATCTGTCAACAACTGCGTACCAATGCAATGTTAATAAAAACTTTGAAATGCAATGGAAATAGCTCTGTAAAGATTACACGAAGTTAGCAGCATTTTTGCTCTAACCAACAGTGCACTTATTGCCAACAGTGATGAGGACGAAAAACGTTGATTGTTTTCGTATATTATTTTGTAGTGTAGTTATTCTATATTGTTGGTTGTGCAACGCTGCAACTATAACTATAACAACAACAGCCACTACCTCCTGCCACGTCAAGAACGACGCGTCTTCACTTATGGCGCAGCATTAACAGTGAAACATGTTAATTAGGACTGTAGTGCTCTTGTCGGACCGAGGCCAAAGCACAGATTAAAACGTTATAACGTGTCAGAACACCTCGGAAATGAACATTTAGAGTTTGAGAGAATCTGTTCTTCCGAGAAACATCACGTTTATTGTATCGACTCTGATGAGTTTGTTTTGCTTTTTAATGCGTAGTAGTAGTAGTAGTAGTAGTAGTAGTAGTAGTAGTAGTAGTAGTAGTAGTAGTAGTAGTAGTAGTAGTAGTAGTAGTAGCAGCAGCTGTAGTATAATCCATATATATCCATAGTAGAATAATCCATAGTACGCGTTAGAGCCTAATTGCTTGCGGCATTGACACAATGCGCGCGGCCAGCAAAGTCTGGAAGAGTCCGGCTAACGTACAGCTAACAGAGAACGAAACTGCACTCGGCCTTGTGTGCGCGGTGACAAATTTTTGTTAGAGCTAGAGTGGGGGAAACATGAACCGCACTTGGGTTGTGTTGCCGTGGTGTGTGTTTCAGTGGATGTATAGTCGTATCAAAATTTAAGTGGGCGTTAGAAATATAATTTGCATAGTTTTCTTCCTTATTGTGTTATATATATTTACTTACTTACTTACACTTACTCGTAAGTGTTTAGATACTGTATATGTTTGAGATACTGTATATCTGAAATATATCGTTATTTACTTCATAGATAACGTATAAAATGGACGCTAACGTGGAATTCAGAAGTAAAGTGAAACACAAAACGTTGAGTGGACAAAGCCGGGAAATTATTAGTTGTGTATTGCAGTTTATGCAAAACGAGGCAAAAAAAGGTGTGCCAGTTATACCTTTGGCTAAAGTGCAGGAACGCGTTACAGCAGCTACTGGTGTAAGTTTACGGACTGTGAAAACGATTGCCGGTGAGTCGCGAAAAATTGAGTGCGGTGGGTCGACATCTTTTTCAACACCTAAAAAGAAATTGAAAAATATAAATAAAAAAATTGTGCTGCATGACTCCGATCGATGTGTTTTACGTAGACTAGTTTTAAATTTTCATATAAATGAAAAGAGGGTGCCAACGATGAAGGCAATCCACAAAAAATTTTGCAGTGATACGGAATATAGAGGTTGTGTAGACACATTACGAAAAGAATTACACACAATGGGATTTAAGTGGGTGAAAACAAAATCAGACCGGAAACTTCACATGGAACGACATGACATAAGACAGATGAGACTGAACTATTTACGCACAATACTGAGGTACAGAGAGGAAAACAAAAACATTGTTTATATGGACGAGACATATTTACATTCTACGTATACACAAGGAAAGAGCTGGACCGACGATTCAAATGAAGGACTAAAGAAGAAAGTTACAAAAGGCCAGAAACTAATAATAATCCATGCTGGCGGAGAAAATGGTTTTGTTATTGGTGCTAATTTAACTTGGAAGTCGACACTATCAACAGGAGATTATCATGATGAGATGAATTACTCTAATTTCAGGAAGTGGGTAGAACAAAAGCTACTAAATGGACTGCCACCAAACAGTGTTCTTGTCATGGATAACGCTCCCTACCACAACAAACAAACTGAAAAATGTCCGACTTCTAATTCCAGGAAAGACGACATGAAAGACAGGCTTACAAAGAAAAACATACAATTTGAAAATTCAATGTTGAAACCCGATTTGTACACACTAATCAAATTATATAAACCAAAATATAAAACGTATGAAATCGACGAGTTTTTACACACTCATGGATATTCTGTTCTACGTTTGCCTCCTTACCATCCAGATCTAAACCCCATTGAACTCGTATGGGCTTCTTTACAAGAATATGTTGCAAAGAGAAATGTTACTTTCAATTTAATGATGTTAATAATTACTGCAATGATGTTTTCGAAAGTTTTTCAAAAGATGATTGGCTATCTAGGTGCAGGCACGTAATTAAAATAGAAAGAGAATACTGGGAAAAAGAACAACTCTTCGATACTGTAGTGCACGATATTATAATAAATCTAGGTGAAGACAGTGAAGAAGAATCGGAAGAAGAGGATTCAGATACTGACAGTGATATTTCGGGAGTCATTTTAATACTTAAAATTGGTGTATTAATTGATTATTAATTATTAATATTATTATTAATGAAAGAGTGAATTGAACTGTAACTTCTTTTTTTATTTAGTAATGTGGACATATGAAACGGTTTATAGTGTTTAAAATTTTTAATTGTTTGATATGGCGAAAGAAAAACAATACACTTCAGCTGGAGGTAAGAACATTTTTATTTTCCTCGTGTTGAGTAATATTTACTTGTGTTTCACTTCCTAAATTAGAAATTGTATTTCGCTGTATAATTTCCTAAAACTTTACAAGCTCTTACACTATAAAGACATTACGTTCAGCACGGGATAAATACACTCTGAACACAGTAAATTTTGTACACTGTCAACATGAAACGAGTGTACGTAGATGACGTAGTTCGTAAACTTCGTCCGCCTCACTCACATACTACTACCGTCTCACTCACTCCCATCTGCGCAGCTCACGGGCAATTTCGATTCAGTTTAGTTGTTGTAGTAGAAGTAGTAGTAGTAGTAGTAGGTAGTAAACAGTAGTATTAGTAGCAGCAGCTGTACCAGCAGTAGTAGCAGCAGCTATAGCAGTAGTAGTAATATTAGTAGTAGTAGTAGTTTTTCTCTGTTGTAATTTAAACCAAAAGTGGCTCATGTAATCAATATATTCTATTATCATTGAGTCTCCAACTTTGCATTAGTGCGGAAATTTTACATACATAACACAAATACTTTGATTTTTCCATCTGTAAAATAACACGAAATAGTCTGATGAACTTGCAAGACAAATGCTCTTGCGTGTGTTTTGCTGTATCTATCTCTACAAGACTGTCTGATCTTGGCTAAGATAAATGACACGAGAAAAGAGATTAAACCCTTACACGAAGAAACTTCCGCGACAGACGCGAAAAAGTGACACAATGTGAAGCGTGTCCAACCGAGCAAACGCTGTACAGGGTCAGTGAGGATGATAAATGGAAGCGATAGCTTGACGCTAATGGAACATGTGCAGTGACGTAGGGATTCCCTCAGCGAGAAAGTCATAATCTGTTAGACGTTTAAGCAAGAATCAGCGTCATGTTGCACACAAGAACTGTGTCTGTCTGTGGGGCTTACAAACAGGTGGAGGATGAACAGTGTCACAATGTAATTGTATTGAGAGACAGTAAGTGTTAAATTTTTTCAAAATTTTTAGGAAAAGTAAGAAGGAGTAAAAAATATATATATATATATATATATATTTATTAATCAAAAATTTCTTATTTGGTTGCGATTTAAAAATATCATTATTACTCGCTTGTGTGTAGCCATAGCACACATCTAATTATTAACATATAAGTGATAATCTCGTATTACACATAGACATAATATACAATCTTATACTATAATAAACATTTGTAATTATCCAATATTGCTCTCGGCTTGCTCATTACTATGATAATTATTAGATTATCTAATCTCTTTTTAATAATCTAATAATTATCATAGTAATGAGCAGGCCGAAAGCAATATTGGATAATTACAAATGTTTATTATAGTATAAGATTGTATATTATGTCTATGTGTAATACGAGATTATCACTTATATGTTAATAATTAGATGTGTGCTACGGATACACACAAGCGAATAATAACGATATTTTTAAATCGCAACCAAATAAGAAATTTTTGATTAATACATTTTTAAATGATTTTAAGCCATATTACATTGTGTTTTTTTATTATTACTATTACACCTGTCATACTTTTACCGCGTAAGTAATGTGTAAAATAAATGGCTCACAAGAAGTTGGGGGCTAAACAAATGCTTAACGTTGTCGTAAACGAAATGGCGACCAACGTGGCTGGATTCAGTGCAATAGTTGCAAAAAGAGGGCGCAGTAAAATTGTGCCAATATAAGTTATAAATAATAATTTATTATTGTGTCATATGTAAAAAAAGTGAAATTAATATTTCTTATAATAATATTTATCTGTGTATTGTGAAAAGGTCTTTCAATGAATAGTTTAACGTGCATTATATGTGTTTATAAGTACCAGTCCAAGTTACACGACTTCCCGGTCCAAGTTACACGCCATCGGTCCAGTTAGCTTACACGCAAACCCATTATGATATAAAAATTCTTATTACCCAATTTACGCAAGTAAAATTAAAATTTATTTATTCCAAAGTACTTAGTATAATATAATAAATTTCAAAAAAATTTACCAATGTACAGATTATAAGTTAAATGTAGTCGCATTCATAAGCGAAGTTTTATATGTATACTACGTTATTGACAAGAAAGAAGTAGTTTCTATGGAAACTCACCGGTTCCCATTTTCGATAACGCACCAGCGATCGTTTTCGAATGTGTGACACGTCCTTATAAACATTTTTAATGTTAAAATTACTTGATTCTCTTTGAATCTGTTGCAGTTATCTTTCGCCATAGATAAAATTCTACATACAGTCACAGAAAGATACATAGACACACAGACACTTTTCAGAAAATGAATTTCTTCATGTTTTGAGAGTAGTACAAGCAGAATCGGTCCTTATCTCGAACACGATTTTTCTCGGCATCGCCATACTTTCATTTCCTTATGGACCATGGAAGTAAAAAGAGAAACCAGCTTGGTTTTTTCCGTTATTTTCCTGTTGCTTCAATTATCCTTTTCTTTCTGTTTCATTTCGTTTTCCTTGCACTTATGCTAAAATTTGTCCTTGAATTTTTCATTTCTTTTTTTATCGTCTATTGTTTGCTTTTAGCCTTGTTTGTTTTCCAATATATTTTTACGATGGCCTCACTGATCTTCGTATGGTACAGTGGAAATCAAAATAAAGACAAGAACATAAGACAAATAAATTTAGAACACAAGCGAGTGCTTATGGAATGTAGAAGTTGCAATGTACAACTGTTGTTTTGCCTGAAGTCCGGAAGTGAAATGTAAACCTTATTTAGTATAAAAACAGTTCAGTTAGAGACGGTATTGCGCATCATTAATCACTTGTCACTTGCCGGGCGATAGTAAGTGGCAAAAACGCAACTTGACCACAATCACAGGAAGACTAACGTTGTGCCCTGGCGACCCCATTCTGGTCACATTGATTTTATTGATTTGTTGATTTACCGATATTCGTAAATTACATTCAACCGCAAAAAGAACAGTTTACTTTTCTAATACTGCTGCTTTTCTTTTCAATTGTACTCTCTGTGTTGTATTTACTGTTAATTAAAATACTATTTCTTTTATGAATTTGCTAACTGCTATAATTTTTTATTGTTCGACTAAGCTTTTCGTCATTACTGACATCTTCAGGTCTTAAACAACGTCTATCAACTGTACGTTGTAGGCTTTTATACTTTAGGCCCCTCCCCTTATGTCATCGCCCCTCCTATTGGTTCTAGCTGCTACCGCTCTTCACGGGAACTTTGTCTACCTTTTTCCGTTAGGCATTTTTCTAACGTCCGTCAAATTGTTTTAAGAATCTCTCGTTAATTTCTTCATTCTTGACTTATAATTTTTGTTTTGTTTTGTAACCTTTTACATTTCGTCATTTTTTTAGTGTGTTATTCTTATTATTTTAATTTATTTTTGTTTATTGTTTAATATATAATAAAATATTTCTTCATTTGTAAAATCCACTTTTATATTCATTAATTTATTTTTATCTTCTTTTTTAACTTTAAGTATTTCTAGTTCTTCTATTAATTTTATTTTTTGCGGATTGTTTTCTATCTTGATTATTTCCATATTTTCATTGGGATTTATGAATTTATGGCCTGATTCGTTGAAATGTCTTGCATATAGTGAGTTCGTTACTCTAACCCCTTCTCCTTCCCCTTCTCTAACCCCTATATGCAAGACATTTCAACGAATCTATACTTTACCACTTAATTCTGTACACTGCATTATTACGACGGATATTAAACAGTGGAATTAAGTATGACTGCAAGAGAAAACAAAACACTGAGAAAACAAAAACAAACATTCATATTGCAGTAATTTTAGTTATACTACTTCCCCATACACACTATTGCAATTAAAAATTATCGTTGTTAAAATTACAATAGTCTACAACACAAGTAAATAATTCACAATTCTTGTTTTCATTAAATATCGTGATGTAATAGCGTACTTATTCGATTGCGTGTGTGGTAGTAACTGTAGTAAAGGGCAGTTTTGGTGTCCAATAATGTTTATGAGTTAGTTCTACGATATTTTACATGCCTTGAGAATAATCAAAAAGTGCAAGTGGATCGTTAATACGCGTATGTTGCACAGTGCGTTGAAACTTATATAATCCTGTTGTTTACATATTACGTGATGGCTGTGTGCCGGGACTTTGAATTTTCAGGGTTATTCGTGTAGAGTGGTTCAGGGCTACCAACACGGTTGGCAGCAGTGCCTGCCAGTTCCATTGTCGAAGCTGCGGCGACGCGATTTAGTGACCAGTCTGGTGGTCAGCTGTTCGCTGTGTTTTTGATTTTCAATGTAGTTAGTATGGTTAGCCAAATGGTTTTTGACAAACTGGGACAGGTTTTGTTTTATTCAGGCTGGTACAAACTACACACAACTGTTTCGGTCTCATTTCTCAGCAAGCCTTCAACCTGGACATTACCTTTGGTCTGACGGCCAAGGTCATGTGAGTCTGTATCCTTTTCATGCGTGAGTAGATTCCTCAAAAGGTTCAGGTGTGTAAACTTAATTATTTTATTTCATTTTTATTTAATTATGGATTATGTGTGTTACAATTGTGTAAGCGTGTGTGTGGCCCGGTTTATTCGTTATTGTAGAACCTTATGCTTTCTTAAATTTTAATGTACTAGTTACTTCCTGTCTAAGGACGAAATCATTTCTTGTTAACTCTTATTTAGTTAAAACTTACTGAAATTAATTATTATTATTTAATGAAATTAAACGATTTGAATTTAATTGAATTGAATACAACAAAAGACTGTACATTGTAACATAGTTAATGTGAATAATGTGTTAATAAGATTATTGTCAAAGTGATTGCGGTGGTTGTGTTCCGAGGCGAGAGAGTATAATGTCTGGGTGTATTAACTGGGGGCTAATCCCCAAATAAAATGTTATAGGTCCCTTGCCTCAGCCAGGAAAAGAAGGAAGTCGGTGGTCATGCGAACACCTGTGACCACCAGCAGAGCGGTTCTACATTAAGGCGGTCCCCGAAGCTGTCAGACCAAGAAATGCACAGAAAAACCAAAATACACCGAAAGTTCCAGAAAGACCAGATTCCATACATCTTCAAATTTAAATAACTGTATCTGTTATTAACACGATAGGAACGTTAATAAAACCATATGTTAATAAACACATATATGTTACTACGTCACTATGCCAATCTTTTACACTTTGTTAAAAACGTCAAGCAGCTTGTGTACAACTGTTGTGGTAATTAAACCTGTTCTATTTAACATTCATGACCGTAATACTGAATGCATAAAGCTATTTATATTCTCTCATGATGCCTGGTCTCGTTTCTGTTTTCAGCTTTACAATATGCATTAGCAAAGTAGGGCATCATTATCTACATGTCGAATGTAGGCCACAATTTATACGTTATGAATAACACATAAAAACATCCGTTCCGCATTCAGGAAGCCATTGTTCTCTTAGGTTTTTCATTTTTTGTGTGTTGTTTGTCATCGAATTTTATTGGCAACGACACTTCCACAAACCTTCCCTTTTTTTTATTACCACAGGAAATTTCCATCGTTTGTTTTGGAGTGTTACATTTTCCTCTATGTGTATCATTAGCGGCGTTCAGAAAGTTTACTAGAATCATTGTTGGAATTAGTGTGTTATACAGTGACTTCATGAATTGGTATGTGGTGTATTGGTATTATATCAGTGTAGTGGTGTGGTATTGGTACTTCTTATGATCCTATCATTGTTCTTGATGTACACAATCTTAATTTATTCTGGTTCAAAGAAAATTACATACGAGGGTCATTCAATAAGTAACGAGACAAATTGCTCTAGCTTAAAACTCGTTTATTGAATCAATACAAGTGATGGTTACTTTTCAACATAATCCCCCCCCCCCAACTGTAATACACTTATCCCATCGTTTTTCTAACTTCCGAATGCCCCTGGCATAAAATTCTGTGGGTTGCTGATGGAGCCAGTTTTGCAAATGAATTTTGACCTCTTCATTGGAACCGAATTTTTTCCCGCGTAGTGCCTCCTTAAGGGGTCCAAACAAAAAAAAAGTCTGATGGAGCGAGATCTGGGCTATAAGGTGAATGTGGCAGGACCTCCCAGCCAAGTTTTGTAAGCATTTCTTACAGCTGGTGTAAGAGTTGGAGCTGGTGTGCTTCCATTCAAGGCATTGTCTTTTCGATTCCGGCTGAAAATGCTGGATCCAGGTTTCATCGCACGTAACAATTCTTTCAAAAAATGATTCTTTTTCAGTTAAACCACGTGCTTTCAACTGTCTACAGATTTGAAGCCTGGTTTCTTTGTGGGCATCCGTAAGTTGTCTTGGCACCCATCTCGCGCAGGTTTTCTTGCATTGCAGCTTATACTGAATAATTGTATGGACAGTACCAACACTTACTGCAACTTCTTCAGCAATCATTTCAACAGTTGTACGTCTGTTAGCCCGAATAAGCGCGTCAATGCGGGTTTCAAGCGACGGAGTTGAAACTTCGACCGGTCGGCCACGCCGCTGCTCATCGCTGACATTTGCACGGCCACTTTTAAACTGTTCTACCCATTTGTAAATGTTCGAACGGTGTAGCAATGATTTCCGTACACTTTTAACATCCTTTCAAGAATTTCAGAAGATTTGACACCTTTTGCGACTAAAAATCTAATCACTGAACGTTGTTCTTCCGCGGCGTAATTATCAAACGGACTCGCCATTGTTGACTGAATAAAGTAGAGGTTATGTTTTCGAAATTTTATTAAACAGCTGATCAGAAGTCATTACAAGGATGCCAGCTTGTACTCCTGAAAGTATCGTATTGATTTATCAAGTAGTTTTTGAGCTAGAGCAATTTGTCTCGTAACTTATTGAATGACTCTCGTATAAGAAAAATATTAACTAAAATGTGTTTCATATAATACACTAATCGCATACGCAAGTGTACACCTGTGCACCTGTGAACATACCGTTGCCTTAAGTGTCTTTTCGCTCATCAGCAATTTCATCATATTCTTATGGAGATCTTGATACAACATAATTAAGTAACAGTTGTAAGCAATTATGACCGGTAAAATTCCTATCGAGAAAATAAAACACAATTAGGGCCTACTCTAAAGGGCCATAGTCTCCTCAGACACAAACCTCTGGCCGATTAAGTTCAGTTTCCATCAGACTTTCAGCCACAACAGATATTTACATGTCCCTATTACATGTACTTGTGTCTATTTACATGCCCATAGAGAATGAATGTTGCTTCACCAGAACAGAAAACTTAAAAAAAAGTAATCTTTTTAAATATATTAAGGATAATGTTTCACATTTACGTACGCTTTCAAGAGTCAGTTCAAATGTGAAAGATTAACGAGACTGGTTTACGTTCTGTGATAGCACGAACGACGAAGTAAACATTTTGAAAAACGTCTCAGTATCAAGGCAAGAGAAAATCGTTTGTTTTCTTCTACCATAAACATTTTAGAGGTCCACGTCATGGACCAACCAATGTTCTTAAAATGTCTTTCCAATAACACTAACAAGAGCCAAAATTTTATACTTACTTACAATTCGCAGAATTATAAACTGCTTATGGCAACAAACTACCAATTTCATATTCTCTAGCCGTTATATAACTAGCCATTATGTCAATGTTAGAAATTCAAATACAGTAATTGTTTCTCATAAATTACAAAAATTATATTACTTTTCCGCCGGGAGATAAACAACATGAAAGGCTTACATGGAAGGCTCTTTACACATGGCACTCATTATGTACACAGAAGAATGATAAGCAAAGCTTTAGAGCAGCATAGCACAGCATCGACTTCCCTGCACTTTGCTAGAGACTGGCCGTTATTACGCGGTATTTATCGACTGCGTACAGAACAACCCACATTGCAGTCAGGAATACACTGGGAATCGAAACGATAAGACCTGTCAGTTGTGAGTCATTGTTATTGAACAGCTATGTATAAGACTACGGTATTTAGTATAAATTGTTTTTTGTTTTACGTTATTTTATGTCTAGACATTCTTATTTTATAAAATAATATTGTAAAAAACCAATAGTGTTTTAAAGTAGGCTACATGAAATATTACAAATTATTCATAATCTGTGTAGCATATTTAAACTACACAAAAGATAGTAAAAAATTAAAAGTTACAGTAGAATAAACTACTTTTACTATGACTGTATTACAATTTTAAAGTAAAAAGTTACAAAAAAAAGTAATATAACTTTAATTTATTTAAGTACTAAGAATTTAAAAATAATTTTACCTTTAGCCTATACGTTTTCTGAAGAATGTTTTAGACTGTACTTCACTAAGAATGCGTGAATAGACAAAATGTTTTGAATTTTGTTAACTCGAAGAAAATAAGCATTTCAACATTAATGATCTATAGTTTTCATAAAATAGCACAAAAGCTCATTGTTATTGCTATTTATATTCCAAGTACTTCAAACAAATATTAAATCGGAATTTTATATAATTTGGAAAATAATTAGTAAATATTGTCAACCTACATTGATGCCAGAATGACAACATAAAACATCTTGATACGAAATAAGTTAATAGAGAACATAACCAAAAGCACTAATAACTGTAATGAATTCACAAATGAAATAAACCGTAAGCTATATATGACCAAAAACACAGTTATTCAATTTAATTTTGTCCAAAATTACGCTTCTACACATTTGGAGGTATGATGATTACACGACTGTGAGAGTTACTATATAGTAAGGTGAAGAATGTAAGGAGGGTTATAGTAAGGAGGTTAATATTAAGGTGAGCAGAGTGTTTACACTAAAAATAATAATTATAATGGAATAACTGAATATTAAGTAAGAGCGATAGTAGGCCAGTGGTTGTGGCTCCTGGCTACTGCCGTGCTCACTACTCGTATCAAACAAAGTTGCGCTATTCCTCTGGTCGATTCATTATAACTTTCTTGATAAAAATTAGTACAGTATATGGAATTATATAGTAGGATACTGCACAAATGAAGTGTAGTGGTGACCACGTTCCTTTGATTGCCAGTAAACATCGTACCACACTTTAACTGCTGAACTTCTTCAATGATACAAAGGAACCTCTATTATTATTTTTTTAAATATTAGATTAACATCTTAACAGGTAGTATTACAATAAGATTCCGGTTACCTTGATCATTTCTACTTCTGAGGCCATGGCGTTTGAGGACTCGAATCTTTAAAATCTGTCCGACAGCCATTAGATACAATTTAAATTAAGAACTTGTACATTTGTTTGATTAAAGGGCAGAACGCCAAAGTATGCGCCCATCCCCCGTAGCGGTAACTTTTCTCTATAATTAACTATACCTACCGCAGTTTTGCCGCATTATGAATCTGATAAGAGGTAGTTAACTTCATTTAAAGTTTACGGTATTCGTCTGTTGTTTATTAATTTGAGTAATGTTTATATCCATGCGTCCGTTGCAATGGTGAAAACATACCACTAAAAATTAATTTTTAATTATAGCTTTTTAAAAAGAATTTTTTCTTCTAATTCCTCTTTATTTCTACTTACTCTTCAAATTATCTCTTTTCTAAGCCCTTCATATACTTTAGAATATTAATATTACTAATTGGGCCCTTTCTGTTAATTTTTCCTTGTTTGCTTCTAGGTCTGTCGTTTCTCGATTGCTTTTATACAGTTGTTGCTCCAGCTTTTCTGTTGTGCCTCTACTTTCTGAATCTTACACTCCTTCCTTCAATATCCTGTATGTATACGCACACGCGCGCGCGCACAACGTGCGCTCTCTATCACTCTCTCTCTCTCACACATAGGGTTACACATATTTATGATACGCTTATAACATAATCAGTACTTAAGAAAGGATAGGACACAAGCGGTTAATATGTCTGGATGTCTGTGGTGACGTGGTTTGGCACTGCCATCACTGAAGCAGCGGAAGGTTGCAGGCTGGAGGTTCTCTTGCAAAGACATCAGTGCTATAATAGTGGAATGAGGAAGTTAAAGAAGTGACAGCCAGAAGCGATGAGCTTTAATTTGATTCAGTAATTCAGAAAACATGGTCGCTACAGGCGGCTTAAATCCGCAGATCGGAGATAAATTCTGGTTGCAGTAAAGTCCAGCTAGGAGTAATTTGTATCTGGTTCCCACTATACCCACTCGATCAGCGGTGGTTTTGGAGTTTTGAGGCGGCTACCGGCAATCAGTGGTTCACGGATGTATAAAACGTTGACCGCGTTTGTGCAAGACGGTAGAGTGGCGTGCAATAAAGATGAAGTTGTTGACATCTTGGCTGCGCATTATGTCATCAGTAATTCGATAGCTATAAATCATGATATGTCAGGGAAAAGACAAAATAGATCAAGGTGTTGTGAATACTGAGAACAGGTCGTGCAACGATCTGTTTATTATAAGCAAGTTAAACTCTGCTCAAAACGATGCTTAATATACCGCATCAGGACTGTATATCATTCCTTACAACATTCTAAAACATATGTCAAAAACAACAAAATATACCTTATTGAAAATATTTAAGACAATATGAAGGTAAAGGGGCTTATACACAAGCATAGAAATAAGCTACTGTCATCCACCTCCTCAAAACAGGCAAAAACCCAATAAAACGGGGGAGTTATTGCCTAGTGTCTCTCACATGCTCTTCAGAAAAGTTGATAGAGAAAATGGTCAAGTATAGTCTCACCTGAAGTCTGAACCTATGCGGCCGTGTAGCCAGTGCCGATAACAAAACGTCTACTGCACAATGAGGAACTCGCTGTTTATGACCCTAACACTGAATGCAATAAGACATTTTATACAATATGTATTGTACAATCTCTTATAAGATCTCTACAATTGGCAATTTTTATAAGACCCTTTCAAAGTTTATTGCAAGCTTTCTTTCAATACGTTTCTTCCATGTCTGTGCCGGGGATGCCACCTGGACCCGGCTCGTGTTAGAAAACTCAGTGCCTCAAGGCTCCACGCTGAGTGGAACAGTGTTTATTATCGCTACCAACATATTCACGGGCACTGAAACGACCCTAGAAAAATGCGTATACATTGGGGACTGTTCGTCGTTTTGTTAACCGACATCAGCGATAATAGAATGCAAGGTGCAGTAGCTAAAAACGATGATAGCAAAGACCAATATTTTTTCTTTCCCAGTAGCAAAGATAACGCGTTCATTTCTGTAAGTAAGATGTCTGAATCCGACTTTAACAATTAACGAATATAAGATACAGTATAACGAAAAAGTTAAATTTCTGGGCGTACAATTTGACAGACGATTAATGTGGAAAAGGCACATTCAAGATCTAGCTGATACATGTAAATCAGCACTCAGTGTAACTAGCTCGGCGCAGCGACTCAGACATTAGCCATCGAGCTTAAGGAGAAGTGCTGATACGCTGATACACACTTCTGATCCTTTGAAAAATGAAACGGGTCCGTAGCCTAGTCTACTGTTAGAAGGTCTAATATAAAAGCATCAGACGCAATGCATAACGCAGGATTCTCTTATGTCATTGGGGCTTTTTATACTAGCCCAACTGAAAGCTATATTTGCGGTGCAGGAATGACGTCATTACAGGTTACTTTTATTAAATCAAATCCCTTAAATACTGCGACGGGAAGTACACTGGACATAAATAATGCCGTTCCCGGTAATTATTTTTATGATTTTAACTCCTTCCCAATCCTGTTGTGTTAAAACTTTCTTACGGGGATATTATTCGATAAGCAGACATTACTAATTGTTGGATAAAAGTAAAACCATTTAAATTAAATACCAGGAAAGTTGAATAGGTTTTTAAAATTTTGCCCGTATTTGGTAAGGAAATACAAAGGAACGCCTGTGAGTATGTGTATCAAAAACTTCCCCTATTTTGTAAATGGTCTAGCTTGTACGCTACGTTTAATTAAAAGACAGCTATAATTAAAGATTACGTAAGCCAGCTATAAACACGGTTTGCTCTTCTCGTGTCAAAATCTTTTCTTCAGATTTCCGTATTAACAGATTTATTTTATGCACATTGTTGAATCGAATATTTGTATTCATTTGTCTGTTCTTGTATATGTAGGCGCCCCGTAAGTCCGTAAGTACTTAGTGGTTTTCCTGTTTTCTGTCCATGTTGAATCGATAGATTTTATAGATACGGTTTATAACCAGAATAACGTGCAGTAAAAACTATAATTTTTAAGATGTTTATTTAACTTATCAGAATATATACAACTATAGTCAAAAGTATAAGCCTATATGGAGCGGAACTGTGGGTAATAATAAAAGAAATAAATCCATAATAAGAGCTATGGAGATGGATTACTGGCGGAGGTGCTGTAGACTAACAATACTAGGTAGAGTGAGAAATGTAGAGCTAAGACAAGCGATGGGAATCGACCTTGACATTATAGAGACAATAGAAGCAAGACGACTGAATTGGTTCGGACACCTAAAAAGAATGTCGGTTGAGAGATGGCCAAAGAAGGTATGGGAATGGACTCCACCCTCTAGAAGGAAAAAAAGGAAGACCTAAACATTCATGGAAAATGGACGTCGAAGATACAATGAATGCAAGAGGACTTACAGAAAAGGACTGTTTAGACCGGCGCCAGTGGAAGATAGGATGCGAGAGGCGGTGCCAGCCCGTAATTAAATTGGCTAAAAAATTTAACTTACAAAGTTAATATAAAATATTTGTAAATATCTGAAAATGAAAATCTGTATAATTTCAGTAGTCTACAATTCCAGGGTTATGAGCATTATAGGTTACGATCATCAAACCTTATTAGTAACTTTATCTACATTAGCAAATTACTTGATAAAATGTTAACGAAATTTAACACAGTTAATGTTAATGATTTCACACAGTTTTTGAAGACACCAAAGCTGTTTAGTTTAGTTCATCAACCTACAGATGGCGAGGAACAGGGTTGATCAGTACGCTCTAGAAGGAAAATGAAATGAAACAGACGTGCTGAGAAATAAACTGGCTAAGGCAATGAATACAAAGTGCCTGGATAAGCACTAGTTTATCGGTTGCTGTGATGACTGTTTTAGTTGTAAACGTTGATGTCTTCAACCGTTCGTTCCTTTAAATTACTTGGAAAACTGCTTACGTGTCTCAAATACTTACTTCGCTCTCTTCTCGGTGTTGTTTGTAACGGATTTTAGCAATGATTACATATCGCATTGATGCTGATGATATCGCAACAGGTTTAAAATTATTTGTATTTTTAAGAATTTATTAAAATTTATTATTTAAAAACTTTTTCTAATGCGCTTAGTAACCAACAGTAACTAAACATCACCACGTACCATGTCCTGTCAAGTATATAAGCACGTACTGCATTACATAGACGTAGACTGCGAACGCCTTTTCAAGCAACAATGTAATGAATAGAAAAAGTCGGTATGGAGAACCATACATGACTTCCATGTCCTAAAATTTATATTTAAAATCATTGTGGATGCTTGAGTTCTGAAGAAATTACGTATCAGCTAAAATGGTACCACCATGTCAGGTGGATTAAGACTATCCTCCTGAGGATATAACCTTCGTGAGGAAGGACTGTACTTTTGGATAAAATGTCTGTAGGTCGAACGAAGAGCTAGCTAAAGGTAGCTCCGATCTGATTCCTGTAATGAATTGGACTCTCGCTGCGAGGGGCCGAGGGATGTCTATAGTGTTATCAAAGTCTTTCCTGGCAATACTATACTAGTCATTTTTCTTTTTTAAAATCGAGTCTTGATTTCTTTCTTTCCATTTGTCTTCTGATTTCCTGAACGACTATTCTGTTCACCCGTATAATTATAAATTTCTCAGATTTCTTCCTTAATACGTTTGTGTCTCCTGTTTAACACCCACCATTCTGATCCATGTCATAAAGCTATATTCCACACAGGCTAGTAAATAACTAGCCATCAGGGAGGTCAAAATATTTTCAAGGAGGGCCAAACAATTTTCCAAAGGAGAAAAGTATGTATATATTTTTCATACACACACACACATGCACATATTAGTTTATAATTCTCATATCATAATAGAAATAAGTACACAGATTGTATTAATTGCTTTAATACAACAACACTGCCATCCACAGGAATCAAATCGGTGTCCATCTTTTCAGCTTGCACGCGTTGTGTTGGTGTGGGTTTCGGCACTTTCCATTTAAAAAGCGTGCAAACATAAAAAATAAACATAATTGAGGCCAGAAATAACGCGAATTTTGTATGTGTGTGTGGTGTGTGTGTGTCCTGCCGGCCTTTTTATTGCGGTAATCACAATAATAAAATTTTGAAAAATAAACATTACATAATTGATATATGCTTGCCTGCCAGGAACGATGTATTTTCACTCATGTGTGATTTAAATTAAAATGAAAAATATAGAATTTTGTTAAAGTGAAATGACATGTTTCCATAGAAACTACTTCTTTGTTGTCAATAACGTAGTACACATATAAAACTTATAAAAATTTACCTTCTCCATCATCAACTACCATTTTAATTTATAAAAAAAAATTACCCCTCCCCCTTCAATTACCCTTTTCATTTATAGATATTTCATCTACCTTTCTACAGTGTATTATTATTATGACCTTCTTTTCAGGATACTTTATTTATCAAAATTAAGCACTTTACTCTTGTCAAAACGTAAAACGTTGCAGGTAAACTACCCCTTCCCCTACACCGATCTTCACTTAATCAATAGGCCTTGAGTCCTCTACAACTCGGGCATAAAAAAAAGTGTTTAACTTTGCGGCAGTTATCGTTCGCCATTAGAAAAATTCTACCCACAGACACACACACAGACACTTTTCGAAAAATGACTTTCCTTCAGATTTGAGGGTACTAACGGTTTTCTTTTACTTGAAACTCTTTTGTTAAGATTATATTTTATTTGAGTTCCAGGACTAATTACTCCGCCCCGCTAAAGCTAGGGAGTAAGTGGCTGTATGATATAGAGTTTAATTAACTGACTTGTATATAATGATACACACACACATACACACACACAGATAACATGTAAACATACGTTATAATTAAAATTTTACTCTTTCTCAGCAATCGTATTTTTCTTAGAACGAGATTTGTTTGAAAATAAATCGTGAAATGAGGAAATAGGTTTTCTTTGATAAAAATATATTTTTTAATTAAAGAACACGTCAAGCTCTGTGATGATGTGTTCGTATATAATATAAAATGAGAAAATAGTTGGAAATAAACTTTATTTGGAAAAATTATTCTTGTGTACTTCAGGATAGGTAAATAATATGTACATTCTGTGGAATACGAGAAGCGAGAATCGTCAGATCTTATACACTTACCGTAATATTCGAAAAGACTTCAGAAAGAAAAATGTTATGCTCTCACTACTAAAAAAAATGTAATGAGGTGTCTCAGGCTAATCATATGCTCCTCAATGACGAGCGTCAAACTCATCTGTATAATAGTTGTGCACCTTACTCTATTTACTCATCAATGATACACGAAAAGTAATATTACTTGAAATATTATATATATTGCAACAGAACACAGGATGATAAGATATGCTGTTTATATAAGAGTACATGAATGACAAGCATTTTCTTGTTTAAATTTGTTTTGTGTAATATTTTGTTTTTTAGTCATAAGTTTTGTATTTAAAAATTGATAAGCATTTACGTTACACCAAACTCTTCACAAAAAGATGTACTATATTGTCATGTACTTTTTGTATGAATTGGTGCGCGTGTGCGGGTGTGAGAATCTGCGATCGCTATAGCGGCAGTGGTAGTTAACCAATTTACATGAAAATTTGACAAGGAATTATTTAAGTAAATAGCTTCGATTTGTGTTTACTCTGAGGTTTGTAACTATTTTAGAAATATGATTTTTTAAGTAAAGCAAAACTCAAGTGTAACTCTTATCAATGATAGGGTAATAATAATTGTAGATAATTTCCATGCAGGTCTATGCAAAATTATACAAAGTTTTTCATGAAATTTGTGTATCTGGTTGTTCCATCAATCATGTGACTTGGGCTTGGCCTATCAAATTACACCAAATTCAGTGAGATTCATACGTTGCAGAGCTAGGATGGACACAGTCTGTCTGTCGACGTTGCTAGGGGAAGTTGTGCCCCGGGTAAGAGAGTTATTCTCTTACAAACGTAAAAATATCTTATATAAAATAAATCATAAACCTTAACTTTCTTAACGAAGTTTTGCGGTAAGAACCAAGAAGGAATAGAGGAATATTTTATATAAAGTAAACTATAAACCTTGAAATTCTTAACGAAGTTTTGCGATAAGAACCGAGAGGGTAAATAATTAAATAAAATTTAAAATAAAATACAGCGCTGTGTCGTGTAAGTTAAGATATCCGCTTAGGGAACTTAAAGACACTACAAGCTATCGTGGAAGGTGTACATTAAACGCACCGCATTAGTAAATACTCAGATAAAGCCGGAGATAGATAAAATTTAAAACACAAATTAATAATAAACTGAATGAATGAAATTCAAATTCTAGCAGTCAAACATAACTACGAGACTCTGTGAAATATCGCCGCTGGAGCCGCTTGCTGTACAAGTTAACGACGAGACGAAGAGGACGCCAGGACACCAGAAAGGAGTGAAGCTGTAGAAGAGGACGACGAGACGAAGAGGACGCCAGGACGAAGAGGACACCAAGAAGGAGGGACAGGAAGAAGAGGACGCCAAGACGGGACCGACGAGACGAGAGGAGGACATTGCAGCAAACAAGTAAAATCGATTCATATTAATCGAACAATATAAACTATTTAATATACTGTCAATACATGACAATTTAAAATACATTATACATCTTTATAAACAATATTTGTATAATATAATAAATAATTTTTCATCCCCTCCATATTAGACTTGTATCGATCTTTACACACTCACAATATCCTTATTAGAATAATAAAGTTTGATCTGTTGCAATATATATATTCTATATTTATTTCATTTGCAGAGTTTATAAAAAATTTAATTTGATAATAAATTTTAAAGAATTGTTTATCTTAGTGTTTTCAAGTAATTGCAACCAACAATTATAATCGTGAATATCATGTTACTCACGAAATAAACTACTAGTATGTGAATGCGTTTATTTGAATGAATTTGGAAGAAGGCTTCAAAAACTTAATGAACACCGGCCACGAGAATAAAGAGTAAATTATATTACGTTATTATCGTCTTCGTCATCCTTTACGGCGTAGGCTGGTAGCCTGTTCCAGTATCAATGGAAGTCATCCAACCATCGCTTAGCGAGGTCTTCCCACAATTCTCTTCCCCCCCCCCCCCATGGATGATAGTCAAGGGCTCTTCTTACAAATCTAATTGAATCCGTTCTCTCTACGTGTATCCGCCACTCCGTTTTGTACCGAGAGATTTTTTTCATTTAGGCTTTCAGCTATGCCTAAATCCATTCTAATATGATCATTTCTGATAATTTTAATTTAAAAAGTTTTATCAGTGGTTATAATCACGAACAGAATCTGATTTACGATCTGACGATGAGCTGTGAATCTTGAAAGCGCTAATCGGAATAATTTTTCTATAATGATGTGCAACATTGTTAATTCTGTTTGTCATTTCTGATAAGATCTCTCCTGGTACAACCATTTACAGCCCTCAAGAACCTAAGTAATTTACGTTATAATATCGTTACTTTTTACAGAGTCAGAAAGTATAATACTTACAGTCTGATAAGACGGAAAAGAATTAACCATTTCAGCTTTACATAATGATATACATTTTACAGTCAATTTGCACTTGTTACTGGTCTTTCTCATTTACTGAATCCCTTTATTAACAAGATTTTTTGTGAGCAGTAAAAGTAATAATTTTTTAGAAACTTATAAACAGGGTAAATATTTGTACACTTCGGGAAAACTAACCAAATAATTTGTATGTGAATTTCTGTAAGAATTTCTACATGTGTGCGATTCCTGGATTCCTGATCCTAATTAATAAAACCTTAATGATTTTTTTCTTTACATCCGAGTACAGTTGTATCCAAATCTTTGGTCTTACAAGAGTAAGCGTAAATTGTCTTCAAGTTCTGAGTAAAAATGTATACCCGTATTTGCGCCAAATTATTACTCAGTCGGCTTTATATGATCGACTTTTGTCGTCTGCATGATAACGCTATCACCTGCGTAAAGAAACAAATTTTAAAATACTTCCTGGTGAAGTTGAATTGTGCGTTCCAGCAAATTACCTACTGCGGTTATTCCTGTTAGCTCTTCTTTAAAAGCAGCAGCACATTACTAACAATATTAATCAATATTAATAGTGACAGCGACATCGATATAAAAATAAATAGACTTTTAAGTAGATTACAAATGTGTATATGCCAAATATAAGATATAAGATATATAAATATAAGAGAAGGAAAGACACCAAGATAAAATTCTATAAAGCAATGGCAACAGCTGTTTTAACTTATGCAATTGAAACTTGGACCATGACGAGAAATGATGAACGAAGAATAGAAACAAGTGAAATGAAGTTCTTGAGAAAAACCAAAAATTGCACCCTTAGAGAAGAAACACAAAATGAAGATATAAGAACCAAGTTAAATGTATATTCTATGGCCAGGAGAATGCGGGAAGGACAAATAAAATCGAGGCAGCATGTCGAGATAATGGAGGATACGAGACTACCTAAACAAGTAATAATAACATACAGACCTCATGGAAGACGCGATATAGACCAAGCAAGAGATAGCTTCGGTGAAGGCGGAACAGACCGTAAGCCTATACCTTGACGTGTAGAAGAAAAAAGAAGAAGATCTATCAGTAATTATATTTCTTCAATTAGTTTATTTTAATCTTGTGTTACGTATACATCTCCAAGGATGTTTCATTTGTACATCTACAATTGTGTTTATGAGTCTATACGATAATGAACGTGTATCTGCATTGCATGTAAGCTTACACATGTGAGTTTCTCTAATAATACTTACTGATTGAATAATTTCTAGTTACCTGAAATTACATTTCCTGAAAACACGTTAACATATGCACAGTAATCTATTTGCTAAACTAAGGGACGTCGCAACGCAAGGTAATTTTCACTGCACGAAGTGAGAAGTATTTTCCAATTTATTTTGTACACGGGATATTATAATGCATGGAGTATGAAGTATGACAAACTGCTACTGTTGCATTAGATTCGAATGTTTGGTTTCCTATCTTGTTACACTTTTGTCCTAGTTTCATTATATGACTACTGCTGTCATCGACAAATCATTATGCCATTTTACTGCGCAAATGAGCAAAAGTCGTTCCAAACAACATTACTTAGATAGATAATGCTAACATCTTTCAATATTTGACTACATGCAAATGTCGTAATTAAATGATAATGTCGCACGACTTATGAAGTATATGTTAATGTATATGAAGCCAGTATTTTTACAATGACACAAATGTCGACATGTATTCATTTTATTTGTAAAACATATTTCAGACGTTAGTGTACTCATCATAGGCTAGTTTTCATTTTTTTTATCTGGTAACTATTCGAGGTTAATTTACAAATATTAAGTTGTTGTACGAAACTGGCGAGTAATTAAAGATAAATATTGTGTGTTAATTGCAGTAATAAAGAAACTGGCTTGTTAGAGAGCTTATATGATATTTAAAAAAATTAAGGTTAAAAATTCGTCCATGATTGCTTTGGATCCGAATGTTTTCCGGATAATAATTTATTTGTATTTTATGATTGTACGTACGAAAGTTTTTAAACGGTTATACACGCTTCCTTTCTATAGTATTAAAAGTATGTACCGGGCTGTTTGGCTGTGGTCCATGGTTTTCAAACAAACCAAACCTTTCGACAGCACCACTGGCTGCCATCTTCAGTGGAATTCGAGGAACTCGGGTTGTTAAAAATCAGGCCCACAGTACTGTTGTTTGTTTAAAACCATGGACCACGGCCAAGCAGCCCGGTACATACTCTTAATACTACTGACACAGCCTTTACTGTGGGTCTGACGTTTAACAACCTGCGTTCAGGTAGACTCGAATTCCTCTGATGATGGCAGCCAGTGGTGCAAGTCGAAACGTTTGGTTTGTTTGAAAACCAATGACTTCGGCCAAACTGCCCGTACATACTTTTAATACTATTGACATCTGCCGTAAAAGCCTTATAGCTTTCTTTAAATGGTTCATGTTTTATTAGTATAATAGTAATATCCAATAATGCCGTTTCTGTATTCATAACGTCAATTGCTAAATTAATCACAAGAAACTTTGGTTATTAATTCCAAATTGCAGACAATTATTTTATTAGCCAAAAAATGATTATGTTCGAGAATTACACATTAGCGTCTAAAAGCTGTTTCAGAAGTACGTGTTTTGGCGTTTTTTGGGGGGGGGGGGGTTGCATAACAGGAAAAAACCACCATACTGTCCTGTGTTAAACTTGCGTCAGTCGAGACAGTACATGTCTTCAGGGCCCCAATAAATAGAAGTACGCACTGGACTACGCATTGTGAAGTCGCTGCATGCGCAAATAATTGGACGGAGAAAGACAAATCAGTTTCAATCTTTAGAGGTTTAAAAATACCTGTGGCAGAACTACTTCAGAAAGTACTACCTGATACCCAAAACAGCCATGCCGAATCCATAAAAGCTCTAGAATTACACTATGGAGATAAATATTTGCGAGATGTGTACTGCAATCAGTTAAGAACAAGACAGCAGCATTCCGGTGAGAGTATTCAAGACTTTGAAGCAACCATCCATAGACTAATTAGACCTGAAGTACCAGAGGATTTTAGTATGAGGCTCTCGATCCAGACATTTACAGATGGTGTCAGAGATAGTAAACTAGAACGAGTTTTACGCATGATACCAAAATAGTGTGGACGCCGTGGTCCATGCTCTACAATTTGAGGCCGCCAAATCAGCGTCCCGCTGCATTAATGACTTTATGTCATTCGACTGTAATCAGAAGATCGCACTATGGCATTGCCGCTACAATGGAGACAGAAAAGAAATGTTAAAAGACAAACAATTCAAAGGGCCAAGAGCGCCACAATGATTTAAACAATGGGAAAGACAGAAGACCAAAGTGTTACGACTGTGGGAAACGTGGTCATCTACAGGCAGATTGTCGCAGAATAAAGTACAGAGAGAGGGCGTAATTGGACAGCAATAAAGTTTCTGAACATCACACAGTTTCCATGCTTCATCAAACTAGTAGAAACGTAATCGTTAATGGATTTACGGAAGGTAAATCTACATCATTTACAGTCAACACAGGCGCAACATTGCCCATTATATGCGTTGACTTACATTGCGACGGGCAGCCTCAGTTTAGCTTTTGCACCATACACACTGTCAAAGTTTAGCTCTTGTCCTGGAAGCCCCGTCAAAGTGTTAGGTAAGGTAACTGTATGTGTACCTTCATTGTTCGTTTTCGTAGAGATTATGAACGTCTACGGGGTTGTTGTGGACTTAAGGGAGAATGTTCTTCGGTTGACGGTACAATTAAATTTGGCGAAGAGAAGCTAAAGCTTTCTATGGCTAAAATTATCAGGTCAGCCAACCATTGGATCAAGCGAGTGACAATAACCAAAGGAGAAGTCAAGAGGCGTGGAGAAGAAGAGCTTTTGTGGTTGCATGCGGAAACAGAAGAAGAACTAGTAGATGACATATCATTTTTAATGGCAACAGAAGAGATGACTGGAAAACCTACTATGTTTGTCAGGGAAAAGCTTGTTCCTGAGTTAAAGTACGCGCCAAGGAGAGACGTCGCTCAAGAGGCCGTTAAGCAATAGGGTTTTGATGAGAGCCAAATTGACTGGGAAGGCCCTTACACTGTGAAGAAAGGAATCAGTGATGCTGTTCAAGGCCGTCTACCGAGACCGACAGACCAAGAATTACTGCAGAGACGGTTTGCCAGTTCGGGACGAACTGTCTTACGGAGGGGTCGGTGTTACAGTGATGAAATAAATAGGACACCACACACTTCGCCGCTGCTCGCGAGATTGTTCCAGATGTTTACAGATCATTCTACGTTTCAGAATTACGTTTTAGGTCACACGAAAAGCCGATGACTCATTCGACAACTCTACCAGCATTCATATCCTCTGGGTCACTACGGAGGTATAAGTACGGGATACCGGCTCAGTTGTTTACAATATCTACAATCTGGCGATATTGTAGAGTGCGGTTCGAAGTTATTGTGGTGGTTTAGTAAATAGTGTTAATTAGTGAAAACTGTAATAATGTGACTTCAGACTTGAATTATTGTCACAATATTAATTGATTACTCGTTGGGCACTTGGTGAAATATTTTAATACAAAGGTTTTTAAAATATATAACCACTTGGTACGTTTCACAGTTTTTATTTAACTCTGACAGCTGTTTCGACTTCTTAAGCCATTGCGAAATAGATGAGAGAACACTAAACAGAGGATGTAGGGGTGGTTGGGGGATATTTTATTGTATTTAAAATAACACTACTCCACAACATACAAAAAGGCAAAAAATGGATTTGTTAGAAATTCTATAAATTAAACAACAATACAAAATACAAATTTAACAAATGAACAACCTGAATTCTGTGTATCCCCTTTATTAAAAGCTGCTATTTAGTTTAGTTAATTTTATATTTTGCATTCAGATTATATTTAGTTTTTACAGACAATTGACCTTCCCTTAGCTCCTGCAACCCCCTCTCCAGCTTCACACCTCACACATCTTTCGATACACGCCTTAAACAGATGTCCATCACCACCCTTACATCCTCTGTTTAGTGTTCACTCATCTCTTTGACAACGGATTAAAAAGTCGAAACAGCTGTCAGAGTTAAATAAAAACTGTGAAACGTACCAAGTGGTTATATATTTAGAAACCTTTGAATTATTGTATAAGAGTGTTTTGTTGAAAAGCACAAAGAGTGCTTTGTTTCTGTGTAATTGAAGTTTGTCCAATTGGTAATGTCATTGGTCTCTGTTATTCTGTTTCCACTGTACCAACGACAATAGTTTGTGACCGTGGTAATAATAGATACCACGATTAAGATTCAACGACACCAAGTGTTTCCATATTTTTTATATTAAAAAAACAGAGTATTGAACGAACTGTCCGTGGATGCGGAGGATTGTTGTAGCATTATCCTCGTGTATCATGTGCGTCCAATTAATTTGTAGAAATAATATACCTTAAAATGCTGCAGTAAACTGTCAACAAACGACATATCAATATTTCCTCAAGTATTTAGTTGCATAGAAAAGAGGATTTTTCTCTCCAGAAAGATAACGCGCCCTTTTGTACCAGCGCGTCCTGTCTTGAACAAATGTGCAGAAACATTTGAATATTAAAATGCTCAAGTTTGTATATGTTTAAACTGTGAAATAAAAAAAAATACAAGCGACAGGAAAGCGATATTTTTTGTGTGGCAACCACCCATATATTTTAGAGAAGCATATATAACCTAATCTAACCACAGAAGGCCGCAATGACAAGATTCGGTCTTTACTTAGTGTGTTTTTAAATCAAGTAAATTCTTTTGTTAATCTTGTTATTTAAATTAGCAGTCTCCGAAACTTCAACTTCGTCGTGCCTATTTGCTAAACTGCTAAGCGCCATGTTCTGGACGAGAATGAGTCCTAAATCATGGATGAGCCCTAAATCACGACATAGGTTTAGTACTTGAAATAGGTGAAAACACAGAAAGGCCTTGTCCAGAACATAGCGCTTAGCAGTTTAGCTCATCGTCAAATCGGAAGTAAGCTGTGGAGCTTGAAAGCGCTAATCGGAATATTTTTATATAGTGGTGTGCAACAGTGATAATTCTGTTTGTGATTTTAACTACTAACACAACTTTCTTCATTAAACAGTAACTGTTTAGTTAAATATTGTTTAGCAAATAAGCATGACGAAGTTGAATTTTTTTATGCAAATTATTTTATTCAGTTTTGTTTTATTTCCTTTTTTATACTGAGACAATATTTCTGCCAGCAACTTCAACGTAACCTCAATCTAATGGATCTTGAGATAGCACGCTGCTTACAAATTTGTCGCTTGCACTACTCAAACAAAAATCAGTCACGTAGAATATGAGCTAAGTTTCCACATAAGCGTAACTTCATTCAATTTTGTTTTTTAAGTGCTACAAACCTTTACGATCACTACATACTTAATTTCCATAATTTATATTTGTTACCAAATTTATTGAGCTGTTGTTGGTCAGTATCATAGTGAGCCAGGTTGGTCATCTTGAATGCTGATAAACTAACGTTACCAATTTTGTATACCGTGACTTTGATTTAGAGTAGATTTTTTAAGTCTACTTCCAAACATGTATCTAATTTCAAGAATTTTATGAATCCTTAGGAAATTGTAAACGAAACCAAAAATTTACGTTATATACATATACTGACTGGGATGGATTTAGAATTGAGCTTGAAAGCCTTATTGAACTCCAGGTGCCTCTGTGGTCACCAGAACAGCTAGAAAAGGAAGTAAATCTGTTTGTAGATAATATACAGCAAGTAGCATGGCACAATACACCTGATAAAGTAAGGAAGTTTAATAATGTTAACTTTAGTTATCCTCTGGAAGTACATCAGCTGGTTTAAGAAAAGAGAAAAGCACGTACAAAATGGCACAAAAGTCGTGCACCACAAGATAAGACAATACTGAATCGCTTGAGTAATAAACTCAAAGATCTTCTTAAAAATATTAAAAATCAAAATATTAGCATGTATCTCTAGGGATTGACAGCAGAAAAAGATACAGAGTATTCACTCTGGAAGGTTACAAAGGGGATTAAAAGGCCTAAAGTGCATTCACCACCCATTAGAAAAGATAATAATGAATGGGCAAGGAGCGATAAAGAAAAAGCAGAGATATTCGCAGAATATTTAGAACATTCCAACCACTCCCTAAGCAAACGGCTGATGAAAGAATTGTACCAAGTTCAAGAAACGACAGTCTAGAAATCAGTCAGGTATCACTTACAGAACTCAAACAAGTAATCAAAAGCAATTTGAGTGCTAAGAAAACTCCCGGATATGACTTGATTACAGGACAGATACTGAAAGAATTGCCTAACAAAGGCTTTATTAAATTGTTGCACCTTATTAACGCAACTATTAGATTAAAATATGTTCCAAGACAGTGGAAAGTGGCAGAAGTCATAATGATTGTCAAGCCTGGGAAAGATCCAAACGATAATAAATCTTTCCGACCCATCTCTTTGCTGCCGATAATATCCAAGGTGTTTGAAAAATTACTGATTAAGAGTTTGAAACCTATCTTAGAGGAGAGAGAGCTGATTCGCACCCATCAGTTTGGATTTAGAACCAAACATTCAACAATAGACCAGGTCCACAGGATAACTGGAATAATTGAGGATGCACTAGAAGAAAAGAAAGTATGTTCTACCATTTTCCTTGATGTCTCCCAAGCGTTCGATAAAGTGTGGCATAAAGGTCTCAACTACAAGCTACAGAAATATCTTCCAAGACAGTATTGTGAGATTTTGAAGTCGTACCTGAATGAGAGACTCTTCCGTGTCAAATGTGGTAGCGACTATTCTAAATTTAAGAAAATATCTGCTGATGTGCCACAGGGAAGTGTTCTTGGACCAATGTTATACTTGCTATACACCAGAGACATACCACAAGATGAAGATACAACCATGGCCACCTTTGCAGATGATACTGCTATTATGGCTGTTGCAGAAACTGTTGAAGTAGCAACAGTAAATCTGCAAAAATCTGTGGATAAAGTCAGCGCTTGGACCAAAAAGTGGCGCATGAAGCTCAATGAATGTAAATCTACCTATGTAATTTTCACAAATAAAAAAGTGACGAAAGTACCTATAACAATCAATTCACAAGTGATCCCATGTGAAAATGAAGCTAAGTATCTAGGAATGTGGCTTGATACTAAACTAAACTGGAAGGTGCATGTTAAAAAGAAAAAACAAGAACTTGATATTAAGTACAGGAAAATGTATTGGCTGCTAGGACGACATTCTGAGCTAAGTATATATAACAAGCTACTCTTATACAAACAAGTGCTGAAACCAATATGGACGTATGGATCGCAGATCTGGGGTTGCACCAAGAAAACTAATACTAAAATTATACAGACTTTTCAGAACAAGGTACTACGCAAAATAGTAAATGCACCGTGGTATGTTTGTAATGACAATATTCATAAAGACCTTAACATGAATACTGTCCTTGAAGAAATAAGAATTACAGCAGTGAAGCATGAACACAGACTTCACAATCATGACAACATTGCTGTGCTGCAAATGCTGGATAACAGCAGCGTAGTGCGGAGACTTAAAAGGACAAAACCTTGGGACCTGGTGCAGTAAGCATCGATGCCGCGTGAAAAGTGCGTGTAGACACTAGGGTTATTCAGTGGAATAATTGCTAACAATAAGTGCTAGTTTTATGAAATGAAAACTACTAGATAAGTGCAAACTTAGTTGTAGTAAAATAAATGAAAAAAAAATACATATAACACCACGCTTTCGTTATAATTCTGTTACGCTACGGTAATGTCAGTATGATAAATTCACGGGTTCATAGTAGTGAATATAATTGCGTTAACAACATCCAAATAAGTGATAGAATTTGAAAATTGTAAAATATGCCTTGTAACGTGTAAACACAGTATTAATATTTTTTGAAGTGAGTTGTATTTACGGTAATAAAATTACGTAACAAATCAAAGTAATAAAACAGAGAAAAACCAGCCTCATATATGATTATTAAAAAACGTCAGTACGTGTACATTTTTAGTTTTTGAAATTTATTGAATGTTAAAAGAAATAAAAACGAAGTAATTTTCAAATGCATAAGAAATTTAACAAAATTTGTCATACAAATTTCTATCGTTTAGTAGAGTTTCACAACTCGAAAACAATAAAACGTACTGAAACTGAAAGGCTTATAAATGTTACTATTCCTGTACAGTAACTAATATTAGAATAGAGCTGACACATAATGTCAAAACTGTACTTAATACATAACGACGGAAGAAAACATTTAGTTTAATTATAATTGCAGTTACTGAAATTTTAATATTTGATTAACGTAATAACATCAAAATTAATATAGTTACTTTTATAATTTCGAGATGTTTACTGTTAACTACGATATTTTTAAAAATCAATGTTTGTCGATTTAATGTTTTTATATATACAGTAGAACTTCACTAATTCGTCACCTGCGGGACCGAAGGGGTGAAGAATTAGTGAAATAGACAAATTAGTGAGCGAGTAAAAAACAAACGCATTAAAGATAATGTAAAATGTTTTATTCCAATAAGAGCAATGTACAGTTCTAATGTTATGCTTTAGAATACGTTAAATAAATAACGTATTTATTTCTGGAAATTTTCAAAGTCAAGTTAAGAACTGTAACTGCAAAAAAAAACATTGTTTGTCAATGATTGTGAAAAAATCTATAATTTTCTTCTCTTTGTTCTGTCATCCGTTATTTTCAAAAGCCAAATTATGTATATAGCGTAGTGAAATTATTTTAGGCCGTTCTGCTTCATCTTGGCATTCGTACCACTTTGATTGTTGTAATCAATTATTGAATGGCCTCCTTATTAGAGATTGCAGGTTTTATTGTTGTAGTCAGTGACTGAATGGCCTCCTTATGAGAGATTGCAGGTTTTATTGGCTCGTCATCTTGTTCATCATTAGCTTCTGTAGGTTCTGTTGATACGTAGCCTATGTAACAATTTCATCATCATTAATAAACATTTTGCAGCCTACATCCGATAAGTTTATTTCACAACAAATTTTGACGTAGTCTCCATTCAAACTGTTAAATGCTGGTAGGGAATCAGCACAAGGCCTCGGTGAGACTGAATTTTCGGAAACGTATTACGCTGTAACAACACAACACAACACTTATTGCCTCGTGTACACAAGTATGAAATGCACATTTTCGGAACAAATTGCTCCAGGAATCCGTTCTCGTGGCTGTTTTTAGGACATCGGCCACAATCACCACGTTTCTGGTTTACCCTGGTTATAATGAACGTGATACGTACGTCGTTGTCCAAAGTTTCCCGAGAACTGATCTACGAGAGTTGATCAAATTCCCGTTGTTGATCAAAGTTTCACGTTCATTAATCAATGTCTACGAATTCGTTTTTATAAATACTGGCTGTTTTACGATATTGTGACCGCAAGTGTGCTGTATATGACCTGACGATGGTCTGTGACCGAAATCGATCGTTTTTAAGAATGTGAGTAAATAAAATAAACTGAAGTAAGATTTTGTACTTTTACACATAATATTGTACGTATGAAAACATATATAAAAATTATATGGTAAAAAGTTTATTGCTATTGATTTAATTTATGGTTATAATTTCACCCGGCTATTAGACCGCGATCTAAAGACTTACAGTGAAATACTACAGGTAATTTTATGAGTACAGCTTACACTACAGTCATCTTAACTGAAGTGAAAACAGTAATACCACTGCCCGCCTAGGACTGAAAGTGGTAAGGCCTTCCAGTTTTGACGATATTCACAATGGCCAAGAGAACTTATGTTCTTCTGTGTTTTTACATTGTTTCTAAAATAAAATAAACTAAAATAAACTAAAAATAATAAACTAAGTAATAAATTAAAAAACTAAAATAACAAACTAAAACTAAACTAAACTAAAGAGTATAGTAGTATAATATTATATACCAACTCAAACAGTGAATTATTTTAGTTTTAATAATTAACGAGCTATGTAAAACCCCGTTTAATGTCTTTTATCAGAAATAATGGTAACGGTATAAAAATTTGTATACAGGAGAAATCAAAGAGTTGGGCAGAGATAGTTATTTATATACATACTGTTTAAGAACACCAGTGATAGAAGTAAAGCTTTCCATCTGACCAAATTTAAATGCCATGAGAGAAATACGGAGAGAGTTGGAGGAAATGACATTTGGCTGTGGAATACATGACAATAGTTTTGAGACGGCAAATATTTTGCAACACACTTCTGCTGCCGGATATGAAGTCAGAAGGCCTCGCCAATTTGTAAGGTCTTTAGGTGACCTCATATTTTTTGCTGTTACAAAACACTAAATATGAATTTTAGAAAACAAGAAACTAGAATGAATTTTAATTCTTTTAACTTTAAATTTAATAACTTATTTAAGTGTAATATAAACGTGTGTGTGTGTGTGTGTGTGTGTGTGTAAGTTGCATAAGTTCAACCTTATGTATGGGACCATTAGGCGAACCCTTAAGTCAGCAAATAAAGGAACACGCCTAAAATTCTTCAAGGTGATGGCTCTTCCCACACTTTTTTATGGGTCTGAGAATTGGACTTTAACGAAAGGCCAGACCAGACCCATGCAAGCGGCTGAATGACATTTCTCAGGCACGTAGCAGGGTATACTCTCCATGATCGTAGAAGAAACACAGATATACGGCAAGATGTGAATATTACGAGTATACTCGACAGGATCGCACAATATCGGTTGATTTTGTGGGAACATCTTTGCCGAATGAATGACTGCCGCATCCCTAAACAACTATGGAAGTCGAGGGGACGGAGAGGTGTGGGACGTCCGAGGAAGCGGCGGAGTGATTAGCTCTAATCTTTGCCTATTTGAGACCGGAACAAACCATCCTTGGTTTAATCCTTGAAGACGACGATGATGATAAACGTGTGTGTCCGCCCGTGAGTGAACTTCTATGTGTGCTCATAACGTAGCGCATGTAGTATGATAAAATTAAATAAGAATTCTGACCTATTTTTAAAGGTTTCATGCGCTTTGTGCTCGGATTACGTCAACCCATTAAACTGCAGTAGCAAGGAGGATCATAAGTAATAAAATGTGATTAGTAGTACATGTGAGCAGATAATAACCACCCCAACTGACATGACTCAGGTAACTATTAAAGCCGATCAGCTCTCAGGACGGCTGAACAAAAAAAAAGCTCTTAAAGTTGGTTCTTATACTAAATGCTTGACATTTCGTTAACTTTAATCGCTTCTGTATTTTAAGTCATGATTTCCTTGTTCTTAACACATAACTGAAATTCACGTAACAAAATATACATCCTTCTACTGGAACATTACACAGCATACATTAATTATGGTTTGAAATAATACAAGATATTCTTCTTCTTTAAATTCCTAGTTAGGACTCTGCCCTGTTCTATAACAACGGTCCTACATGGTGTCACCCCACCTCTTCCTTGACCGGCCAATGTGCCTCTTGGTGTTTGATTGGCTATCTCTTGCCTTTTTCACTAGCCTTGTGTCATCCATTCTTGATATGTGTTCATTACATATCGTTCTTCTTTCCTCAATCCAAGAATGAATACCTGTTACATTACACGTTTCTCTTATATACTGTTGTTTGGCAATCTATCGTACCTTGTCTTCCCCAGTACCCTCAGTAATATAGTTTGTCGTTTTCTTTGATTTGTTGCTGTATCTGGCTTAGCCTCTGCTGCATAGGAGAGGCTTTTAGAAAAGCATATCTGTGCTTTTCTAAACCCTAGTTTATGCTTCTTGTATGAGGTATTTATTATCCCATATAAGATCATTCATGCATCCAGCAATTCTTCTTGCTTTCGTCAGTTGATGTTTTATTTCTTCATCTGCTCTATTATTATTTGTAAGCCTTGTTCCTAAGTATTACTTGTTCTATTATTCTGTCATTTATCACAAGCTTACATTTTAATGGGTCATGTGAAATTGTAACTAATTTTGAGTAGCACATTGAATACCACTCCCGGTCCCAAGCCCAAATAAAGGAAGAGCCTTTACAACTTGATTGGTGGATAAGGTTAGCCAAGTATCTTCTCTTCTTCTTCTTCTTCTCCGGCTCTACAGCCCTTGGTGGGCCTTGGCCTTCTCAACAATCCGCCTCCAGTCATCTCTATCCGCCACTCTCTCTCCCCATCCTCGAACTCCCAACTTCATCAGATCCTTCAACACCTCATCCAACCATCTCATCCTTGGCCGTCCCCTTCGTCTTCCGCAATAGAGTCTTCCCTGCATCATTCTCTTATTCATTCTATCCTCTTCCATTCTTTCCACATGCCCCAAACATCTTATCCTCTGTGACTTGATACATTTTACAAGGTCCCTCTCATGTATCAGTTGTTACAATTCTGCGTTACTTCGTATTCTCCAATTCTCGCCTTCCCTCACTGGGCCATATATTTTTCGTATGATATTGCTTTCGAAAATTCTTAAACTTTTTTCATCCTCCACTGTCATCGTCCACACCTCTGAGCCATAGGCAACAATAGGTCCTATGAGTGAATGATATATTTTTAGCTTGGTTTCTCTCCTTATATTTTTATTTCTAAAGATATTTATATTTCCAAATACGCTCTATTTGCATACCTTATCCTCTCTTTAATGCATTTTTTATGTCATCATTCGATATTGTAGTGCCCAAATATTCAAAGCCTGACACGCCTCCAAAGCGCTTCCTAGCCAAGTATCCACTAAAAATATATGGGTGCTCAAAGGAGCAAAAGAAATTATTCCTTACAACATGTTGGGAAAATGAAATATTGGTTTGAGTAAATTAGTACTTAGTAAGCTGTTAGTATTCCATTAAAATATTTATTTACACGGTTAAATTTATATTTGTTTTTTTTTCTAGAGACTAGATTTAGACTTGTATACGCTACCTTACATCTTCATATTCCACTGTTGATTTCTGATCAGTGAAAAAAGTAAGCCTACTTTGATTTAATAAACTGAATATAACTACAAAAAAGTAACATATTCCTATTACAATTATCCACCGTTTAATTTAACAGATTTGTGAACTATGGTTTCAAAATGACGTAGATTAGCTGGCTGGATAACAACTTGTTTGAGTTTATTTTAGAAAATTCATGGAAAGCAAGACCAAGAAATTGTTGATTGGAAAGAGGGACATCAAGAATTTTTCTATTCTTGGACAAATTAACACATTGTGCTTGTTATTAAAAGAGAAAGGATACAATTGCAGTTCTCTGGGGAAGAGGAAATAAGTGTATCCGTTTATTCGATTTTATGATAAAACATATTTAGTGTATATTGTCACAATTTTCGGCTGCCTGAATTCTCTGCATGTCCCTTTTATCAAGAGTCCATGTCTCACTAGCATACAGGAATGTGGGAACAGCCAGAGTTTTATAAAATTTCATTCGGGTATCCTTCCGTGTTTTATTTTTCAGGTACCTTAGAATTTTTCCACAGATGCGCCTAAATTTTGTTAGCTTACTATCCCAATAAATATCAGTTTCATATGAGATATTACAACCCAGGTAATAAAAATGACTAACCTGATCCAAAATCTGATTATTCACGACTATCTTAGTTCTTACAGGATAAAGAACTGCCCTTAAGTGCCATTGTTTTAGATACTGTAACAGAGATCTGTAGCCCATAGACTTGTATGATGATATTGAACATATATATCGCCCGCTGTAACTGGCCTTCGGTTTTCTGTATCGTTACCGTGTCGTCTGCATAAAGCAATACATTCACATGAATATTTCCCTGAAGTGATATTTCCAAATCAACTTTAGCTGTCCTTTCGCCGAAATATGTCATCCAGGTAGATATTAAAAATTGTCGGTGAAATAGAGCGCCCTTGTCTCACGCCTTTATGTGTAGGAATGTCTTCTGATAATTCACCATTCAAATCTACGAGAACCGTTGTCTTGTAATACAACCTCCTATGAACTTTAATTAATTGAAAAATGGAAAATTAGTTCTCGCTTGGATCGGAGAAGGAACGAGGATATTGGGCCCGACGATTTAAACATTGTATTATTGCGCCAAAGATTTAAAGACCACAGAAGGAGATGGTGTGAACACTTGAATCGCATGCCTGATATCCGTCTACCTGTGACTGCCTTGGGTTATCACCCTACTGGGAAGAGAGATGTCGGTGGACCGAGTAGGAGATGATTTCTGGAACGGGTCTAAGGCCTAGTCCTTGGAGAGGTGATCATGATGACGTCACTATTTTTCGGGTTGTTGGGCCGCGGTCCTGATTGTCTACATTTCCAGACGTTTTGTCCGCACCCTTACGGACATTTGTGACAATGCAAACACGGCCGTGAAAGCTTACTTGCTGTATCTTTCTTCCTCGCATGCAATACAAACTTAAAAAATCGTCTATGAAATTGAAGCATCAAGAGAGTAGCGTCCTGGTTTCAGTCTCCACTTTTGAACCCGTATCATAAGTTATGATACCGTCACTCTTGTTTCTCAGCCTCTTTTATCGATCAGCACACGCTTGTATAGCTTGCTGAACTGCAGATACTCACTACTGGGATCGTTATTAACATTTAAGGCTGAATTACAGTCAATAAATCAATAAATATTACTTAGTTTTTTCGAAGTTGTTTTCTCGTGGCTAAACGCTTTTTCTGTTTTATCCGTCGGTCCAAATTGGTATCTAGATGTTTGACATATTCCAGTTATGGAATTTCTTTTTCTTTAACTGATTACCAAAAACGGTTCATTTGCAAAGTTTGTGTTCTGACTTAACCTTATTATCTTTACACGATATTAATTGATGACTCGTTGGGCACTTGGTGAAACATATTACAAAGGTTTTGTAAAATATATAAAAACACTTGGTAAGTTTCACAAAATTTTTAATTAACTCTGACAGCTGTTTCGACTAACTAAGCCTTATCAAAGAGGCGAATGAAAGAAAATTACTAAACAACAGGATGTGAGTGGAGTGTAGGTGGTGAACATCTGTTTAGGGCGTATCTGGAACATCTGTTTTGAGATGGCGAGGGGGTGTGCAAGAGACAAGGGAAGGTCAGGTGTCTTTAAAAACTAAATACAATCATGAATGCAAAATATAAAATTAACTAAACTAAATATAATCTGAAGATCCAAAGACGGTCCACCATGGCTAACAAGGCGTACTTCGCATTGCTGCCATCATTTAGGTCTGGGGATGTGCACAGGGAAACAAAAATGAAAATATATAGGACTGTCATCAGACCGGTGCTATGCTACGGGTGTGAGGCATGGACAATCACACAGAAAACAGTCGACATAGTAGACACCTTTGAAAGGAAAATCCTCAGACGCATTATAGGCCCAATACAAGAAAATGGCTCATGGAGACTGAGATACAACAACGAACTGTATCAAATATATAAAGAGATACCAGTCTCAAATTTATAAGAATTCAAAGATTGCGTTGGGCCGGACAAGTTATGAGAATGGAGGATGGCAGGAACCCTAAGAGGGCTTTGCTGGATACATGGGAGGGAACGAGACCTAGAGGTAGACCGAGGAAGAGGTGGGAAGATGGCGTTGCAGAGGACGCGAGAGACATGGGGATAAGAAACTGGAGGAGGGTCGCAGTGGATAGAGTGGATTGGAGGCGGAGATTGGTGGAGGCCAGGGCTCGACTTGGGCTGTAGCGCTATAGGAGAGAGAGAAATATAATCTGAATGTAAAATATAAAATTAACTGAACTAAATATAAACTGAATGCAAAATTAAAAATAATTATGAACATTCAAAATAATATAAAAATAAACTAAACTAAATAACAGATTTTAATAAAGGGGATACACAAAATTCAGTCTGTTCATTGGTTAAATTTTTGTTATATTTTATTGCTTTTTTAATTTATAAAATTTCTAACAAATCCATTTTTTTTACCATTTTGTATGATGTGGAGTAGTGTTATGTTTTTTGTGTCTATGAAGTGATTGTGTTGTAAGCAATGATCTGCAAAACCTGTATTAGATGTATTGGTTAAAATCGCCTTCTTAAGACAATGTAATATTGAGCATTTCTTTCATTCGCCTCGTTGACAATGGCTTAGTTAGTCGAAACAGCTGTCAGAGTTAATTAAAAATTTTGTGAAACTTACTTGTTTTTATATATTTTACAAAACCTTATTATCTTTAATTTTCCACTAAATTCATCAGCGTGGAATGTAATTCTAGGTAAATATAGACTAAGTAAATTACTACCGACTCGGAACACAAAGTTTTTTATGGGTAAAAACGTAAAAGTTTTACCGTATAGCCTGAACCAGTTTTTGCTTTTAAAACATTTCTTCAGAGGCTGCCGCTGGGAGCACTGTCCGTCTTGTTCTTGGCGACGGTATCGACTTTTGAAGGATCGAAGTTGTGTGTGTGTGGGGTGTGATATGTTCGAATAATGCGTGTGATTTGAATTGTGTCTGTTCGTTTAGGATGTCGTTTTTATGTGTTTTCGTGTGTGTGTTTGTATATTTCCAATTGTTCAAAAGTGTCTAGCTTCAAACAAAGACACATTGAACACACAAAGGCACTACCCTCCACTACCGAATCCACCTTTGCAAACCACCTCATTGAAGCAACAATAACATGGTTATTCTACACGTATTCACAAAAGGCCGAAAACTAGATAAGAAAGAATCGTTAACTTAGAGACCTGTATGGAGAAACGGACCTAGTTGCGGTAATGAAGGCGCAAAGGCCGACGCTTAAGACGTGAAAACTGGCCGGAAACGTCGTCTTGGCTACTACAGGGACATCCTCGGGATCATAGGCAAGCCAACAGTTGTTCCTCTGGGTTACTTTTGCATCAATATTAAACACTTTCTCACCAGGAAAAAATCTGAGGCGACCCTCAGCTTCGTTCTTCAATGAACACAGAATCAATTTGCAGCGAGCAACTCCTTTGACCTTGGCAACCTCAGACAGCGTTTGTCGTACCTTGAGCACATAAGACATGCATTTGAGGTGCTTTTCTGCGACCTCATTCACCCCAAGTGTGGTGGACAATTTACAAAGAAGCACTCCTGGGTCTTTCTAAATGAGCTCTTAAGTCCATTAGATTCTCTCAAGGATAATTGAGGTCCTTGCAGTGTTCTCTCTCGAATGGCTTTACCTTGCCGGGTTAGCGGAACCTTTTACGGACTTCTTCACGTCTGCATACTTTTGCACGATGTCATAAACGGTCGATGTCGGGTACCCGAAAAAGCGGATAGTTTCAGTCGATGAACGCCCGGCGCGAAGCGGTTCAAGTACCGCCGCTCGTCGATTATATTCCGCACTCGATCTCAAAAAACAGAAACAGTGTGCCACAACTTACTATTGCCAAATTTGAACTAATCGTTTGGAAATTGTAACTAAATAAGTTTCGACGAAACCGAAACATCAAAGCATGATAATGTTTTTAGGCTTTAAAAATAAGATTTCTAGACTGTGGGGAATCGAAAGTGTGGAAAAAATATAGTGTTAACATCACCTGGAGCGTTACATTTTTCGATGACTTACACATTTTGCATCACGCATTTTGTGGAATGACCTCCAGCCTACAAACATTATCATGTTAAAATTCACCCATTTTGAGGTTATTCACGTCTTACACACACAACTGGCTTACCTAAACGCCAACAATCAACTACTGCTAAAGTCAAATGTAGCGGGAAATTCAAATTGAATTTTGTCCGGGTTTAGTTGGAACACCCTATATATTCTCTTTTCACTGTGTTTGAGCTTAACTGTGTTGAGAACGTTGTCTGACTATACTCATTACGGTACTCTAATGATGAGAAACCTTTATTGTTCTAGAGTTGTCTAGCATCAATCCTAATCTTACAACTTGTTCAGCAGTTAAAAAGAAAGCAATTTTAAACATACAAGTGGCACACTGCTACAACTGAGTTACTGAATTGACACCGATTATGGCTTTACCGTTGTCAGTTTCAGGACATTAAGTAGATTTCTTCTAATTGTTAATTATAAAGACCTTCTTACCTAGCAAAGCGTTCCTACTAATAACCTTTATTTCCTTAGGCTATCGTAGATGATAACACTAGTTAGTCTAGAATTTGGTAATCATCAAATTTTATGAAACTGGTTTACACGGTATATATTGTAACGAGAAACCTACCGAACAGCCCAGAACATTCTCCACCCCCCCGACCAGTGTGACAGCTGTTGTCTCAGTCAAGGCCGCGCACAAGTAGGTTCTAGTGTGTTCAAGAACAATATTGAGATACGCATTAAGCTGGCGTGCAGTAAGGAGGGAAAGCTATCTGGCGTTGTCAAGTCAGTTACGTGAGCGAGTTTCCTTGGCGCGGATCGAGTGAAAATTTCGAAGTATCATGTGACATGTTGTTGTGTTATAAATTATGTGGAACTCTATTATTTGATATTATTATTGCGTGTGGACAAATCTAGCTGGAATTATTGTACGAGTTGATTACGAATTATCAATTGTGATAACTAAAGCTGGTTATTAGTGATTTCATTGGTGTCTTGTACGCGTATTTTGTTTTCCACTCTACTATACGAAGATCAGTTAGACCGTTGTAAAAATATTAATTTCCGATTAAAATAAAATCGAGTTTACAAGTACATTATGGCTTGTTGTAAACAATACTAGTAAAGTCAAGTAAAGTCAACAATAAAGATTTATTGGCAACGTGATGTACTTTTATTTTTTTTTTTGGTAATCAAGACTCCCAATCATAACAATGTAAGCGTAATTCTTAAATTTTTTTCTTTGTTTGCATGTGTGAATGTCTGTGTGTGTATGTGAACTAAATTTAAATGCTCGGGTATAATGAAACAATTTGTGCTGTGGATAGTTTATAAAAGTTATCATAGATAAACCGCCTGCTTGGGGAACTCGCTTTTTGTTTTAATAAACTCTAAATGTTTTGTTGAGCCTTTTTGCACCCACGCTAGTAAATGCGGTGAGCAGTAACAGTCCCGCGTGTCCAATACAAAGGCATCGTTTGTTCTAATTCTGGCCTACCACGTCCCCTTTCTATTACCACTCTTTATCTCTTTAAACAGTCTAAGCCTCACTACATGTTTCCTCCATACATAGGCCTATATTCATACGTAGATATCTGCTTACTTTTGCACATACGAACATTGTTACGAGGATCGTGCATTGTGATGTTCATACGTAGATATCTGCTTACTTGTGCACATACGAACATTGTTACGAGCATCATGCATTGTGATCTCAGAACAGTGAAATAAAACGGTAAACTTTTATTGTTATATTGGACTGTTAGTGGTCTCAAATATTTCTACTAGTAATTTTGTACAAACCACTATGTTGTCTTCGGTATTGACGAGCGCTTTCGGCAGTCAAGACATCTTCAGGTCATTTACCAACCTGAGTGTTTGAAGCAGAATTACTTTAGGTTTAATAATAAGTTTTATATTCAGAAGAAGGGACTTCAAATGGGTTCATTAATGTCACCGATAATGGCAGAAATTTACATGAATTACTCTGGAAATAAAATAATGTCAAGAGTGAAAAATAAAGACAAAATTAAGAAATGAATGAGGTATGTAGACGATATCTTGTTAATATGGGAGGGCGATGATGAAGAATTAAAGGTATTTTTTGAAGAGGTTAACAAATTAGAGGTTGGTAAATGACCTGAAGATGGCTTGACTGTCAAAGCGCTCGTCAATACCAAAGGCAACATAGTGGTTTGTATAAAATTACTAGTAGGAAAACGGTAAACGTTAATCCAGTTCTTCTTCTTTTTCCCTGTTAAAGGATTAGGTTATATAAACCTGTTCCGGCACCCATCTCATCCTACGACCACCCACGTGTCTTCTACCAATGGCTTTATAGTTCAGTTCCGCTATCGGCAATCGATCGTCTGTCACCCTTTGCAGATGATCCCACTATTGCCTGCTGTAAATTGAAATAATTTCATTTGTGTCCTTCACTTCGAGTTCTGCTCTGGTATCCTCAATCGTTATTCTATCTTTCAATGTATAATTTAAGGTATTTTAAAGAAACTCCATTTCAGCACTTTGAATCTTGCCGCATTCCTTTTTTGTCATTTATGTGTCAATCACATAAATCAATGTGGGAATTGCAATTTTGTCTTATAAAATTTATTCCTTGTGTTGTGTGTTGTCTCTTATTTTATTTAATGCAGTTGGTAGAAGAAATTTACTTACTTATAAAGAAGCTGTACGTTTAAAATGTTTACTACTTTGCGTATTTACTGAACACGAGAAAACACAAAAAAGTGTGGGGAAAGTTAAACTTACGACAAGTGTCAGTCATCCTCTTGAATATCAGAGTCACACAAGTAAATAGCAATAACATTTAATTACTATCAAATGGAAAAATCATTTCATTTTACATCGGTAGACCAGTAAACAAGGTGTTTTACATTAGATATCAAACGATTATTCAGCGCATTTTTGTTTACTCAGAATCACGGCCGGATTAAGGTATCTTGGCGCCCTAGGGTAATTATATTTTATCGCCCCCCTCATCGCCCATAGGCTAGTCTTACGTTTATTTCCAAGGGGCTGAATGAAACTTTAAATACCCTACAATATATTTCTTAGTTAGGGATATTTCAAATATCTTACTGTGTTTGGAAATAGTCTCAAGAATTGAAAACCGAGGATATTTTGCTGAGATTGTTTTAAAGTTACACCTTCAACCAATTTGTGGTTTGCATGGCTTTTATAAGGAAAAAATTAACTAAGTAGTTACAGAATTATAACAGTTTTATTAAGAGTACATTTACCATAATTTACACAAAGAAGACAATCAGTTAAATCTCTTGTGGATTTGTTAACACTCGTGTAAAGTTCAAGCTAGATTCTTTTTTCTCCCTTTAGATTGGGCAAACGTATTAATCACCTCACTGAAATCAAGTCCTTGCAGAAAGTCATTTTCAATGAACAAGAAGACTACACCGATGACTCATAACCGGATAAAACAGTTTGGAAAGCACTTGTATTATTTATTTACAGTTTTACCATAATTTCTCGTAAATAGGGGCCTGTGTCCAAAATAAACTCAAAGTTTTATCCTTGTAATTTATTACCAATTTTACATTTAGCTAAAAAATTTTATTACTTTTGCGCTAAAATGTTGCGCCTCTCCCAAAGCGGCGCGCCCTAGGCTACAGCCTAGTCAGCCTAATGGTTAATGCGCCCCTGCTCAGAATGTCTCAAATTTTGTTAACGGGGAAAATATCATATCATTATATATTTACAGATTCACAGTAAATAGGACAATTTAAAAGTATTTAATTGATGTTTATATTCTAAGTATTAACTAGGGATGTCCTCATATTATGGAATTCAAGACCGCTGTTTATACAGTTATTTTTTCCGTATAGGGTTAGTCACTATCCTCACTAACCCTTCACTGAAAAATCATTGATTGATGGTCACTGCAAATTTAAGGGGTTCATACAGTTATCTAACCGATAGTATTTTAATGAAAATCAAAAATTGTAATTTTACACAATTTTTAAAATAACTATGAAATGCTGCCAATAGTTCTTGATTGAAAAACTTGTTACCTTGACAAGACATAAGTACATAATGAACAGAACTAAGAACGTCGATGGTTATAATGAACATGGAGATAAAATGTAATACAAACCTTTTTGTCTGACCGCAGGTACTTGTATATTCAGACCAGTGTTGTACAGAACATCACTTCTCTTCACGCCAGCAATGTGTACAACCAGTCGGAGTATACGTTGCTAGTCAACTGACAAACAACGCAGTGTTATGCTTCATGGGGTAGCGCATACTAATAAATTTGTAGACTATCACTGAGGCAATTAAGTGGAAATAGACAAACAAAAATACCTCAGGTCTATCCGCGCACCTGTTATATTTCCCATAACTCAGGGTAAGTGAGCCGTGTGTTTTCACACCACAACAATTATTTAGGCGTCTTCCCCGGCAGTAAGGGAAGCGGGGAAATTCCTTCTTACCGTTCTCGGACAGTACATATGACATTATACGACCATAACAAATATCTGACGGTACCGTCGTATAGGTGACGGCGCTGTGAAAAGTACTACACTTCACAGAGTACTACAGTACTGCACTTCGCAGAGTATTACAGTACTACACTTCACAGAGTACTACAGTACTACACTTCACAGAGTACTACACTTCACAGAGTACTACAGTACTACACTTGACAGAGTACTACAGTACTACACTTGACAGAGTACTACAGTACTACACTTGACAGAGTACTACAGTACTACACTTCGCAGAGTACTACAGTACTACACTTGACAGAGTACTACAGTACTACACTTCACAGAGTACTACAGTACTACACTTGACAGAGTACTACAGTACCACACTTGGCAGAGTACTACAGTACTACACTTCACAGAGTACTACAGTACTACACTTCACAGAGTACTACAGTACTACACCTCAAACAGTGAATTTAGTATAAAAATTAAATGTTGAGTAAATGAGTTTAATAAAGCTAAGCGTACGGTGACCGGCTACTAACATAGTGGTCCCGGGTTCAATTTTCGGTCTAACCACAACATCAAAGTACAATATTGTCATCCTTCAGACAGAAACAGAACGTGAATTAGTACCTGGAAATATGCTGGAATAAGAATGGGCGGCTGAGCACACTGCCTTCTTTGTATACCTATCGGCTCATCCTACTTTGTCTAACTTCTTTACTACTTCAGTAGTACACAAAACGCATTACTATCATTTAGTTGAATGTTGCACTTTAAAAACAAAAGTAACGGCATTTCGAAGCAAGGAACCAATGAGAACAAAAATAATGGATAATGATGTAATTCTAGAATAGGTGAGTTATATTAATTATTTCAAGCAGAATTATCACTGTTGCACACCACTATATAACAATTATTCCGATCTGGTGGTGTGCAACAGTGATAATTCTGCTATATAGTGATATAAAATTATTTATATAGTGGTGTACAACAGTGATAATTCTGCTTGCGATTTTAACCACTAACACAACTTTCTTCATTAAACTTGTATTAATTATTTGGGAAATGATATTGGCTGTGATAAGAATTATGCTTTTGATGGTAATGTAGGTAACTTTCAAGCGATTTGTGGACAACCAACCGTAGTTTTAGAAATAAAGTACGTTGAGATACAAAATTAGTTTTCCATAAATTTATGTCAGTCTCTGTACTGTCCTATGGGTGTGAATTATGGACATCAACCAAGAAGCAAGGCAGTAAAATGCAGGCCTCGAATATGGCGTTTTTAAAAGGAGTAAAATGGTGTTCTAGACTTGTAGCCATAGGCCACAAGAGATGAGTTATAAGGTTTTAACTGGAATGGAAAATTAAAAGATTACTAACAACGGTGGAAAGAACACTTAGAAAGAATGTCAGATTCCAGACTGACCACAAGCAAGTGTGGAAGTACAAACTTATACGAGTAGGACACAGGTGTGTGGGTAGACCCAGGAAGAGATATCTGGAGGATCATTGAAGACGGAACAGGCAGCACCTTGCCTACGCCGTGTTGTGAAGGTGATGCTTCTGTACTAACGCCTTTACATATGTCTAACTTATAGTCCTAATAGTCCTAAAACAGCCACTTTTTCTTTGTCATCGTCTCTTTGAAGTCATTATTGTTGAGGACTCTTGTTTTTAAAATGACAAGATGACAGCCTTCAGACAGACAGCTGGTACGTTAATAAAAGCATATGGCAGCCTGTAATATTTGTTGTGAATTTTATAAACAAATCCTGAAGTACCAACCGCTTTCAGAGAAGTAAACAACTATCGTCTTAAAAAAACAAATTAATAATATTTCAGAATTTAAAATTATATATTCAATGTTTTAGTGGATGGTTAGTGAGGATCGGTCAATAATACAACTTTTAGTTATTTTGCGTCGACGTTTCGACAGTATTTATTGTCATCTTCAGGACCTGTGTATGAAATACAATAGAAATATCAAACATAACGAAACAATTAAATATTTGGGTGAACGTGTTGGTGATGTGAGTGTGTGCGTGCGTATGTATGTATCATTTTTTTATGTGAAGACTTATGATAGTTTGTTCACATTCACTAACCATCCACTAAAACATTCACTGATTGACGGTCACTAAAAATTTAAGGATTTATATATTCAATGCAAGAAGGTAAACCTAAAGATATTACTACATTTTCCTGGTCAACTGGTGACATCAAGTGGTTTATGCACAGCAGTTGTGGCAACTAAACATGTTCTATTTAACATTCATGAGCGTAACACTGAATGTAATAAGATATTTATATGCCGTCATGGTATCTGGTCTCGTTTCTGCTTTCAGCTCTACAGAATGCATTAGCAAAGTAGGGCATGATTTTCTACATGTCGAATGTAGGCCACAATTTGTACGTTATGAATAACACATAAAAATATCCGTTCCGAACTCAGGAAGCCATTGTTCTCTTACGTTTTTAATTTCTTTTGTGTTGTTTATATTCCAATTGGGGGTGAGCTGGTTCGTCCTCGTCGTGCCCCTGGATAGCATCTACTAGCTAGCTAGTGGATGTGAACTAAACGCCAGCGTCTTTTTCGGGTCTCACTTTGCTTCAACTTGTCTTGGGTGAGATCTTTCTGGTCTTTAATCTTTCCTATCAGCCTGCCTTGGCTAACTCTTGTTCTTTTCGACCCCGACGCTATTAGAGTATTCGAGGGCTACGGTGTCTTCCATGTTTTTCATTCTATTTCTTGACACCTGCTGCCTTGCAGTAAGGCGTTGGATCGTCAAAGGCTAAGGGAGATAACCCCTACAGAAAATCAGATTTGTTAGGAAACCTTAGGGTGTCAGCCCCATCGCCTAACTACCTAGTTAGAGGCTGGTAACCTCTGCTAGGGAATCTTATTGCACTGGCTCGTACTGCCTTGTATGGTTGGGGATTGGCACCTCAAAGGCTAGGAGAAGGATACTCCGAGGTAAAACCAGGGTCAGGCCAAGGTCTGTAGCTGTGGTGATAGGAGAAGAAGACTCCGAGATCAAACTCCTGGTCCTCCAGATTGGGGGTTTTACAGTGGGCTAGTAACCTGCTTAAGTAAAACAATATTTACTTGCAAAACTCAACTGAGCCTCGGAAATCGGACGGGAAACGTGGATAATCGACCTAAGCTAACGGAAAAGGACAAAGATTAGATCCATCTGTGGGACAATTCATAGAAATTTACAAAATAAAACTCGGAAGGAAACCCGTATGAAATTTTATAAAACAGTAGCTGTTACTACATTCCTTTACGCAAGTGAGTGCCAGTGGCAGCTCTCAAGTACAAGCCGAGTGGAAAGAGGGACGTTGGTAGACCGAGGAGGAGATGGGTTCCGGAACAGGCCAACTAGGGCCTAATCCCTGTAGCGAAGATGATGATGATGATATATTCCAATTTTACTGGTAACGACAGATCTACGCTTCTTTTCTATTTTTATTAGCACAGTAAAACACCATCATTAGTTTTCGTATATTATTTTCTTCTGTGTTGCTTTTCAATGTTGCTCACAATATTTACAAGACACATTCTTAAAATTAGTATATAGTATATAAAATATAGTGACTTCTTCAGTTCGTACGTAGTTTATGTACAGACGGTATTTCGCTAGAAAATCTTCACCTAGACGAACTTAAATAGTTTTGGTTTCAAGGAAATATTTATTACCGGTAATATAAAAACAACAACGTAAAAGTTAAAGTAGGTAACATAATTGTCTGTAGGTTTAAAACATCCAAAGGGTTATTGCAAGGCTGCCCAACATCGCCACGCTGTTTAGGATATTTTTAGAATATGCGTTAACCATGTGGAAAACAGAAATGCCATGGAATGGGAATAACGATACGAAATGAACACCTGTACACACTATGCTTCGCCGATGACCAGGTAGTTATAGCCCAGTATGAAGAAGATATAAGATACATGGTCAGAAAGCTGAATGAAGAAGACACAAAGATGGGATTGGAAATTAACATAAAAAAGACTGAATACTTGGCAAATAGAGACGAAGAAACAACAGATTTAGAAGTAGACGAAAATGTTAAAATTAGAGGAACAGACAAATTCAAGTACCTAGGATTCACACTGAGTAAACAATGCACAACGGAAGAGGAAATAAAAAGTAGATTAGGGCAGACTAGAACAGGGATTAGACAATTACACAGTGTTATATTGTACAAAAAGATTAGAAAAAGCACCCAAAAAATGATATATTAGGCCATAGTACAAAGCATTATGATGTATGCAGCGGAAGTATGGGTTATTAACAAAAAGATTGAACAAGGCACACTTGTGACCCGGAACTGGAGAGCAGCTGCACTTGACTGGGACAACTGGCGGAGGCTGTTAAAGGAGGCCTTGACTCAGTAATGGGTTGTTGCGCCGCTGATGATGATGATGATGATGAACAAGGCACAACGGAAGAGGAAATAAAAAGTAGATTAGGGCAGACTAGAACAGGGATTAGACAATTACACAGTGTTATATGGGACAAAAATAGTAGAAAAAGCACGAAAAAATGTTAGACCATAGTCCAAAGCGTTATGATGTATGCAGCGGAAGTATGGGTTATTAACAAAAAGAATGAAAGAAATATTCTTGCAACAGAGATGGAATATTGGAGGAGGTGCTGTGGAATAACGAGTGCAGATCGAATAACAAACGAGGAGATCAGAAGAAGAATGGAAGCGGAAAGAAGTGTAATTGACTACATCGAAGAAAAAAGATTTGTGTGGTACGGTCATGTCCGGAGAGCCCAAAATAGGTGGTTCAACAAAGTGACGCAATAGAGTCCATTAGGAAGGAGAAACAGGGGAGGACGGAGAAGATCTTGGAGGGACGAAGTGGATGAATCTATCCAACGTATAGGACTTGAGGAAGGACAATGGGAACATCGGAAGAATTGGAAAGCCGGGTTGAAGGAAGGGAGACGGCACTAGCTGCAGCAACCCTATTATATATATATATATATTTATTTATTTATTACCGGTAAGCATTACTCTAACACAGCATAGCTTCCCCAAACACAAAGCTCTGGCTGATTAGGTTTAGTTTCAGTCGCAGCAAGTAGCTGTGTGTTGTTACGACGGATCGGCGATTATATTAGACACCGATGAAATAACTAATTGCCAGATTTAATGAGTCACAAATAACAATTTGAAACGAACAAGATACTCTCATACAGTAATTCAAGTTTAATTTGTCCACACAAAATAATAATGTCAAGTAGCCTATTAGAGTTCCTCAGTTCCTCACTAATTATAACACAATAATCACTTACCACTAATCTGCAACAACCACTTGGTCTGCGCTCTACAATCTCGCCTAACTTCTAAGCCTGCCGCAGGTGTTCCAGAATAATTTTCCATTATTCTGGCGGTGTGCCAACATAATTTTCATAGTTGCAAGTACTCAAACAATCTAGAGGGTACTTATATATTCGGCGGCCTTGGCACAGACACTGCACCTACTTGGCTAGCCGAGAAACGTGTACAACTTTCACGTAACTACACCTGTTGCTGCCGATTTTTCGATAGCGTTACGTAATTTCGTAGCAGTATATTTACTTGTCCATAATACTTGTCACCAGAACAGAGGACCTCTGAAAAATCGAGTTCCTCACACAACTGATTAAGCATAAGTCACCTTCCAAAAATATGAAAACTAAATATTACTCTGTAACCCCTCCTTATTTTTTATTTAGTTTTTTATAGATTTTTTTTAAGGAGAAGCTACTAGTTATTTAAAACTAGGCAGAAGGCCTAGGAGAAGCATAAAATGCGCTGGGTCCAGTGAGACGGGACTTGCAATTAAACTCTCTATTGAACAACAATAACAATCTTTATTAGTTCTGAACTCCTTCACCTAGTTATAATTCATTTTCTGTGTATATTCATATTAATAGTAATTTAAAATTTACTAATATAATTCAACATTTAATATATCTGCATATAATTATAATTCATTTCTGTGTCTATTCATATTAATAGTAATTTAAAATTTACTAATATAATTCAACATTTAATATATCTTCATATAATTATAATTCATTTCCTGTGTCTATTCATATTAATAGTAATTTAAAATTTACTAATATAATTCAACATTTAATATATCTTCATATAATTATAATTCATTTCCTGCGTATATGCATATTAATTGTAATTTAAGTTTTACTAAACTAGTTCAACATTTTATATATCATGCTTCAAAACATTATTTTAATATCACATTTCCCCAAACTAATATCGACAACCTAATATAGCCATATTTGTTAAATCTTAAATCATACTTCGTATATATAATTTAAAAACAGCACATAACATCAATAATCATATGAATTGTGTAAATATAACATATAAATTACCCTTTTAGAACATTTGACATAAGAACACATAATTGCACATAGATACACATATACATATACATTACAAATAAGATGGTTAACCACACGTGGAGTAAGTCAGACTGTCGACTGAATCGGGAACCCGGAGATCACTTAGCGTTTATTTAATCATGGAAGATAGTAATTTACAACAAATAAGAAACTTGCTCCGCCAGGAAGATTGCTATTGACGCCACGCTGCCGAGATCTGAACTCCTTAACCTCGCGTTGAAAACCTATTCACTCTACTCCGCCAGAATGCGTTGGCGTCCGGTAAAACGCACGCAACGTACACCGTATCGACGCTTAATTACGCATAAGTAAAGAATCAAAACGGCGGTTAATTATTTTAATATAAGCTCCTTTATAGAGACGCCGGGTTTTCACAAAAAAACACGGCACAACTCTACGCTAAGAGATTGAAAGCTTCCGTGGACTACATAAGAGCCTAATAACAAATGGCACGCATTATATACGCCGTAGGGTGATAGTTAATGCTCGCGGACTGCCTAGTTCATATCGACCTTTCTGCACTTTCCAAGAGACTGTGCGATTATTCTCCACGCGTCTACAGCTTCGTGGAAATCTCTTGTTACGTTCTTAAGCAGTTCCTAGTCCTGTCCTAAAGACGCATTAATCGTTATTGTTTTTAAATAATTTATAACCTATATAAATACTGTAAAGTATTAATTACTGATTACTGTGTGAAAAATTAGAAATTAGTGAATTTTTATTATTTGTTTCTATATTAGGAGTCGATAATTGTAAACATGAATATTATTATAGTTGAATATTTTGCTAACTGAAGCGATTACTGAAGGGTTTGACTGACGTTGAAAGATATTCCCTGCAGTGGTCGTAACGATTGAGATTTTGTAGTTAAAAGAAAGCTTAAATTTTTAGGGGCTTGTTACTTAGAAGACCTCCCTTGTAACTAAGAAACCTTTTGTAATACTCGTGCGAATGTTTTAAATGTTAATAAAAATTGTGTGTAACGATTTCTCTGACGATCAGTAAGTTATGAAGCCGTTTAAGACCTCGGCCCGCATAACGATAAAAATATAGTTATTTATATAACTATATAGTTATCTACATAGTTATATAGATAGTTTGTGAGGCAATAAGTTGATTAAATTTATATGTATTTACCTTCACAAGGCCAGGGAAGGAAATCAAGGTCAAGGAAAATCAACTTGGGTAAATTTCAACTCGCGTGTTCCATTGTTACTGTAATTAATAGTAATAAAATGTAATTATATTGTTATTTTATTTTATAATTGGTTATTATTCTTAAATTCTTAAATAGTAAACAAAAATATCGTGTTCATTTTAATTTAGAATGTTATTCTGTTATTAAAAGATTCATTCTTAATACGTTTTGCATTTGCTACATTAATTATTGTCGAATGCACTGCTGCATCCAGCAATCCTCTGTCTGCACTGCTGGCGACACTGCAGCGGTACCGGACGATATTCCTCACAACATTATACGTCAACTGCCGGATGTAGCTATGGCTACATACTGGCAATCTGTAACGCCATACGGACACGAGGAGAGTACCAAAACGATGGAATGAGGTGATTGTCATCCCGCTTCTGAAGGCTGCAAAGGATCCCCTTAAAGCAGAAAATTACCGTCCAGTATCGTTGACGTGATGTCTAGGAAAGTTATTGAAGAGGGTGCTTAACAACCGGTTCACCTGATGTCTGGAAAAACACGTCCTTTTAGAAATTAATACTTAAAGTAAATTTGTATGTGCGCCCAAACACACACATTTATTAAATAATAAAAATACACTAAAAACTCGTTTATCCGAATCGCGTTTATCCGAAAATCCGGTTTATCCGAATCAACTTTTAGTAGATTTTAAAAATACACAAAACCATTTTCCTATCCTTTCGTATTTGGAGCGACAAGAC